>OY740770.1:94727710-95052480 GCA_963513935.1 Aphrophora alni
ACTTTTATAAATACATTAAAGTTGTAAAATTTTCTAATTTTTATTTAAACTATTTTTAAAATACATCTAAATTAAAATGATGACTATATTTTGTATTTCTCTCTCTCTCTCTCTCTCTCTCTCTCTCTCTCTCTCTCTCTCTCTCTCTCTCTCTCTCTCTCTCTCTCTCTCTCTCTCTCTCTCTCTCTCTAGTAAACCGTTTTATTTCTAAAGGAGTTATCCACGATCTTCGAATATCTTGGTTCCGGGTTTTCTTCTTCTTCCCCCCCCTCTTCTTTTTTTTTCTTTCTTTTTTGTCTGTCTGTCTGTATAGGTCGTTCCATGTCTTTAAATCTGGATGCTATGGTGAACTATTTACTAAAATTTCAATTGTTTTGTACCACATCTCAGCATAAATTGTAAATATAGATAAGTTATCTCAATGTTTTTATTTTTATTCTTAATATTTTGTTTTGATTTAAGTGATTTTAGTTTGGCCATGTCGTCATATACTATCTGTATAATAGATCTGAACAAACTGTTAGTAGTATTGTCCTATTTATCTATAGTTATTCATTATGGAGTTAATTGGTATGTAACCTTACATTATGTATTATATTTGTTGTATTTTACATGTTTTTTTTTGTTATGAACTTTTATGTTTTTATTTTGTTAGAGGATTTTTGTATATTTTTAGTTATGTATGTATGGTTGTATGTATGCTAGTTATTATATTAAGTTCTATGCACGCTTCGAGTGGGGAGATGTCCGTTAGTCTTTACCATGGGTGATAGTAGTGTGATTGAGCCGGCTAAAGTTAAATATGACGCACACCAGACACTTTCGAAATGCATTTCTCCGTTTCCTAACCTCTTTAAGTTTTCACACGTTAATGCCCAATCATTAAGGGGCCATATTGACGAATTTCGTGAAATTTTTCAAAATCAAAATTTTAGTGTTATATTTGTATCTGAATCTTGGCTTAAGCCAACTATTCGTTCCTCTGAAGTGGAAATGTTGGATTATACGCTTTTTCGTTGTGACCGTTTGCATAAAAATGGTGGGGGTGTGGCAATTTATATTAAATCTTCAATCAAAGCAAAACTACTCTCCAGCTCTGAATTTAAAGGTATAGCTAAACCAGAGTATATGTTTGTTGAAGTGAAATTGTCCGGTACTAAAATCCTCCTTGGATTATGTTACCGCCCACCTAAAATCGGATATTTATCGGACTTTGAAGGTGTTCTGGTGGGACTAATGCCTTCATACAGTCATGTTATTGTTGCAGGCGACTTTAACACTGACTTGTTGGGACCTAAGACATTTGACTCAACATACTTGACTAGCATGTTTCACTCTTGCAATATGACTTTGTTGCCCCTCAGTGCGACCCACTTCACGAATACCTCTGCTACACTTCTAGACATTATTGCTATTAGCGATCCAATGAGAGTTGTCCACCATGGACAGATTACTGCCCCAGGCCTTTCTTCGCATGATCTTATTTACTGCATTTATAATATTAAGTGTATGAAGCCCTCGCTTAAATTGATTTCATACAGAAGTCATAAACATTTTAACTATGAAGCCTTTATGGCTGATGTTAAAAACAAACCATGGCATGAAATACATAGCCTTAATGACCTTAATGAAATGGTTGAAGTATTTAATAAGTTTATTCTCGAGATATATGACAAACACACCCCAATTGTAAAGAAGCGTGTGACCAGACGCCCAGCGCCTTGGATTTCGTGTCATATACGGCAGCTTATGAACCTTCGTGATGTGTATTACCGCAAATCAAAGAAATCTAAAGATTTAAATGATAAGCAAAAGTACCGTTCTTTTAGAAATAGAGTAAAACAGGAAATAAGGAATTCTAAAATAAGATACTCCCATATGTTATTCAATTCTAGTAAATCATCAGCAGTACTATGGCGTGGTGTTAAAGGATTAGGTATTGGCAACGCTCGCGTTCCTAAACCTATATCGATCCCTCTAGATGAATTAAATCGGTATTTTGTAGCACCTCTTCCTTCAAATAATCAACCCGTTAACAATTTAATATCTAAATTGAAACTTATGCCTGATTCAACGAGGAACTTCAATTTCCACACTGTCCATGGCTCAGAAATCCTTAAAGCTATTTGTAGACTGGGTAGTGATGCTGCGGGTGCAGATGGCATACCTATTAGATTTATAAAGGGCACTATTATCACAACCTTACCTGTTATTATAAAACTGTGCAATACATCCTTAGCAAATAGTATATTTCCGGATGTGTGGAAATGTGCTTTGGTCCGCCCTATCAGTAAAACATCCCAACCTGCAGGTCCATCGGATTATAGGCCTATAAGTATATTACCATCCCTATCCAAATGTTTAGAGCGTATAGTCCATCAGCAGTTGACGAAATACTTAGAAGATAACAATCTTCTCAGTCCATTCCAGTCGGGCTTTCGGACTGGCAATAGCACTGCGACAGCACTTATATGTTTAACAGACAATATACGATTGGCCATGGACCGTCGAGAGGCTACAATATTAACTTTATTTGACTTTTCTAAAGCTTTTGATAGTGTTAACCATTCATTATTGTTTTTAAAATTGAAGAAAATTGGTCTGTCACCTCAAAGCATGGCTTGGGTCAAGTCGTATTTGTCTGGAAGGAAGCAGCGTGTTTGTGATAGTGAAGATATGTCTGCCTGGGAGCATGTGACTCGTGGAGTTCCACAGGGATCCGTTTTAGGACCTTTACTATTTAGTATATACATTGATGACATTAGTACTAGACTAAAATATTGTATGCTTCATCTGTACGCCGATGATCTGCAGATATATCTACATTCTAAAGTTAATGACATCGGCAATGCAGTTGAGCACATGACGTATGACATTAAAAGTATTTGCCTATGGGCTGAAGAGCATGACTTACGACTTAACAAATCAAAGACGCAACCCATCATTATAGGCTACTCCCGATTGATGAACACAATAGTGAACAATCTCCCTAAACTTAAAATTGAAGGCGAATTATTAGAATACCGTACCAGCGTCAGAAATCTGGGAGTGACTATCAATGACAGATTAAACTGGACTGAATATGTAACTGAGACATGCAATAAAGTATTTGCAGGGATTCACTCTTTTAAAAAAATGAAAGATTTTTTGCCATTTCATATTAGAGTGCTTTTAGTTAAATCATTAATTATGCCATACTTTGCTTACTGTGACACTGTAGTCAGTGACATGACTGTGGAATTGGCTAATAAACTCCAACGGGCTCAAAATTATTGTATACGGTTTATTTTTTGTTTAAAACGTGATGATCATGTTAGTCCATATTATAAACAATTATCTCTTTTAAAGCTCTATGAATTTAGATCCTTTCATATTTTAACTATGTTGCATGCTGTCCTTCAAACTAGAGTGCCGACTTACTTGGCAAATAAGTTTGTTTTTGCCTCAGATATAAGTACAAAAAGTACAAGAAAGGGTTCGACAATGCTAATCATTCCCAAGCATAGAACTGTAATGTATAACAAATCTTTTACCGTAATGGCATGTCGCTTGTGGAACTCGTTACCAGATTCCCTTAAAGCTATTGATAGCCGTGCTCAATTTGCAAAATCGTTGAAGCTGCATTTCATGAATGGTGGGGACGTGGACTGATATCTTTGCTCGGGGTGTGTAAGAAGTGAAATTTGTTTTATTTACTTTATGATGTATGAAAGTGCGCGTGAATGTATAATATAGTTTATATTTAGAACAGTTTATTGTACTCTGGAAGAAATTGTATTAGTTTAGGATTTTTCTTTGTTGTAATTTTTTTCATTATTGTTATTATTATTATCTTTATGTGTGTGTTCTTTGTACTTAGTTTCTTTTCTTTTAAATAGTTAAATTTAAATTATTTTTATTTTTAGACTTAAGTATGTTAATTGTAATTGATTTTGTAAAGACGATGTGTAAATTAATTGTGTAGGCTATGGGTTAAGTGGAAGAGAGGACCTGATGGTCCTAACTTCGCCCAGAATAAAGGCTCAAATCAATCAATCAATCAATCTCTCTCTCTCTCTCTCTTTCTCTCTCTCTCTCTCTCTCTCTCTCTCTCTCTCTCTCTCTCTCTCTCTCTCTCTCTCTCTCTCTCTCTCTCTCTCTCTCTCTCTCTCTCTCTCTCTCTCTCTCTCTCTCTCTCTCTCTCTCTCTCTCAATATGATCTTTATATGATAAAATAGTATCTATATATATATGTAATATTGCGACACTGTAGTTATTTTTGGGACACTACGACACTGTAGTTATTTTTGTTTCATGGCGAGTTTGCTGTTGGAATCTAACATTACTATTTAACATGGATAAAACCTCTAATTCATAACATTTAACTCCAATTATTTTAAATTATCTTAAATTTTTGTAATACCGGAAAAAGGTTAATTTGAATTAAATATTTAAAATAGCGGGTAATCGTATTGGGTGTAACATGAGTCAAAAACGTGACTAATGATTTTCAATGTTAAACAGAGTAAATTCATAATAAAATAGATTTCCAAACACAAATAAATAATGATGTAAAGATTTTAAAGTAATTTAGTTATAAGAAATTTAATAAATTGTGTGTGTAGTGAAATTGAGAGATTCGGACAATTTATGAATTGCGTGGTAGTAGAATAAAGGACTAGATCAGAGTTTTGGAACTGGACGAGAAAGATATCGCTTACACAGTGATATTTGGGAGATGTCCAGGAGACCGGATATTGGAAAAGCACATGGGATTGCCTCAGTCTTAAGGCAGCGGTTGGAGCTGTAAGATGTGTTTTTAAAGTCGTAGAATGGAGTCTGACAAGGTCAGACCTATAATAATTTGTACAAGTGGTGTTTTAACAAAAATGTAAAATGTTTTTTAGTCAGTCTTAGTTGGGAAGTTGAGTTAGTACCATGTGATTTCCCCAGTCTGAGTTCAATGCTTGAAGGCATAAGACGTATTTTCAAGGTAAAGAAACTTTTCAAAAATGTGATTCAAGAGTTAATAAAAGTGTTAGACAAGGGTTTAATGTTGTCAGATGTAATCTGCAACAAACTAATTCAATGACAATAGTTTTGAACAGTATAGTGGAGTGTTTTTTAAGATAAAAAGTATTAAAAAATGGATAAAGACTTTTATGACGAGTAACGTGCTATGTAAAAAGACAATAGCGGTATCTCGTGTCGATCGGTTGAATGATGGACAGTATTAAGTGTAAAAAAGGAACTAATAATGTTGTTAGACAATTTAAATATGAACTTTAGTTTGAGCGATGGAAATGAATCTGATGTGCATAGTTTTCAAAGAACGGCAAAGCGACTCTACGCAGTTAGAAGCACGTGTTCATCAAGTTGTATTGTATCTACAGACTGCTAAAAATGTGTTATACAACACAAATAATTTAATTCCTGTATAATATGAAATATTTGTCTCATGTTTTTTTAAAAATAATTTCATTTTTTATATAATTTGATATTTAAGATAAAGAATTTTTATATATAATCAAATCACTAAATGTTGATTGATTTAAATTTTATATTCAAATAAAATTAAATTAATAGTTAATTAACAGATATTTCGATCTGTTCTTCTTTTTTTGTTTTCTAAATAAATAATTTTTGTTGCAACATAATTTAAATTCAAGTTCTTTAACTAAATATACACCTTCTTCAAAGGTTAAATAAATATACTAATAATTGATAGGATGTTAGTTATAATAAATTTATTTGATGTATATATTGATGATATACTTCAAGAAATAATCTTGTTTTTTAATAAACTCATGTTAAAATTTCAGAAGCAAGTGTTCTCATTTCAAAAGACCAACAAATCACTGAAAGTACACTTTTTGAAAGAACTCACACCCGAGATCATAAATATTTAGAGTCACCTTTTTTTCTAAATTGATGTTAATTCATCTGGCGCCCATAAATGCTTTAAATAACTATAATAAAAACCCTCAGTTTTTATATTATTACAATTATTGCCCAACTCTTGGAGTTGTTAATGAATAAAGTAGTTTACCCTTAAGGTCATATTTTACAAAAGTTACAATTATTGGTCGCACCAACTTGTGGCTGTTAATGATTAAACTAGTTTTTCCCATTGCAAAATATTCTAAATTATTACATTTTGTAGGATTTTTTAGCATTTGTGCTTAACTGCTTCTATTCTAGAATAAATTGTTATTTAGTGCATACCAATTCAATAATTTTTAAAGCGAATAAAATAATAAAAATATCTTTCTCAAATTTATCCCACAAAATAATAAAAATATCTTTCACAAATTTATCCCACAAAATAATAAAAATATCTTTCACAAATTTATCCAAAAAAAAAAAATAGCTTTCTAACAAAATCAAATATGATTTTGTTATACAATAATAACTGAAAAAATAAAAGACACCAGCAAACATGTTAAATATAGAAACTACAGTTACCAACATATACATACAGTTTAACAGTCATGGTAAATATCTCATGTAAATAACAGTGTCAGAAAACGTTATAAAAACATGTAAATGCAGACACCATTTTACAATTTTTGTCTTATTTGAATCAGTCACGCTATCTCCAAATGTTGACAGATAAAAGCAAAAACATATACAGATATGATAAAAATAGTGTTTAGTTTATCACAGATTGAACACAACCAGATAACTTAATTAACACCATAAACTTGACAACTAAACAAGGATGGTAGAGCAAAGTGCCATGAGCCAGTGATTAGATGACACCAACATCTGTGCAAAAGTTAACAATGTATTACTAAAAGAATATTTTCAACGTGAAACATTTAATAATTTCTCGTAGAAAAAATTACACAATTTACCATACATTGTTTAGTTTTTCTATGAAATATAAAATATTACCAATCAGTTTTTAAATAAGACTGAAATTTAACTGTTCTTATTTATTTTGAAATAAACAAGAAAGAGATAAACTGTCCAAATATTCTATAAAAAGCTTTATGAAATGTGTTAAGCAAGTGTTGTGTTAATGAAAGTTCATAAATTAAATCAATAATAATTACCAATAAAGAACAGTGAAAGTTGTGTAAAGTCAAACTTGAAAGTGCTACAAACCGAAACACAGCTAATTATGTGAGTAGTCATTAATTTAAAACATTGTGTAAGAAAGTAAGAAATTGTATATTAGATTATAGTAAAAGTCTTTAAACAAAATAGTTTGAATAATTAAATGTTGAGTAGGCTGTAATAATAATAAAATATGTTGAAAATTTTAATAATAATAATCAATTCAGTGAATTCAGTAAATTCTAGGAAGTTAAATAAGTATTGATGTTTAAAGTTAATCAAATTTAGTGATGTCTTGAAATAAATGTAAATTAAAACAAAATTATAATATGTTCAAACAAAATAATAATAATATTAATCTCGGCTCTGCACTTATTTAAAACATTGAGTCAAATAAATCTTATCACAGCCAAAGCTATAGTAATTCGGGAAATCGAATCTGGTGGACCCCAACATCCAAAATTCATATCAATAAAAGGTAATATAAAAAAAGTCTTATGTCCATAAGTCTAACCCAGTCTTAAATAATGGAGAACCTCTAGAACAAAGACAGGTAAAGTCTTACAACCCTATATACAATTCGGGTTTAGGAAATTTATAAATTAGAGTGTTAATCAAACATTACTGATGGGGAATTTCCAGTAGAAATAAAAAGGAAAAAATCATTAAAATTAGTGCAATATATTTTTCAGGGTGCAGTTTGTTCATGGGAATAACAAGTTTTATCAGTAGGCCTATGATCAAAATTCTATTTTTCATTTGAAATTTTCCTTTAATGAAAAAGTAGAATAAATGGTTTCCCTTACCAACTTAATAAATGAGGCTTCTTGCTGTACAACTACAACTCTTAAGAAATTAGTGGTATGACAAATTGGTTCAACCATTTTAATTTAAATCAAAAAGTTATAAAGTTGTTATCAATATAAGTAATCTTGTATGAACTTCAATTTCTTCCCCTTTACACACTCAAATACGAATGTTATTGGTATTACACCAAATACTATTCCACATATAAAACTCTTGTCAAATTTTCTTTTATGTCCTCTTCTACTTCAAAATAGCAATTCTAAATTGCTATCTTAAAACCTTTTTTTATCTTGAATAGAAGTCACAAGGATTAAGGGCTGATAAAGACTTTGACAACCCTGCGGATTTTGTATTATTGTTCTAATTGCACTTCTCTTATGTAAATACATTCAAAAGCAGTTGATACGACTAGCAAACAACTTCTCAATTACTTTGCAAAGAAACTCAATTTCAATTTTGAATCAGATCCTTTAAAATCAATTGTTACTCGTTTCATCTAAAATTGGTCAATAAATATAAATCTTGAGTTTATTTTAGACTTTTGAGAGTCTGGTGACCGAACATATAAAAACTAATGGTAAATTCCAATTCTTTGAACTAAAAAACATATATACTAATTTCATTTTTAAAAAACAGATAATTTTTGTATTCATCAAATTTAGTACATCCCTTTCACCTCATGCCCAAGAGATTTTACCATAATCTATCCATTCTATAGTACATCAAGTCAGACACTTGTAAATAATAATAGATGATAAAAATACTAATCTCTAAATGTATTCCTAGAGACTGAAATTTTACTCTCCTTATTATGTAATTTAAACAAATTTAGGTTGTAGTTGTAACTCTCAGGAATAAAGCAATTTCTTCATTACCAAAACAGTAAATTTATCAATAGACATGACATACATTTTACAAACAAATCGAACCTTATGTCCTTTTTAAAAAATTTGGAAACAATAAAATATTAGTCTATGAATTGGCTGGAGAGACATATTTATTAACTTGAATGAAGTTGGGCGTAACTAACAATATAATTATGTTCCAGAAGTATCGAGATGAAGTGAATACCAAGATGTATGTGATAGAAAAACAACTAACCAACTCCCTATATATGTTTGAGAAAAAAATTTCATATTACTTTTCTGAACATTCTTATTTTCATAAATCAAACTTGAGAGCCAATATTCTGTCATTATTCAGTATATGATTTTTTTTTAAATACACAGTATATAGTTTGTTTTGTTGATATGATATTGTATATTCAAATAAAATACTAGTCTCAATTATTTTTAATTTAATCCAATTTTTTAAATAACTGAAAATTAAATTACAATGTTTATTACTGTAAACCCAAGACGTATAGTATAAAAACAAATATAATACTTCAAATACCTAGTATTAATAGATTGGGAGAAAATAAGACAGATTTCAGACTTGTTGTTTTCAAAATTACAAGGAAAATAAACAACGTTATTATAATTATTTAAAGAATAAACAATAAAGAAATATATATATCCCTAGTTGTAAAGAAAACCTTGTTGTATCTTTAGTTTAAGGAATTTGAAACTTGGAGAATTGGATGTGAAATAAATCGTCAAATTTGTTTATAACTTTGGATTTTGTTTTTTGAAGTGTTTCTAAAAAGTTGAATTTTGATTGTCAGCAACTACTCTTGTGAGCAAAGACCTGGTATCTCTGGTTTTTGTTTAAACAGTTATATATTATACTTTTATTATAGAAAAAATAAGATTATAAAAAATGTTTAAAGTGTGGCATATAACTGGCATCTAGTATATATTAAGATTTTTAGGATAAATTAATGCACAAGAATTTTTACCTAACCTGTCTAGATGCTGAATATTTGAGTAATTATGCAATCTACCATGCCTGAAATTTAGTTAAGAAAATCATTAAAATCGTTTTCTACCTAGGCCTACCTTATTTTGAAAAATGAGATCATATTAGGTGTTGCAAGACACTTTTAAAATAGCAAAATACATTAGTTGAGTATAAAACAAGAAATAAGAAAAGTACTAAATCCAGAATTGGTTAGTTTATTATGAATGGAAATCCAGCTCTGGCGAGGAATGCCTATAAGTAATAGTTACGACTACATTATTCAAGTTCGTGAATGTATCATCGCTCACATTGTACATGTCAGTATAGTCAGTCAGGACATGTCATAAGTGTGAATTGTTATTTATTATTTGTCATTGTCAAAAGTATTTGTTTTATTAGATCTCTCTAGGTGACTATATAAATAGACACCTGCCCAAACCTATTTGTCACGATTCTTCAGTCATACAACATCAGAATATGAGGCCATAACTGTAATACGCATGCAATATATATAATAAAACAAGCAATCATACATTCACTAATTTGCCTATGTAAGCATTCATAATCTAAGCTTTCATATTTCTTATTTTCTACTAAACTAATTTATTTTGGTACCTCTAAAATGCCTTGCGACACCTAAGATGATCTAATTGTTTCAAAATAAGGTAGGTCGTAAATGATTTCAACGATTTTCTTAACTAAATTTTAGGGCAAGGTAGATTGCATAATTACCAATATTTGTTTAGTATCCATATTTACTTTAAAGAAATATTACAAAGAGCTTAAAGTAAACAAATAGCCATCAGTATCACTCAGTACAACTTGTTCACTATAGGTGACTGCATCTATTCATCTTACCATTTTTTAGACTTCACCCATTGCTTTAAATATTTGGTGGATCCTTTCTATTTATATTTTCTTTTGAATACTCACAAATGTCATTTCTACTAAACAACAACTGAATACAAGCTTTACTCATGGTACTAAGATACACCATGACTTGTCAACTATGTGCTTGTTATAGCTCATTAACTAGTTTCATTGTCAAAAGTATAATATACAAATATTTGAAGAAAAATCAAAGTATTTGCTTACAATTACCTAACTATTAAATAAAATGAAATAATAGACTCATTTTTGTAAATATTTCCTTTATTATGTAAATAATTACTAAAAACTAAATTAATGATGGTAAACTTTATTTCCATTTACAATTATTTCTCTTTACTTCTTCTCTATTTAGGCTCATATTTTTTACATCTGAAATTCACCTAATTCAGAATCTGGGGACATAAAATAATAAAAACTCTTTTCAATATCATTTCAATTGCAATCATAAAACTTGAAATGTTCAAATACATAAATATATGCACAACAAAAAGTTAATACAAATGACAAAACGTAACCAATATTCTTCTTCAATTTGTGTGGATTTCCTTCTTGAATATTTATTTTAATACTGTACATAAAAAAATCAAACAAAAATATGGCTTTTCAATACGAATTATTTAAAAATAAAATATAACCTACATGAAGACCTATAAATAACTTAACAAAATTATATAATATTTTAAAACAAAGATTGATTGAAATAGAGTTAAATAAATATAATATTGTTAAATATGTTAAGTATCACAATGTGCAATATTTTTAATTGATTTATTCACATTTTAAGGTAGCCCTATAATTAATAGAAGGGGAATGCTTTGAATTTTTAATGGTGGCAATGAAATCACCACATACTATAATCACTGTCCTCTTGATAAAGTGTGACAAAGAAGCCTATATATGTAAGGTAGACCACAACATTGCCAGCCAGTGTTAGGTAACAAGCACCCCATTCAATCTGAAACAAACAGATCACATTAAACTTTATTTTATTCTAAGCTTCAAATAAATAAAAAGTATAAATCTAAACTGAAACTTGGAAATATAATAATAATCTTACAACTAACATCATTGAAATGTTTACAGCAATGTTTTTAGAAAATTTATAACATACTATGCATTTAAGTAATACTTATTACCACAAGATATTTTATTTTGTACGATATAAGGTTTCCGAATGTCTTCATCCAGAGTTAATCACAAAGTCAAAGAGATTGAACGCAAATCAATGTCAACAAATTTGTGAACTTGTGTAAAATAGCTCAATTTTCTTTCTAACCTCTAAATTAAAATATTTATTAATAATTTTTTTTTAAATAAGGCAATAATATTTACCATTACAGCGGATATACACAAGTGAAAATTGCTGTAAATAAAGGAACGTAAGGAAATTGATATTTACTTCAAGATTGTAAGTATCTCTACCAAAGCCTGTTTTTAGAGTGTATGGAAATAATAAACATGACAAATAAAAGTGAATAGAACCAGTAAAAAATATTTGTTCAGGCCACTATATGTGTCTATTCAGCTAATATAGTAACCTTAAACTCTAAAATATTGGTCTTTAGGCCCTACATGGAAAAAGTTCAGTGCTTTTTGGATAATGTTTTTTTTTCCTATCCGTATAATACAGCCATAAAATAAAGAGGACAAGAAACTATCATAACAGAGTAAAAAAGATTTGGGAGTAACTGAAGCTCAACTCCTTGATCAGAAGAACATCATTGTGGTGAACACACATCTTCAACTGATAGTAGCACCTATATAACATTAAATAGCTTCCCTTACTCAATATCAAGAAACTTTAACAAGAGCAGAAACTCTTCTCACTGGAAATTATTGTAGATTAGTATATATTATATAATAGTCTGTCATGCTGTCCCTTTTATTTTTATGATCCCTTTTATTTTATTTGCTTTGGATTAATTTAAATAAAATTTATACTAACCATTAATTTGTTGTAACCATTATTTGTGGTTCACAACAGATCAATACCATAGTTTATTTCAGAAGCCTTTCAAAGTCAAAATTTAAAATCACTAACATTTTGTTTCCTTAAAATGTTGACTGCTAGCGTCCACGATCGTGGACTCAGGGGGGCGCCGCCATGTGCGAGCGTCTACGATCGTGGACGCCAATGTTTTGTTGCTTAGATTAGTCAGTGTGTCTAGCATTTGTGTGGTGTGGACGCTGGTTTTGCGCATGTGGGGAGATAGTTTTCTTCTATTTTTGCGATCGTAGTTTTCAGTTCCCTTGTTTCCATGGTAACATATGTTATGTGGACGTCTCCAGGTGCTCACGTCCACTATAGTGGACGCAGACTAAAATGGCCTAAAATACATTTTTTTTGCCCAAATTGTCTTCCTACATGTTTTTCCATCAAACACATCTGATGGTAAGTAAAAATAATTTTAAAAAATTTTAGCATGTGCCAACCAATATTGCATGAATTTTAGCAGTCAATGTGTTAAGTTGGTTAAAGTGTGTAGATTTATAATAACAAAAATTTCCGATATTGGACAAGAATTTTTTATACTTTAGTTTGAGTTTTCTATAAAATTAACAGACAATTTTTTTCTAAATATATGCAAAACAGAATATTGTAAATATGGATTATTCCATGTTAACACTTTCATCTGTATTCTGTGATGCTATTAATCACAAACAGAACAACATACATAATATTTTATATTAGTGTGTTACAGTACCGTTGTATTTCCTACAGGAGCTCTTGCAAGGACAATGGGCAGTGCAAATGAAGAAACTACGAACCCCATAGTTATAAAAATCGCAAGTTCGATGCTAGAAGTTGAGGCTCCTGTGTGCTCTGTGTAGCGGCGAGCAAGAATGGTCGGTAGGGGTGCCAACAAATAGAACAACACTACAAAGAATGGCCACCATGCTCTAAAACATTAATAAAAGAAAATAATCCTAAGTACATTTTTTTAAATCAACTATTATGATCAGAATCTACTATTTCAGAAAAACAAATAAAATATATAACTTTATTTTAGCATATAGTCAAGACACTATTAGTTTATATCCATTTATTTCTGACTTGTCCTTTTGTACATTTCTAAAAAATCCACAAGCTCCAATACATCCATGAGATGATGTATATCATTACTAGCGGCATAACCACTACCAGTAATGATATAGGCCTACTCGTTCTTAGAGATTGTTCCTTAAAAAATATAAACTACTAGTCAACGCAATAACATTGACTGCTACTAACTATTTAAATATCATCAATCACTACTAGTTAATAAATTTAATAGATTTATATTACTGATCAATGCAAATACTTATTCATAAAACTATGGATACCAAGCCATAAAATGTAGATGATCTAATAACCCAGATTCTAGTGATGCCCAGATTTTGTTATTGCTTTTTTAAAATCAGGATTTACAGATAATTTGACTGGATTTATTCTTTCACCTATAATTTTCAAACAATAAATTTATTTATTTTAATAATTAAATGTTGGTTAGATTTAGGGTTAATGGTCTGTCTAGATATTGTATTGATCATGTTTTTAGTAGTTCACTTAATAATATTGTTATTTTTAGGGCAACTGCAGTAGATCTTGGCATAACGGATCATTTTTTGATCTTATGTATGATTTCAGTTAAAAACTTTTTAAATAGTTAACAGTGTATTCCTTTTAGTTACAAAAAAAAATTATGTTTTATTGGGTAAATTGTTGAATCACATGGATTGGACACGTGTACTGTTGGAGAATGATGTAAATTGTGCTTATAATTATTTTCATTGATACTTTTAAAGGATGTATTGAGGCGGAAACAACTTATGTCTCATGTTCAAGGAGAAAGAGATTTTTAAAACCGTGGATGAATGAATTTATCAGAAGCAACCCTATAATAATAAGTTAGAACAATATTATAAAAGTTATCGAAATCGTCTTTGTAAAGATATTAAGAAGAAGAAAAAAATTATTTCAGAAACCATTTCAAAAATAGTGTGGGTGATTTTAAAAACTCAGTGGAGAATTATTGATGAAATTATTGGTAATAACTCTGCAAGTCCAAAATATGGTATTGATAAATTATTTATTCCTTCCCAAAATGTATATGTAAGAAATGCTGTAGATATTGCTAATAACTTTAATTTATTTTTTAGAGATGTTATGTCTCATATTAGAAATTGTTCAATCTTGTTGGGTAAAAATAGTTGTTTGATAAATTACAATAAATCATTTACTGCAGCTTTGTGTGAAAATTCAATGTTTCTCAGGCCAGTTAATTCCGAGGTAATGCAGGAAATTCGTAGTCTTAAAAATAAAAAATCTTCAGGTATTGATGACCTTAGTGCTTCAGTTGTTAAGGCCACATCGGTTGCTACATCTCCAGTGCTGGCGCATATTTTTAACTTGAGCTTTGAAACTGGAAAATTTCCACAACAAATTAAAATGGCAATAGTTATTCCATTGTTTAAAAAAGGAAGTAGAATGGATGTGAGTAACTATAGGCCCATATCTTTATTGCCACTCTTCTCTAAGATTTTAGAAAAATTAGTAAAAAAGCGGGTATTGGAATTCTTAGATAAAGCAAAAATTTTTAGCCCTAATTAATATGGTTTTCATAAAAGAAAAAGTAATGAAGATGTTTTACTTAAATTTATGTCCGGTGTGTATGCTGGTCTGAACACTAAAAATTATGTTGCTAGCTTATTTATTGATCAGAAGAAAGCATTTGATACTGTAGATCATGTTCTACTCTTGCAAAATATGGAATTCTGGGATCCGAGGTCTAGCATATGATTGGTTTTATAGTTATCTTTTTGAAAGGTCACAAGGTGTAAAGATAAACGAAGTCTTCAGTTCTCCCATCACGGTTATAAGCTGTGGTCCTCAAGGTTCTGTTTTGGGACCGATATTGTTTTTAATTTATACTAATGACTTATGTAATGGAAATTTTAATGATAATTAAACAGCATTTGCAGATGATACTGCATTATCATATTCCGCTCATAGTTTGGACCGGTTTTATATAGATTTGCAACAAGATGTACATAGATTGAAAATCTGGCTTGAAAGCATTTTTTTGGTTCTTAGTGAAAAAACTAAATATGTCATTTATAGCCCTAAAAGAAAGTTACAATTTCAATATCCTATTGTATTTAAGTGTAATGTTTGTTATGAAAATTCATATTTAACATGTCCTTCTCGCTGTTTAATAATTGAACAAGTTTATGATGTGAAGTATTTGGGAGTTATTATTGATATGAAATTAAATTGGAAGCAACATGTTCAGAAGCTGAAAAAATCATTGTTTGGTTTAGCAAGAAGAATGTATCTTAGATATTATTGTCCCAGAACGGTATTGCGTTCTGCATATTTTGCTCTTCTTGAGTCATTGATAAGTTACGGAATAGTGGTGTGGTGAGGAGTGTCAATTTCGGTTTTAAATCCTCTTCTCGTTTGCCAAAAGAAAATAATTCGTACTGTCATTTGGATCGGGTTCTGTTGCTTCTTTTCCAATGTTTAAAAGTTTTAACATTTGCCCTTGAGATATCTATATATTTTTAAAGTTTTAAAAGCTTTTTATATACATTCTAGAAAAGAGGAAGAAATAAAAATTTCATTATTCCACGTCCAAAAAAGTGAGTTTTTTAGACGGTGTTTCGAATATATAGCACCTTATGTATTTTTGAAAACTCCATTTGATATACAAAGTTCCAATACATTATTGAATTTTCTAAATCTGCTTTGTATTTGGCTTTTGCAACAAAGTGATATTCATGGACTGTTGAAACCTGTAATCTAATATGTTTCACCTGGATTGAAATACAAATTATTGATAATTTATACTTTTCTTTCTTTTTCTTTCTCTTTTAAATCGTAAACGTGAAATGTGTATTTTTTTTTCTAAATTAATAGTATTTTATTATTTAATTGTTTGATTTTGCACCTACTCGTTCGTATATTCTTATGGCGGTAACCCTGAAACAGGTTTTTCTTTCCTACAGGGTAACTAATATTGCACAAACGGCAATAGATAATTGGGTTAATTGGGTTCTTTTTTGTCTTCCTTTTATTAAGGTATTTATTGATTAATTAAGGATGCATATTTATTTTATTATTAAAATGTTTTGTACTTTTTTTTACTTTTATTATATAGTATTATTACATATTGTGTGTAAGTGTCTGAACGTCAATGTTATTATTATTTTTGTTTTGTTTTACTCACTATTGTATGTTCATTTGTTTATTTGTTTGTGCAATATCAATAAAAAAATTTTTTTCAATTAAATGGCTGCTTGAAATGAGACATGGTGCTGAGACGGTTATTGTATTTTACTATCTGTGAGTTGTATATTCCAACATCCCTTGCACAATCATATTTTTACCTGATTTATGTTTATTTCAATTTTTTTTTTTTCCATGTTAGTACCAGGAAATTACTAGAAGTGATTAATTTTCAATAGCCATTCAATACACAGGTCTGCATGTAAAAAACTGCATAGGATTTTTATACATTTTCTTATAGATTTCAACTTACTAAAAACAAAAAAAAATACCAAAAAAATTCCATCACTTCAATTTTTTTTGTTACACTCAAGTTTTTGTTTGTATTTAGCGTAAAATTCCTAATTAACTTAAAATTGAGTATTATTTTGAATAAATAAATGGAAAAAATTGTTAATAATTGAAGAGAGTAGTGGTAGGAGAAGGTTGGTAAAGTAGTTTTCGCGTTAGGAGGAATGTCGCATGATCGTATCGAAACAAGTTATTAGTTTGTAGTGAGTAATATTACAGGTGAGGTTATGTTATCGACATGTTATCTGGGGTACTAGGAATAAATATAAACAACCTGATGTTGGATTAGATCATGTTTCAACAAGCTAAATAAATTCAGTATCTCGCTGGCCATCTAATGCCTCACTGAGGTTATATCTAGCATTCAAACGTTACTGTCCTTGTGTTTTTATTTCTGGAATATGGGTCACAGAGGTTGTACAATTTCTCCCGACAGCTTCTGTTAAGTTTTGTGATGAATACACAGTGAAGAGTCAACAAAGAAACATAAGTGAGCTTGAGAAGAAATTTTATTTTGCGTATTTCAAATTGAAACAAGACAAATTGGAGATCAAGACAAAGCATGGCTCCACATAAGGTGTCCAGAAGATGCTAGGAAGATCTTCATTTGTGGCTTAAAGAATACTAAGGACTCTGGCTACAAAACCATTATACAACGCATGCTGGCAGCGTATGAAGCTCAAGGACGCAAGATGAGCTAAAAGTTCATTTCTTACACTCCAATATTGTCTATTTTCTGGAAAACTTGGGAACCTAGAGTGAAGAACAGGGTGAAAGATTTCACCAGGATGTCTGTGATATAGAGATATCTTACCAAGGAAAATGGAATGTCACATGGAATGTCAATATTTTGCTGACTACTATTGAATGCTCTATCGAGAAACCAGACAAGGAAATCGGAAACGAATTCGGAGAAGAATCAAAGAAAAGAAGAAAAAGTTTCACAAGGAAAAAAAAAAAAGTAGACATAAAATTGTGTATAAATATCAGAAACAATTTTATGATTGGTTATAAAGAAAATGTTTAGTTCATTGTAATAAATAAGTGTTTTTATTTTGCAAAGAACCTATACATGATGGGATGTTATGGAAGTCATTTTTAGAATCTACAAACTTTAAAACAAATAATTCAGCAAAAATATCCCATGCAGCTGGAGATTTTTTTTTGCGATCCTGTTACAGGTTTTGAGAAACATGTCAACATTATTATTTAAAAATTGTACTTGAACTTTGACATCAGAACTATAACTAGTACAAATATGATAGTATACCCAGTATTTTTATATATAAATTATTTAATATATATGTGTCTATGTTATATATATTATTCATTATGTACAAAGTTCATTAAATCACTCATTAAAAAAAATGAGTTGTTTTTTTCTTTGTGTAGTTTTTTGTGTTTGTTGTAATGCAAATCTTCAAATGAGGTTCGCCATTTTCACTTAGTTATAGTGGTTTCACATTATAGTCTTATAAAAGTTAAGTACATACATTGTTGGTTGAAATGAGATTTAATACATAGATCAAGACTATTTTGGCATGACAAAAACATTGTTGTAATAATTCATTTATGTAGTCAGTATTGATAGATTATACATGGAAAAAGTAAGCCAAGGTCTACAGAAACTAAAATGCAACAAAAGTTAAATTTTATTGATATAATCTATTCTGACATTTGTCATATTCACAAACTAATATATGACATTTCATGTAATTCTTTTACAAGAGTTTGGATCAACTCCTATTATCAAGAGATAAAATTAAAACAGGAGAAATAGCCAAGAGTCTAGGACTATATTTAAAATTAAAACTAATAAAGTAAAATATGAACCTAACTCCATTCAAAACTCCTAACACCACTGTTAGAATCAGATGTTTTTTAAATATTAACAGAAACATACGAAATAGATTTAACAAAGAGTTAGACCATACTAAATCTAAAAAACTAAACTTAAAATCACCTAAAACTAATTTAATAAATCTACCTTTTCTTTAATATTTTTTAAACATGAATAATAACCTATTAAATAAACATACTCAACATACTTATATTGTGGAAGTGCACAGGCAAGAATAACCAAGGTCATTCCAATTGAGCCAGCAAAAGCCAACGTTACTAACCTGAAAACAAAAATATATACAACTTATTCATTTCAAATATAACTCAGCTAATTTTTAAAAAATCATATAGGATTTTATTATTTAAAAAAACTCATATAAGATTTTATTATTTTAGTATGTATGAATTATTGAGGATAAGTTTGCCAACATAAATTTTTGGGTCTTTTTATTTACATATAATAAACCAAAAAAATGGATTAAAAATGCAACTCTGAAAACAAACTTTATAAATGACAGAAAGGATCAGACGACATTGCTAAGAGATAATATGAATAAGTCAATTCATAACTCAGATAAAATGGAGTTTTTTAGAAAAACTTTTAAGAATTAATCTGTTTTCCTTTTTTATTGAAAAGCGTAGTTATAATAATGTAAATACAGCTCACACAGATGAAATAAAAAATTGCCTACTTAACTATGTACACCAATTGCGCATGCATAATACAACTTTGGAAATAATTTTACTTTGTCTTGAAATATGAATATTATGATGGGAAGGATTGTTTGTTTCATATGAAATTTATGTTAAATAATTTAATCTTACCTAACTTGTCTTTTTCGTCGAAGACACGTTAGGTAAGGACCTATTATAATGATAAATTGAACTTTTATTTACATGAAATACTGTTTGTATGACATTAAATTATCAAATCTCATATTTTAAAAACTCATATGATGTTCAATGTGCATGTGTCATACGTACATGAATATTAATATTAGTTGTCCTTTAAGTAATTTATCTATGGATGTTGTGTTAGAAATAGTTGTTAGGAATAATTACTAAAATTATCAAATATAATTTTTATTCTAAGTCCCAAGATATACACAATAATAATATTAATAATAGGCAGTTTATTATTATGAAATATATCAGAAAGTATCACAATAACTGATTCTACACAAAATACCTAGTTCATTAACCTGGCAAGGTATATAAAGCTGAAAGGGAGGTCAGTCATAATTAAACGGTGATAGCTGAAGCCCCTGCTTATCAATTGACCAAGAGCATTGGTCAGTCACTATTGAAGACAGCCGGAGGCTCTGCTCGTTGGTTGACCAAGAGCATTGATCGGAACTATCAACGGAATTCATTAGAATCAGCTTTGATAACATTATGGTCAAAAACACGGTAGCTGATACTTGCAGAAATAGATGTGAGCAACAACCATTATATTCTTAAATGAAAGAGATTAAAGAAAGTAGGCTCATTTTGAACGGTTCATAATAATATTTCATTTAACCATAAATAGCTATATCTGAAATAAATAACTTTCATAATAATAAATAGTATAAATTTCATTTATAACAGATGTTTTCAAATTTTTAATTAAAAAGCATTTAAATATTTGTGGGGGGTAACAAAAAAAAACATCAAGGGGGGGAACAAAAAAAGATAAGAAACCATTTAGTTTCTGAACAATATCACCTTTAATAATTGACATAGATTGTAACTAGTAGTATCATTGGATGAAGAAAAATGAGCTATTGCAAAATTGTATAGTAAAATTTGCACACAAAGAAAATAATTTTAAAAGGCAGTTATTTTAAAATGTGTTAAGGGATTTATTTTCAAATTCATTTTTTACATTAAGACTTTGCAGGAGTGAAATAAAATGGCAGATTGATACTAGTTCCAAGACACAGCAGATCTGTGAATACCAGCCATCCCTATTGCACTGCAGCCATTGCACAAAATAATCCTAGTTTCATTTCCAAGGGCAGGAAAACGCTAAGCTTAGTAGACTTTAGGCTAGGCTACTACGCATGTGTTTAATTCAATACTCTGTTGCCATCCTTCTTGGAATTGCTGGTTGTTTTATATTTCCCATTCACTACATATTCAATGACCTTCAACTCACATTTGTTTAGTTTCACATAAGTGCTATCTGTACAGGATCACTGCTCAGTGCTCGGAACTTCTCTGTATTGTAGACTAAGTTGACTTCAAGTAGCCTATACATATACATCCGAATATCTAATATTGTTGATTAACACACTATAAATATTAAATTTTTAATAACCTTAGAGGTATGAAATTTACAGTAATTATTTCGTTCTTGTTCCACCTTTACAAATCCAGTTTTGACACTAGCCAAATTTTTAAAATAATTGAACTACATCCAATTATATTTTTCGCATAGAAAAATATTTGTTATACCCCATTTTGAACCATTATTGTTCAATTTTTAATATTTTTAAGTAATTACGATATATTTTATTTTTAGGTTAGAACTTAATAAGACACATAGTATAACATACGAAGCTTTGTTATATTTTTTTATTAATTAACAATTATTACTTTAACAATTTGCCTCTACGTTGGGCGACAAATATAACATTCACCTCTGTTCGCTTTATGTTATATAAAAAACCTTTTACTTTACTTTTATTTCTTTTTTTACTTACTTATTTAGGATTTAATTTTGATTTATTTTGGTACTGAAAGTATTTGGTCAATACACAATACTTTAAAATTTAAAAACTCAATTTATTTTAATGCAGAACAAACAAGGAACAAATTGTTGTACGTAAATATAGTTACACATTTAGCAACTTAATTTTAGCAACTTATTCTAAAATGTATTAGACGTTCATACAACTTTCATTCCTTATTTCTAACAATCTAATATTAAAACAAACACAAATTTCAATACGGGCAAATATATTTCTTCTACTGATTTTTCTCAATTACTTTTATACCGGTACTCTCCAAAAAAAAAAAAATTTCAAATTTATCAATCTCTCCAATTTACTCCTCGGCTAGCTCTTGATATACAAAACAAATGAAATGATTAAATTTACTGACTCTTGGTTCAATTTAATTTCCTATACTAACAAAACTTAAATCTACAATCTCGGTGGGAATCCTTTGGAAGCTCAAGCAAAATGAAATTTAAATAGTGTTAAAAAGATATTAATATAAAACATTTGGTACTTATCAATCCTTGTCTTGGTCTCTCTTTCGATGAAAGCACACTTTCACAAAACCCCAACTAGCACTTTCCCCTTTATTTAACCCCAAAAAAAAACACTTTCAATACACACACTTGCTCCTTGATGATGGATGCTGGCGATGACGAGATAATCTCCTTCTTCCAGGGTGACGATGAACAACTTTTTCTTCGCGTTGAAGACAACGAATCAAACTCTTATCTGCTGAAGGCGAATATTAAACTTTTTACTTTGCTGAAGGCTACTAATTTAATCTCTCGCTGAAGCTAATACTCAATACTTGTCGCTGAAGGCTAGAAGTTATATTTTACTAAATTCTATTAAAAGCTATGTTGGTGACTCGGAGACAACCAGTCTCTAGAGTCGCTCCTTACTCCCTCGCTGCTAGTAGAAGACTCCTTTTTTTTCTTTCTCTCCTCAGTTCCGCGGCAACGCCACACTAACTTTCACAAATTCAAAAAAAATAGGATTTCGTCCCTCCTATTGGTTGTTTTTGAATTTGTCGTTATAATTTGGAAAGTTTTGGTTTCTCCTAGTCTGTTGAACCCTTGTAAAAAGAGAAATCGTAGCGTCGCTTTCCTTTTTCAACTCTAATAATATTTCCATTCGTTCTGGACATCTGCAGCGCTTGTGCCTCCACTCCTTTCTTAACAATCCTTTGTTAACTTTTTTTTTTATTTTATTTTCTATCTCTAATTTAATTTTACACGTGAAGATTTGTTTCTTATTCCTAATTTATTTTATTTAATTTGTTTTTATGATATCACTTTAATCGTGTTTCTGGTTTGATTGATGTGATATCGTTACAATAGCCTATGATTATTACGTTATGTTAGATTTGTATAGACACAGACTTACCTTGTAAACTGATTCTTGGTATTATCTAATGGTACACAAATAGAAAAAACACAATAAAACACTAGTTCTGAAATATTTCGTAACACTGTACACTTTATCAAACAGAATTATTCTCTCTACTGATTGAGAAAGTGAACAGTGTTTACGAAATATTTCATAACTAGTGTTTTATTATGTTTTTCTATTTGAAATATTTTGTGACAACAAAAGCTATGCGTCTAAATGAATTGAACTTTTGAGAGTTTTTTTTTTAAATAGCAATACATACATTTACTGCTAATTATTAAATTTATGAAAGAAAAGTAAGTTGTAAATATTGTTATTGACATTACAATAACAATAATATAGGTAAAAATCATTACATAAACTTTTCCCTCACCCATCCCCAAAATCAAATTAAAAGTAACCAAAACCAATTGCTACCAAAAATGTCAATTATACAAGCCGCCAGGAATCTAGTCCGTTGAAGGAGGAGCCTGTAGAGAGCCTGACCTTGAAAAAAAAAAAGGAACCCAGCAAGTTTTCTAACGTGTTTCCTCGGTGTGACAGCACTAGGCACCGCATTTCTTCTGCTGTTACATGCATTTAAGGCGCTCGGGAAAATGATAGATACTGCATTTCATTTTGAATCACAATTGGAAAGAGGATATATTAACAAAAAATTTTAAAAAGAAATACATACATAGCTGCTTTCCTTCCTTGTAAACAAATCATCACAAATTTCTTAACAAAAACAATATTTTTTCAACTAAATAAATAAATGTAAGTTTGGAAAATTTCAATTAAAACTAATATTAATTTTGGTACTGGGTTATAAATATTATTACAGGGGAAATAATTATTACTGTTAAAACAAAAAATATTTAAAAATAAATATGCAAGTATCATTGATTCATTGGTAAACATCACCACAGACAAGCCTTATATTCTCTTGTCTGACATTACTAATAAAGTTGTAAATAAATACTACTTTACACTTTGTACACTTTAAATGTATCAACATTATAAGCAAGATGTAATGTCTTTCTAGTACTAATGTTAATATTGACAAATTTTAGAATTAAATGAAAATAATTATTATTCGGAAACTTTCTGTCGAGTCAATGCCTGAGCTGTGTTCGCCTCTTTGTTTACAGCAATCACTTTCAGATTATGTCATGTTTATTTTCTCAAACTCTTATTGCTATCCTTTATGGGATGGTACGAAATATTATCTCTATCGCTTCTGGAATATGATAAACAACATCAGTGCATCCGTGAATGACCAAGTCAACTAACCTGTTCGATTTGTGCAAATTTTATAGTTAGTTTCGTTCACCTTTGTTCCTTTGTCTTAGTTATTAGTTAATAACAGTGCTTAATAAATTTTCTTAACCAAACTACTAATATATATTATTGAGAAAATTTATTAGGTTTCAAAGCAGTATATTCATCCACAGGATGTAAATGTAATATACAATGTGAGATAAGTTCATTATTTTCAACCAAATTTGTTATACATTTCTTTTATAGGTTTATGTTTAAGTATGATAAGTGACATACAATGTTAGTGCATCTGTTACACTGAAAATGTTACAATTATTAGAACAAAAAACTATCATAAAAAACCTATGCAAACATTATAATAATACTATTTATGCAACTCTATTAGCATTGCAAGACATCGGTAGCCTCGATCCCCGGCTAGCCTTATGCAGGATATTCTTCAAATTGACAAATAGGGTACTCTTGCTTCCCTATTGGCTATTCCCAATAGTGATATTTGTGGCAGCTTGTATAGGTAATAATTGTCAATCAAAAAATGATTAAGAACCAAGGACAATGTCTTTGAAAAATTGTTATATATTTCAATAAGGATGTAACTTGCATCGCATGTACCATAAACATATCTTTAACTTAAACCATATTTCATTAATATCTAAATTTTAACTGTTTTTGCCAATTATTTCTGAACTGTAATATAGTTTATACTTCCGATTTTGCAAACGGATTTGGGTTATTAATCTTCATATTTTAATACAATCTGAACAAAATCTGTAGATCCATGATTGATTTTTGATGACTCATGAATTAACATTTTGGAGAGATGGCGTGATAAGTCACAATCTAGGCCTACCCTAACTTAAAAGTAGAAATGCATGGTGCTTAAAAAGGATTTTACAACTTTCTAAATTCATATAAATTTATTCAGACTACTTACAGAGCTGGTTTTAATGTCATGTTGTAGCAAAATACATCAAGTTTTTTTACTTTATAGTTTTTAGATTCAACTGACTTCCATTGGTCATTTTGCAGACATCCAATCTGAAATTGATTTCCTGCCAAACCCGCAACAGCATGTCAGGCGTAACTTCTTCAACTGCAGTATAGATTCTTGCTGAGATAAACAAGAAAAACTGATAACAGTGGTTTATAAACTTTATCCTTGATAAATCACAAGAAATAAAAATCGAGAGCTGTCAGATCCAGTGAACGAGGTAGCTATGCAATCGCCCCACCTCAACTCATCAACGTAACTGGAACACGGTTATTGAGGAAATCCCATACCTCGTCGAAGTAGTGCGGTGGTACACATCTTGCTGGAAGTGAGTCGACCTCATCTTAAAAATTTTCCAGCATATCTAAATACATTATTCGATTAATGGATTTCTCTTGAAATATGAAAGGTCTGTAAGCTTTGCACCTGCTTAACCCCTTAAGTGTTTTATTTTTTTTTTTGCCTAAATCAACCCAAAAATGCCTATTTTTTTTATTTGATTATTTTAATGTTTGTTAACTTGGAAGTTAAAAAATAGGCATTAAAAGAAAATATAAGCAACATCAAAAGTATAAATGTCATGTTTATTATAATTTAAAAATTTTCTGCAAATCTGCAAATACATTAAAAACACATTTACCTAACAATTAAAAAAAGTAAAATGTATAAAACCATTGTTAAAAATAAAAGTACACACAATAAAGATTGTTTACAGTTTCTTACTAATGTTTAGTAATTTTTTTGGGTGTCATATATTTTAAAACATGGGGCAGCACACAGCTCAACATCACATTCGCTGCACTGGTATCGCGACTCCTTGTAAATATAATTTCACGGCGGATCCAAAGAGAACAAAAATAAAGCGGTAGTTTTATAAGTTATGCTCTAGAGAGCATGCCAACACTATCTAGCGGCAATACTAGCAACTACAACGTAATATTTCGACAGAGAACGAAATAGAATAGGGCAAGTTAAGAGCGTCGGCTTTAGCCGACAGCGGCACTTTTTATCGATATTTGTAGCGTCGGCTTAAACCGACATAAACACTTAAGGGGTTAAGGCTCAAAAGATGTTACTTTTTAGGCTATCACGAATATGTTCCAAGGATTGCCATGGATTTCACTACCTCAAATCCGACAGTTGTGTGTATTCACTTTACCATTTACATGGTATCCAGTGATAAGTATTTACGTGATCCAGTGAAAAGTGATCACGTAACAATGAACTAAGAAAAGTAATCTAGGGTTAAGCATATTATTTTCCATAAGTTTTTGTGATGCTGATTTAAAATTTACCAACATATTCGTTCTTGGAACATTAAACACACCAAAAAATAGGTCAACTTTTTGTTTTTTCAACCAATTTTGTTAAAACTGAATTGCAATATGAATTTTACGATGTTAGACTTAAATTAACTGACATATTCTACATATATCTGTCTCCAATACACTCCCCTTAAAAACCAAAGTAGCTTCAATAATTTCAATCTTTTACATCTCAACCTTTTTTTATTACAATGATTTTGCATAGGTCATTTATAACTCTGAAACTAATTTCCTAACATATTTAAAATCGGAATAATACCAACTTCTTAAAAACCAAAATAAAATTAAAATAAATCCTTGGTGGCCATAGGATCTAGGTCTACTAGTTGGCTTTTCAGTCAGTTCAACATATCGAGTTCCTGTCACAGTAGGTCTATCTTTCGTGACCAGGATTTGCTACTAATTGTAGCCCCAACTTTAACTTACAATGCTGGGTGGATTCCGTAAATTCCTGAGCCCCCATTTCACCCACCGTAAAAAAGTGTAATAATCAAAATTACTTCCATATCATCAAAATTGTTGTTAAAATTAATTTATCAATAAAATATTAGTAATATGGCACCACGAGAACTTCCTCACTAGACTATACCAAGACTTTCTACACCATTCACAACTACACTACAGTAAGGGGTGCCAATCAAACTCTGTTCAAAAAACCTTTGTAGTGTTACATTATGTGGCGGGGTTTGTTTTGTTATGGTTTGTGTGCCTCCCTTCCCCTGCACAATTTAACTCAAATTCCTCCATAACAAACCTGACATCCCGTCCCCACATTCTAAACACATCGATTGGTATTAAGTAAAAGATTTTTTTGTTTAAAATTAGAATTATACCAATATGTCCTTTAGTGTAAGTGAAATCAATAGTTAAATTTTATTAATTATATGTTTGAATTTTTTGATCAAAACAATGAACTTAATTATTTAAAAGAAGTTTATCTACCAACTGACTGGGCTAACCTAGCTAAGAGTTATAAAAATTGTTCGGTTGTCCGCCACTTCCCACTGTCACTTTCAGAATAGTATAGTTGTTAAGGTTTATGTCAGTCAAGTTGTCTTGGTACCAGTGGCTTCTTGTATTTGTCGTATTGTGTTATTGAGTTGCAAAACGCAATGCCGAAACATGTGTGCAAATTCAGTGACAGTCATTGTAAGGAGTGGAACTTTATCATGAGAGGTTATTTTGATTATGAAGTGTAGTGTTCTGTATGTAACTATTTTATTAGTATCTTTCATGGTGGGCGTTCTGACATAGTTGATCACATCAACAGATTTTGTGCACCAAGCTGTAGTAAAGCTACAAAATTATTTTAAAACCTCAATCAATTGAAGACACAAAAGTTTGAGCAGCCAAGCTTATACTAGCCTACCACATGCTAAAACATCACCAAAGTTTCAGATCTAATGATTGTAATAATAAGCTTAATAATGTTATGTTCGATGATTTATCCATTGCAAAAAAAGTTAGTTCAGCAAGAACTAAAGTATCTGCCTTAGTAAAAGGAGTTAATGCTCCCGACCTATTCCATGTCATATCAACACACCCATTCAACTTGACCATCTCATATTTTGATGAAATTTGACACTGAGGTAAAATTCATGTAGACCAAGAAAAGTGTCATGTTTAAATTTTTTATGTCAACCCGTTTTTGAATTATGGCTATTTAAAGTTTTCAAAAATCGCCCACAATTGCTCGGCGGGCATTTATTAAAATTGTAATTGCTCTTCTCCTAATTGAGCTAGAGACATAGGAGAGTTGTTATTTTCATCTATTTTTAATGGCCTTTCATTTAATATGCAACATCTAGGGGTCTTAAGAGAATGTTGTTTTTTTTCCAAAATTGATACTAAAATTTTGAATTTGAATTCCAAAAAATATCACATATTAAAAAACTTTCAAAAAATTCCCATTAGTAGTTTGCTATAAGACTAAGCAAACTTAATGCAAAGTTTCAAAATGTGATGGTAATGGGTTCTTACTTAAAAATATTTCTGTTTAGAGGATGTTTTATAAATGTTTACATATTTGATTCAGAAAAGATATAAAATTTCAGGCATAAGTAAGTTTAAACAAACTTATCATTAACCAAAGATGTAACAGAGATAGTCTTATCTTCAATAATATTGAGTTCTAAAGATGGATTTGCAGTACAATTAATGTATAGTGACATTGATTATATGACACTGCTTTAAGAGTTTAAAACTTTTTCATGATATCACTTCACACTGTCATGGATTAAAAATTTAGTATAACACTGTCCTTATATGAATTACACATTGTAACTTAGCAAAGCTCACTGAGAACGTTTAAATAGTGTTTCATTATTTGCTAAACTGTCATTTTCTGGTAAAACAGCTTCTTCTTGTTGGAGTAAATGGACACACATGACGGAGTATGTCTGTTATGAAAACCCTCAGAACATCTGGTTTTCTTTGGTAGCAGAATGATGGTGATGGAGCACAGGAATGAAGAGAAGTTACTTTAACCTCATTTAGGTCTTCATTTCTGTTCATTACATATGCTAGCCACCATCTTTTGTCGTACATTACTATCACATAACCAGTTCAGTCTGCTAGCATAAGTTTATCTGCACATCGTGGTACAACTACTTTAAAATATGTACTTGCTTTTGAAAAGTATTTTACTGTTAGTTTTGTTACACTCTCAGCAATGACTTTAAAAATTTTCAGAATGCCTTTAATTGTTACAGACTGCTTAAAACGTTCTGTTAAAAATATTTCTAATTCAATATGGTCCTCTTGTGTAGTATAAGTAAAATTTATTCCAGAAATGTTCTTTTGAGCCCACTCATAAAGTTGGACAGCAGAAAGAATTTGAGCTTCGTAAGGACGCTGCAAACTTGCTTTAGCAGCCAATCGTTTTACGGTCCAACCTAGGCCATCTCAAAGTCCTTTGCCGTGGGCAGTGGCAAAAAGTACCATTCAGCTTCAATGTTGAAATCCTCAAGGTGGTAACACAGATTAAAAAAGTTCTTTTATTTTTATATTGGGCGGTGGACCCATCTGGAAAATAGTATAACTTTTTAGGAGCAGTTTCAAATTTGGTAGTTAAAAATTCAATCAGCTTCTTTTAAAATGTGTATACAGCAACTGTGTTGTGCTAAAGACAGTCTGATATGACAAGGAAGTTTGTATGAGCCACTTTAGCGTTTTCCTTATAGTAAATAACAAAAGGATGGACTGTGGCATGTTCACTAGCCCAGTGTTCGCTTTGGGCTTCATCTTGTACTACCATACTAAAGTTTTCTGAACAATCTAATTCAGACTCTTTTAAGTTTTCTTTGAGTTGATTCATGAATGACATCTGCTGTTTTGCTATGAAGTCGTGTTGGACCAGCACTTGTAGTTTTTCACAGAGGAGATCAATAAATTCAAATTGAAATGAAGTTAAATGTTAAATTTTGGATTACAAATATATATATATAATTTTTTTTTTTTTCAAATTTCATGTTAGTTTTAAATTCTTTTAACTAAGAACCAATTACCATCCCATTTTGAAACGTTGCACACTGATTAGTCTTATAGTAAACAACTACTTTTGGGAATTTTTTGAAATTTTTTAAACATGTGACTTTTTGGAATTCAAATTCAAAATTTTAGTATCAATTTTGGAAAAAACTTTCTCTCAAGACCCCTAGATGACCCATATCAAATGAAAGGCCATTAAAAAGAAAAGAAAATAACACTACTCCCATGTCCCTAACTCAATTAGGAGACGAGCAATTACAATTTTAATAAATGCCAGCCGAAAATTGTGGGCGATTTTTGAAAACTTAAAATGGCAATAATTCAAAAACAGGTTGACATAAAAAATTTAAACTTAACATGAAATTGACCTCTGTGCCAAATTTCATCAAAATCTGAGATGGTCAAGTAAAATATTTTATTTAAGTGGTTTGATTTGATACGGAATGACCCTCCCCAGAGTGTAAATGAAAGCCTTGATAATATCAAAAAGTCTTCTTTTTAAGGGATATCCATTGATGATGCAGTCATAAAGCTGCTAAAATATTTCCGTTTGGTGTTCAGTTTTTCAATAGGCTACCGTATTAATGAAGAAATTCAGTTCAAACTTTTGATGGTGAGTTCCCTACCAAATGAAACATCTGACGAAAACAAATATTTTGTTTGAATACTATTGAAATTTTTGATCTCAAAAAAATTAATATGTGGCATTTTATGAAGACCATACGACCACCAACTTTGGTGGTTTAAAAAGACAAGAAAAATGTAACATATTTACCAAATTAAAGACAGCATTGCATGAAAACATTGAAGGGATAGGCGGCCCTGCACATGTTTTTATTGTCAAAGTATTCTAGAACTTTTCTGTATACACAGAACAGAAAGGCTTTTAAGGAGTTTTGCCATTATTTAGGGACTGAATATTTGAATGTAATGTGTCACTTAAAAACCCTCTGGTTATCACTATTTCCAACAGTTGAACAAATCATCATGCTGTTTGAACCGAAATTGTTTTCCCTAAACAAAGACAAGATCAAGGAGGCTGGAAGCAGTGATAAATAACCTTTTCTCCAAGGACAATCAATCCCATCTACAAGCACTCAGTAATATTTAAAGCTTATGTTAATTTTATTTTATTAAAAATTCTATGGAAAACTCATAATTTTTTTTTATAATGTAGCCTATATATTTAATTTAACCGATATATAGATGTAAATCAGAGTAAATTTTTTATCCTTTTTATTAATAGGCTAAGAAAATGTATTAACAAAACATGATATATATAAAATAAAAATTTTTAATTTAAAAAATCTGGTTACAATGGTCCCTTGGTGATTTTATAGTCTTGGCTGTAAGAATTTCAATGAGCAATAATAATATAGAATACTATTAGTGTTCAGTATTCATTGCCATGAGAGAGAACACAATTTGTAATAAAAATTTTGTATAGAAATTTTCTAAACCATGAAATAAAAACTGGAAGAAAAATCATGACATACAAACGATATGTACCTAATAAATATTCCTTTCATACAAAACTAAATGTTTTTAATTGAATAATGAAAAAATGAGACTAAAATATTGAGTTGACTAATAATTTTGAATAACGCATGTAATATTATAAAAGAAATAAGTGAATCACAACTATTTGGCAGATATAGTTTAAATTGATAATATATATTTTGACATTATTAAAATTTTTCAAAATGTTTCATGAATTTTTGTGTTGTTAGTTTTAGTAATGTGTTAAACGTTTTAAAAAATCCGCTCAGAAATGTTAGAATTATGTTCATCAGCATACAAATAGCTCTCTTTTGAGCCACACAAGAACAGCCTTGTTTGTATCCAAGTACTTACTTCATTTAATTCATTGTATCTGCCTTATTTGTTAAATTAGGCAGGGAAACCACATTTATTTTAAAAGATAATAAAACATTGAATGTTTTCCTTTTTTTATATATGTTTGCAAAGATTATTTATTGAGGAATAAAAAATACCAAACTTTAATTAATTTGAAATTTAATTAACAAATGTTGGCTCCATTTTTTTTTTAACTAATCAATGTAACCATGTTTTATAAAAAAGTAAACATCCCCGATCGCATAAACAACATGATCCTTAAATGACAATTAATTCTGAGATAAAAATTGAGATCAGTACAACTTCTCAAGTTTAGCATTATTCTTATGGCGACGAATCCAATATGGTGTAGGTGGAATAGAGCCTTAACCACAAAAATATAAGTTCCAAGTTTCGTCGAAATTGTGTCAATAAAATTAGTTTTTAAAAAAATACAAGCAAGCCTATATTAGATCACAAAATAAACATTGAAATTAATAGAGCTAACAGGAAACAGTTACATAACTGTTTATGAGAGAAAAAATAACCACTGGTTGTTGAAAGATCCAAAAGGTTTTTAAAAATCTACAACATGTAATTTGACCCGATACAAATTTTCCAAAAATGGAAACTGATTTTTTTTTAATTACAAACCTCCCCTTTCCTAGTAATTGAGGAAACAAATAAATGTAAAGAACAACGCAAAGACAAAATCAGAGTCAAAATTATTAACATTTTGTGTTGTTTTATCACTTGCATAACTCTTTTCTTGATTTCCTCTAATTGAAAATAATATTATTAGTAGGTATACACTACACAATTATAAATTCTTTTGTTAAACAAATGTTATGCTCAAAGAATGAATATAAATATTTAATTTCTTTGATATTTAGGATTATGTTTAAAGTTCCATACCTATATAAAACAAAGATTTATATTTTTTTAATATTGATTATTTAAAATAAGATACTAACTAGAGGCATAAATTTAATAATTCATAAATATTCAAAACTTTGTTCATGTTTGTAGTGGTTTATTAAATAATCAAAATGTAAATTTAAAAAGATAATACGTAATTCAGCTTTTTGATTACAGTATTATATTTTTAAATATAATAAAATACCGTACAATAAGTTAAGTCTTCTTTGATTTTTGTAATCACATAACATAAATAAAATAATGATGTATGTAATCTGATTATTCACAACGTAAAGCTATGAATAATATCAACATATCGAATTACCTTACAAAGCTTCTCAACTAATTGTTTTACAAACTACTGTACTATTTAAGTAAACTTATGATTGTTGTAATATTTAATAAAATTATGCTTACGCTTTAGAAGTTCAGCAGAAAATGACCATGAAACAAACAAAAACAAAAATATCCTGATTAATTTATTAAATTAAAATATTACAAAACACATCAAGTATCACTGCTATAATAAGCCTAGCTTCACCATTTGTGTTTATCACTTTGTGTTGTACTTTTCACTAGTGTCTTTTGTTTGGCATGTTCACAGAATGGTAAAAATTCAGTCTACTAATATTTGTGATATTCATTTAGTACAAACTTTAATTTGAAAAAGAAAAAACTGCATTTTTAGAGTGTAGGCCTATTTCACTTTTTCACCGTAAAAACTGAAAATGAAAAGTACGTACCAAATTCATATCATGATGGAAATTCAAAGTTCCATACTCACTTCTAAAGATTATTTTAAAAAGAAACTATTTTATTCATTTATCATATGACGAATGCTGATATATATATACAGGAGTGGTGTTATATAAATAGATAACTTAACCTAACCTGTCTTTGAAAAAACGGTACTTACGTATTAACGCCACCGCAGCAGAAGTTGCACATATATATATATATGCACCAATATTTGCTTACTTTGCGATATAATTATATATCATGACAGGTTTGGCCAGGTAGCTATATATATATATATATATAAACACCTGGCCAAACCTTATATATATATATATATATATATATATATATATATATGCGCAACTTCTGCTGCGGTGGCGTTAATATGTAAGTACCGAAAAAACTATAAATTAGGTAAGGTTAAATTCTTACACATGAAACAAAGATCCCTTACTAATTACAGTACTACCTCGTTTATCCAGACCTCGTTCAACCGGATGTCCGGATTATCCGGATCGATCAGGAACAAAAAATTAAAAAATTTAATCAAGGATAAAATAAAGCAAAAGCTTAAAGTTACAAAATATTTTAATAATTATTTTGAATAATATTTTTAATAATACTGTATTTATAATATTTTGAAACTTTAAGCTTTTGCTTTATTTTATCCTTGAATATGGAGTTTCAACAAGAAATATCTGCTATTACATTAATGTTGATAAAAACGTGATTTCCTCAACACTACAGTGTCGCCTTGAGGTATTAGGGCGGGTTGTTGATGCACTGGGAAGAGAAAGAGGAGGAGCAATGACCTCTGCGTCACCATCCCCCTACCCCGACGCGGCATGACAGTGACCTTGTCTATTGTCTAAGCCGGCGGGTAGTCTGTCACGTGCTAGCGACCGGAATACATCATTACCATATCGTGCTGTGCAGTGTTGTTTCTTTACATTTTTGATCGGATACGGTTAATAGTATTATATTCTTGTGTTAGCGTTTGTGCGTGGAAATGGCGACGAAAGAAACGAAAACGTAATGTGATTACAATGGCCCAAAAGTTAGACGCATTGAATCGTATAGACAGGGCCGCATTGAAACGTCACACCAAATTAAAACAGAGGAAGATAAATGACTTTTTTGTAAACAACAACTAAACCCTGTGTAAATAAAAGCATGTGTAAATTTTCAGGTGTGTAAATAAAATGTTTTTCGTGATTTACAGTACATTGTGTAATTTCGTGTATTGTGTAAATTGAATGACTGTGTAAATATTGTGTTTTTTCATGACTTATAAATGGTAAGTTATCATTTTATATTTTGTTTTATTAATCTTTCTATAATTTCGGATTATCCGGATTTTTGATTAACCGGATCACTTCCGGTCCTAATTAGTCCAGATAAACGAGGTTGTACTGTACAGCCATCATAATATTCCTATTTCATGGTAGAGTAAAATGACTGGCAAAATTTTTATTATCCATGCACAATTAGCCTGATCGATAATTGACTTTATTGTGCAATATCTAGTAGCTACTAGGCCTACATGTTTAATTATTTCAATGGCTGTAAATCTCTTGACTTTAGTTACGGTAACCTAATTGAACGTGAATTTAGTACTTTTCATTTTCAATTTTATCATGAATTGGGCTCCAAAATACTCTGTTTCCTTTTCAAAAGAAGGTTTGTACTAAATTAATTTTGCAAAATTGTATATTTAATGTCATTATCAGTATGCTGGATTTGTACTTGCTCACAGATCTATTTCAATAACCGTTCAGTTTTGAAACACATGTATGGCCTAAGTCCTTATTCTTTTATTTTAATGACTAAAGTTTCAGTTATCACATTAAGCTTCAACAACTTCTGATATTGAGCCTGCTGACAGGAATAGGCCCTTATAACTAATCATAAAATTAGTCACAGGCCATTAAACAAGTAGTTGAAAAATATATGAAGGGTTAGTAATCTTAAATAATATCTCTATTACTAAGTACAACAGTTGGAATTTAAATTAAAAACACTTTCTATAGTTTTTAACCACTTTCAACATTAGGTGTCATTCGAAATGTCTTGGTCTCAAGTTGTGACCTCTTTATCTTTCAACAACTAAAATGGTAATTATCGGTTGTACCTCATCGTCGGGTTTTTCTATAAAAAATTATGAAAACATAAAGTATTTACTTTTTTATCAAAGTATCAGATCTTATTATTTGTCAGAAGAAACGTTTCAAGTCCCAAAATACATTTCTTCACTGTTAAATAACACATAGAAAACAAGGGAATACAGCTGGTGTTAAGTTAATGTCTAATAACATTAATATGTATGACTACGTTAGTCTAGTTAGTGTATGTATTATCGCTAATTTATTTACAAACAATTACATCATTTTTTATTTTGTAAAACACTTTTAAACTCACAAAAAGTGCCTTTTATGCATTTGTTTAGGGCCTATTAGAAAATAGGCTATATTAAAGTATGAAATCAACTTCACAGTTAGTAGTGTCTAAATTACGCAGTAAGTTACACAACGGGACTTAAATGACATAGGCGAGATCTGGTCAGGTAGATATGTATAAGAATAGTAATATTTTTTGGTGAGCAAAAATGTTTTTCACTTCGAAATTGACATAAGCCCTATTTCAATAACATACGCCTATTTGTAGGCTTTAGATGGCAAACACAATGTCCCAATTTTAATATATATATTTTTTTAATTTTTAACTACATACCTCTCTTAATAAGAATACCGGTAGTAACATTTTTCAGTGAGGAAAAATATTTATCACTTCGAAATTGACATTTTTTAATGACGTACCATATTCTATTGCATTTTAAGAGTTGAAACATTTTTTCTGACAAATAATATGATCTAATCTTTTGATTACAAGATAAATACTTTACGTTTTCATAATTTTGTAATAGAAAAATACGAGGACGAGGTACAACCAATATTTACCATCTAATCCATATCTGGAGAAAATCATTTATCCTCACTTAGACCTAAATTAAAGAAAACTTTCTTCTTTATTTTAATGGAACAATTGATTCTAAACAAACTAAGTCTACCTACACAGATCTAGACTTTTACAAAGCAATTCCATTACAGAAACAAAATCTAGGCCTAGACTATTAGTTTATTCCAAATTATAAAACTAAGCTTTATGTAAAAATTATATATTTATAAATGGAGCTTAGGGTAAATCAATGTCTTATTGCATATTTAAAAACAAAATAAAATTAAGGTTAAATGCAAATACTGAAAATAGAGTGATTCATAACAAAATATTTTATGTAAAAAAGGATCATAACCTATTATGAATGGCTCATTAAAAGTCGTAAGTTGTAAAAGAATAATGGAGATAAGTATTATTTATATATATATATAATTGTGTATTAAAATGTTTAATTTAAATTAATAAATCACAGCAGTCTCATAAAAACTAGTAAACAAAAAATTAATCATACCTTTCATACCCGCCATCTTTGTTATAAATCGTAAATAATTAGTCTATTGCTATTCCTCTATTCATGAGGTGATTGAGGTCTATGGACTCAGCTGTAGTCAGTAGTATATTTTAATAATCTATGGGCTTAAATTAATAACCAACCTAATACTGTACTATGAGTATTGGCGTTTTCCGATAGATTATACACAAACGTGTAATAAATATTAATTGTAGACTCTAATTTAAACTTATGATATGAATTGAGAATCAATTAGTGAAGTGATTAAAACGTAGCAACTACTTAGAAAACACTGACACTGGTCACTAAGGTGTAGTCTGTAGTGATAGCTTTATCCCCAAACCCCGATCCAGAAAAACCGAAGATATATCTACGGGTAGGTACGTAGGTAGTAGGTACAACTACACTATAGTATAGTTGTAGTTGTAACTACGTTTCGTGTCTGAACTTGTTTCCCCCACTCCCTCTTCCTGCTCTCCAGACTCCACCATATTCAGAGCTGCAAGTGCGAGTTGTTTTATTGCATCATGTCATCGTCTGAAGATGAAGTTGATTGTGAGTGCCTAAAATTATTTGTGAGAAAAATTGTGTGGGACAATTTATGTGCGGATTATTCAAAAAATTCTGGGACTCCTGTCACACCCTCTCAAATGGCAAAAATGTTACAAAACATGAAATAAAAAATAAGTCCGATGTAAAAGCAACGGGAAATGAAAAGATAAAACATTCAGACTGGGAAAAAATGTTTTTGTCACTACTAGGTGAAGCTGAAAACCCCGTTTTTAATTAAGTACATGGAAGTTGTGCAGTAGGTGTGTCACATAAATCGTAAGATATAATTGAGAAAAACACAAACGACATGGATTCTTCCAGCACTTCTCAACCCGATAACCAATTAAATCCTCAGCCTAACAAAAACCAATATGTATGACCTAGCACCAAAAAATTACTAAATAGCGAATCAGAGGATACAAAAGACTTAAGCACGCTTTTGTTCACCACGTTGTTTAGTTGCTATATTCTCATTAACCGCTTCGCCAAAGTGTTCCTCAACAAATGCTTCATCCTTCCACACCTCTATCAAAGTCTGGGTCATTGAGATGTCTTGCAACATTGTTCAGCACAGCACAACTGACTATGAGTTTTGGCACTTCCTCTAACGACACTCTTACGCAGTTGCCAAGTATTGGGAACCTTTGTTTGAGCTGTCCAAACATTCTTTCTATTATTACTCTTTCTTTTGCATGGGTGTAGATAAATCGACGCTGAATGTCGTTTTGAGGTGGCTTGAATGGTGTGATTAACCATGGGGAGATACCGTATCCGGATTCACCAATCAAGCAAGCTGCGCCAACATATCGAGCAATTATTTCCCGGATAGGACTTCTTTTCCAAATTCTTGCATCGTGCACAGAGCCTGGCCATTCTACAGAAATGCTTGTAAGTTTTTCTTCTGCATCACATGTTGCCTGGACATTTATGCTGGCGTAACCCTTACGATTTACATACTCATCTCCAAACATTGATGGTTTTTTTTTTTTTATTTCAACGTGCGTGCAGTCCAATGCACCTATCACTGTTGGTAAATTAAAGCGTGTTTGCCACATTAATTTTGCATCATTTATTTTATTAATTGTGCTGGGAAAATGAATCCAGTTCTGAGCTTTATTCAAAATACAATCCATTACGTTTTTAATGTTTTTACACGCTGTCGACCGATCTACTCCTATAAATTCTGCCACTCCACTGTGGAAACCAGGATCTGCACAATAAAGCAAAAATATCTCCATGCGTTGTCTAGGAGAAATTGCTTTTCCCCGTGTTTCATCACTATGTGGGAGGAATTCCGATGTCAAAAATCTATATTCTCAGATTCAAATCGCATCAACTCCTTGCACCTGTTAAAAACTCTTCTTTCACTGAATGTTCCTGTCTCTGGTACGTGCATAAACATCGCCATCGTAAGATTAGTGACAACCAACTAAAGTGTAGTGTGCCCATCCTATGACTTCAAAATAATGAAGATATAGCTACAGGAGAGTACTGTAGTTGTATCTCGACTTTAATCACACTAAAAGTGAAGTTATATCTACCAGTCCGGAAAAACTTAGATACAACTACGGGGTAGTTATAACTACCCTTTTTAATCACTCAAAATGAAGTTATAACTTAAAAATACAGTAGTGGTAGCTATATCTACGTTTCAATCACTTCACTGAATATGTTTATATGTTATCTGTTTTAAATGCCCATTATGTATAGTACATTTACCATAATAGTGCTTTATCACATTTGTTTCTAGATTGCCATTTTTTAAATGAATCCTTTTGCTTAAAATAATAATCAAACATTTGCTATCTGGAAACGGAAACTATTAACTAAGCTTAAAACTTCAAATAAAAAATAACATTAAAATTTATATTATAATCTCTTTTTTTATAGGAGTTAAACATGAGTTCCATGATAATCGAGGTTAATCCAGATACATCAAACTATACTGGAACTCAGGTGGAGTACTCTGAAGATGTATTTTTTGGGCTATTTTTAACAAAAGAGGACCATTGAAAAATTCAGAATTCAGTAATTGAAGATCAGAAAGAGGAATGCACCTCTATTTTAGTAAATTGCACAAGCAAGCCTATATTAGATCACAAAATAAACATTGAAATTAATAGAGCTAACAGGAACATTATTCTGAACAACTGATGTTCTGCAAGGAAGGAATATGCTTGTAGCCCATTCTGTGGCTTTTTTTTACTCATTTTTGTCTTAATTTGGCAGTGAACTGATTTATATCATGCGGCCCCTTGGTGTAAATTATTTAAAAGGTAGTATTTTCTTGTTTTGCAAGTAAATGAGTAGCCAATTAGTTAAAATTTGTTTGGTTAGTAGAAAAACACAGACATATATATATTAATACTATGGCAGATTTTGAAATATGGGATGTAGGATTAATAAATTGTCGATTTTTGTTAGTCACAAATAGAGGAAGATTCTAAAGAAATATTGAAAAAAATCTTACATACATTTGGAATTTCATAGCATTTATGTAGATAAAGAGCAATGTATCTTTTTGTGTGAGACACTCCACGCCTATCCCGAAAGGTACAGGTATTGGATGAAGAAACCTATGATCGGGGAAACATAAATATGCATATTCCAGTATGATTTTATTGAAGTGAAAACTTCTATTGGCGCTTTGGGTACTTTTTTGGGATGGACTTTTTCAATAGAAATCGCGTCACGCACAGTACCGTAAGCAACTTTTGGGATAGTTTTTTTTCAATAGAAATTGCGTCACGCACCGTACCGTAATGCAACTTTAATATATATAGACAACGGATACGCGCGCACAGCGTATATATAAACTCATATATCTACGAAAAATATTGCACAAGCTTTCTCACATACCCATATATATTAAAACTAAAATCTACGAAAAATATTGCACTAACTTTCTCACATACCCATACGTATTAAAACTAAAAATCTACGAAATATATTGCACTAACTTTCTCAAACTCATATACATAGTCAAACTAAAATCAATGTAAAAATATTGCACAAACTTTCTCACATACCCATACGTATTAAAACTAAAAATCTACGAAAAATTAATGCACTAACTTTCTCAAACTCATATACATAGTCAAACTAAAATCAATGCAAAAATATTGCACAAACTTTCTCACATACCCATATATATTAAAACAAAAATATTGCACAAACTTTCTCTCATACCCATACATATCAAAACTAAAAATCTACGAATAATATAGCACTAACTTTCTCAAACTCATATACATAGTCAAACTAAAATCAATGCAAAAAATATTGCACAAACTTTCTCACATACCCATACATATTAAAACTAAAAATCTACAAAAAATATAGCACTAACTGTCTCAAACTCATAATACATAGTCAAACTAAAATCAATGCAAAAATATTGCACAAACTTTCTCACATACTCATACGTATTAAAACTAAAAATCTACGAAAAATATTGCACTAACTTTCTCCCTTAATCTAAAAGCGTTACATACTGTTCATACAAGTTTTTACTTCTAACGTGTGAAGCACACACAGTTAATTTTTTATTATTTTTTTAATTGTGTACGTTAACATGTGGTTATTTGAATTTAAAAAATTATTAGTATGGGATTTATTTATATCGTGCTAGTTATAATTTTGTGTAATTTTAATAATTCTGCATGATTAAGGAGAGGTTTGTAGTTTTCTGCTTTGATTGTATATAGAAAACTTAAACCTTCTTATGCAAGACTTTGCTCCTAGATGTATATCTGCTGAATAACAAAGATATGGTACCACATTGCTATGTATGAATTCTATGGGAGGTATTTGGAATTGTGGCTTTTCTTTGTTGTTTAAAGAGAAAAAAACCTTTCGGTCACCATCGCCTTAATAAAAAAAACCGGAACCATGGAACCAACATAAAGATCTTCAGTTGAGGGTCATTCCTGATCTGTTTTATTTCCCATGGCCAAAGAAATAGGTTCGGAAAAGACGTATTTTGGTTTAACTGAATAGTAGTTCACCCTACCACAAAGCAAATAATTATAAACAGACAGATTTAAATAATTAATATAATTATGAGACAGTCACAAAAAAGTAAGGTTGATTGTTTTGTTATCAATATACTTTCTACACAACTATTATTTAATTCAATTGGATAATCTAAGCAAAGAGATTTATGTTAACATGTTAAGACGATTGTCATTATAATATAAATTTGTTTACATACAAAATGTTATGTTTTCACATCTTCTTACTCTTCTAATCTCAAGCTCACTTTAGATACAAGAGTATATAAATTTATGTAATCAACTAGGCAGGGGTAAATTATTTAATTTCACAGAGAATGAAGATGGCAGAAGTGTTTTGGTTACGAGTGTTTTAGTTTGTTTGTATGGTTGTCATTTTATGATTTATAACTTATTAGTTATTGTGAAAATATCCATTTTGTGACGAAAAAGTAACATTTCAGTATGCCAAATTTTTATAAAGTAGAAATAAACCGAACGGAATGGGAGGTACCAGATAGGTATCAAATGCTAACTCCCGTTGGTTCAGGAGCCTATGGCCAAGTATGGTAAGTAAATCCAAGGCCTTATTTCGTATTATGTTATGCATATTGCTATTCTTATCTAGAGTACAAAATTTATATTTGTTCATTTATTCTAATCACATAGTAGTAAAATAGATTTTTAAGCTACGAAAGATAATGTTTTCATTTATAAAACTATGTTTAGGCTAATTCTAACCTGTTTTAGCTTACCCATTTATTTATAAAATGGCTATAAGTTGGCTATAGTTTACTTATTGTTATGATTTATGAAATTCATTTTGTATACTTCATCAGATAAGGGGATTAATCTAGATACTACTTGTCTGAAAATAATATGTCTGTTTATACTTTTATTTTATGGAATATCTAATACTTTGTCTGGTAATTGTTTACAAAGAAAGTTATTGCTTTTTTTTGCAATTTTTTTAAACCTAACCTAACCTACATACCTTATTTCTTAATAATAAAATAAGTTTTCAATGTGGAGCTAACTTCTTTACGAAAAAAAAAAAATTTCAATTTTTCTAGGTTAAGGTCCATTATGTGAATTAAGCATAAAATATTTACAGTAATACATACATACATATATAGGCTACCTACATGTAAATTTTTTAAAAAGGAGTTTGTGCATTATTTCCCAAGCTGTCACCCATCCTTGTACTAACCACGGTCGATGTTGCTTGACTTCAGTGGCGTATAAATGCATTGAATTCTGTAGTTTAGAAATTGCGATTGTTTGGTGAAAAAATTAGCTCCGCATTGAAAACCTATTTTGTTATTAACCCTTTGAGTGCCACAGTGACGATCTATCGTCACCATTTTTTCGTGCTAGAAGTGCCACGGTGACGATCCATCGCCACTGCGTATTTCGTAGTTTAATTAATTTATTTGTAATCTGCTATATAGTATTTCGGTGTTTTAAAATACTTTGTGATATATCCAGTGATATTCAGTGGTGAAAAATTTTGTTTTGGCCAACTAAATAGATGACAACAATCACAGATGCACAAAATCAGCTGTTGTCATTTTCACTTGCAGGTTAGAAGTGTACTGATATTGTCCTTGTGGGATAATATTATTATCTCGCTACAGTCATCAGTTTTTTTGCAGTTTGTTGTTCATTTTATTTTATTATTTGTTTGTTGAAGGTTATTATTTTAGTTATTACAAGTTTAAAGTAGTATTTTGGAATAATATATTGCTTTGAAATGGCGGAAGAAAACCTAAGAAGTAGCCAGATTACTTTTAGGTTATTCAGACGATGACTCTTTAGCCTCTGAAGATGATTTGTTACATTTATTTGGGGATGACAGTGATTTAGACCCGTTATATCAACCAGAAAGTGATAGTAACAATCAGTTTAGCGATAGTGATATTGATTTAAACTTAGATCAACCTAGTACATCAGGTAAACAAAATAGGCTTAGGTTAGGTTAGTTCTGAGATAAAAGTTTTTTGTTTGAGTTTGGTTTTCAACCAAATAATTTAAAAATTTGGTCACTTATAGAAAACTGTATATAGATAGAAAATAGCACACTTCCCATAGGTAAAATATTTTTGGTTTGTGAGGTAAAAAAAAAAAAAAAATGTAGGAATTTATTTTTCTATATTATCTAAAGTTTGATTTTTAATAAATATTTTTTTTTGTATATATATAGAATCCAACTTATTTACAAATATAATTGTAGCCTAGGTAACACTGAACATTTTGACACTGAATTTGATAAGATATCTTGTATACAATTTAACCTGTGGCATTTTTGGGTGAGTCTGTGCATTTTAGATGTGTTACCGAATTTTCCAGTTATGAAAATTATCTTGTGGCACTCAAAGGATTAAGAAATATGGTAGCCTATATAGAACATGTTAAAAAGAATCGTAAAAGAAAACAGTAACTTTCTTTGTAAACAATTACCCTTTGGCCTACAAAAATTACTAATGTTAGGTTTTTAAAGAATCTTGGGCTTTTTGTTTTTTAATGTCTAAATGTACCTAGAAAACCTTCATTTTTTACTTCTATATCCTCATTTGTCATTTTTTTATTACAGCCTTAAAGCATAAAGTTGAGTGGATGTTAGAGCTGAGAAGATGTTATGATCTGTGGAAAAATACAAACACTATTTGTGTCCCTTCCCCGTTACAAAATATTTGATTTCTACACAGTTAGAGCATCAAATTTTAAAATAGTTTTTATGATCTGTTTATAACCTACTACATTCATTATTGCTGGATTTTTATTTAAATATATTTTTTATGTTGTCTATTGATTGTATAATTATATTAACATATATATTATGTTGATAGCGTATATAATAACCTAGGATTGTATTGATTTAAAATGAAATATTAATTTTCAATTTATCATACATGTATGTATTAAATTATTATTGCATTTTTTAATTATTGATAAGTAGTGTATCATCTACCAGCTTTTGTTTAAATTATTCGCCTATAGTAAATAAACATCAATTTCATGGTAATTGTTTACTGTAGCGCCCCAGTTTTAATATTTTAAATTTTTTATTTTTTAATTTTATTTTTGTACTACATACCTCTCTTTATAAGAATAGTAATATTTTTTGGTGAGCAAAACTGTTTTCCCTTTCGAAATTGACATATTTGTATTATATAGTTAAGTTTATATGGTAAACACAATGTTTTGACGGATCACGTGATCACTGAAGTCAGCAACATTGAGCGAGGTTATTACTTAGATAGGTGATAGTTTTTCTACCACATGTGGGATTAAGTATGTTCGATATCGGTAATTTCAATGATTAAATTCAAGACTTTTACGTTCATCCCAATGTTGTCAAAAGGAAATAAGTGTTACGTTAGGGATTATATCGATTTTTTACGCGTAAGTCAAGTAAGGTGGCTAATATATATAGCTACCTTACTTGACCTTATAAGGTATAAACCATATCCGATCATCGAAGTCAAGCAATATTGAGCATGTTTAGTTGAGTACTTGGATTCGAGACTGTTTGGGAACCCCTCATGAAACATTTCAATTGGAATTAGTCTTGTCATGTCATACATAGCCTATAGACATATAGGTTTATTTACATGTAGGTGGCTATATATATATATATATATATAGAGAGAGAGAGAGAGAGAGAGAGAGAGAGAGAGAGAGAGAGAGAGAGAGAGAGAGAGAGAGAGAGAGAGAGAGAGAGAGAGAGAGAGAGAGTTTACACATACAATAAACCATTAACACTCGAATACGCGACAGGTGTACACCAACGGTTCAAGAATGCATTGTGTAAGTTTTGTAGTGTTTTAAAAACCTCTTAGGAGCAAGTCTGAAGATGGAACATACATTCTGAAATGTGTAACATGGTATAAAAATTCACAAGACGGAGAATGTATTAAGTATTAAATAACATAGATTCAAATCTGTGACTTGGATTCCATTACTCAAAAATGAGTTTTAATAACTTTAAAATAAATATAAAATAATTTAATTGTACTATAAGACAGGTTAGGTTAAGCAAGGATATATTATATTAATATAATTTAACTATTATTTATGTGAAATACTGTTTATATACTATATTAAATTATCAAAATCGACATATTTTAATAGAAACCGGTATGACTCGTATGACTTTTTTATCTGGATGTTGTTTATTTCGAAAGTTAAATATAGTCAAAGTGTGGGTTTACACTGTCTTAGTATTAGACATAACGGTTGAAATTAGTTTAATTTAAAATATGCTTTAAAAGCCCATTTTTACAGTAAAAATGTGAATTCCCAGAAACTGTCACAATACTGCCATTGGTCTGTCATCAACTTTCATTTGAAAATGAGCATGGGTGGCACATAAGACCCAGATGCACTTGTGCAGCATACAATGCTGGTGTTGACCCCTCTCTCACCACTAGACACAGCACCAACCTGTTTCTTACCTTTTAATGCTAACACCTTTTGGCATTTCGTTTGTACTGTGCTCACACCAGACTCATCTACATTATACAGTCGAATGGAATCAATTTTGTTTTCATCGACAACTTTTTGTAGGATATCAAAGAACCCAATGACGCTTTCTTTGTTAAAACCTTTCACTCGTGACATAGATGTAGCTTGGGGCTCCCTCAACGTTAATTCAGGATGCCGAGCTTTAAATGAATAAAACCACTTTTTGCCGGCCATCTGTGATTCTTTGTTAAAACCGTGTGATAACTCATTTTTTTCAGCAATCTGGAAAGCTAGGGATCTTATATCATTAATAGTTAAGCCAAAAAATAGGCTTTCCAACTTTAGAATATAATTAACAAGCTCTTTTTCGACTTCGGGAAGTAAGGTTGTGCTTCTTCCAAAGGACTTGCACTCTTCATTGGCATTGAGATTTTTACCCTGAAGGTGGCGACTAAGCGTTGGTTTAGGAATGCCATATTGTTGACTACATTCATTGAAGCTCATGTCTCCATTGCGATATTCATGTAAAGCTCTGTGCATGTCATCTTGTGTCCAAGTTCCATATTTTCTTTTTGCCATCTAGAACACAAAATTCATAAGAATTAGATCTTTTTTATCAGACCACCTGTACTTAGTCCTAGCCTTTTAGTTATTTGTTAGTTGGCAAAATGTGAGAAATATGGAACTTGAAATATCACAATTTCCTATATCGTACCGGTACGACTTAGGAAAAACGATGAAGTACGATATAGGCAACTCGTTACTTTTCACTAAACTGAATATTTCCTAACCTAAAAAGTGAGATCCGGGAACCATGTGGTCATTTTTAAACACTACATTAGACATTAATAGCGTATGTAGGCCTACTTTTGATATTACTTTATACGTACCTTTACATGGGGTAAAAGCCTCCTGAGTAAACACCAAAACAGAAGTTCTCAAGTTTTAAAACACTAATCTACAAAGAAACACTAGTTTTGTCTACAAAAACTAAACGAAAACTCGCAGCGTCATTGAACCTTGCAAAACCACTCAAGAACACTAGTAGTTGCAACAGACGCCAATAGAGCGCTGGCAACATGCTCTATAGCCATGAAACTCCAGTGGTACAATTTAGGCAGTGGTACGATATTGGCTACTCTCCCCTATTTCAATGTACTAAAGGAGTTATTTGTTTGTTTATGGGTAGAACTTAATTTATTTAGTGTCCTAGAGTCATATTATAAAAAATTAAATGGTTAGAAACCCCAAAAGAGTAACTAATAATTAATCATTCCAAATATTACACTATGATATACAAACTACAAAGACATACACACAAATAAACATGTGATTTAGAAGACGGGCAATCAAATATGAGAACGTTATTAGTTCAAGAATTATTATTGTTGGCATCTTCAGAGGCAAAAGGATCCTTTCCTTATAAGGCGGATTGAATTTAAATTTAGCCAACTAATTATCTCATCCAGTATCCCAGCTCAAGACCAGAAGAATATTTAAACAGTGCGTTTTAGTGTCATAGTTTGTTTAATTCTACTTTCTGCGAAATAAGAACGAAAACTGTGAATGAAAACTTGAAAACTAATTTATGAGATCAATTCATTATTATATTCCTTTCTATGTATAGTTAAGAAAGACGATTACAAAGTTTTAAATCAGGAAGACTTTCTATATTCAAATCCGATATATACAATTGAATTACAATTTCAAATTCTTGAGATTGTAGACATTTTTCACTTATACACTACTACACTTGTTCCTTTTCATATTGTAATTTTACTTACCTACATCTGGTAATTTTACTTACATCTGGGACTTAATCCAGTTTATTAATTTATAAATAATTTTGCATGTTTCTATAAATTTTTTTTTTTTTTTTAAATGGAAAAAGCCGGCACTAACGCGAAACCCGAGATAGGAGTAGTGTGTGCAATTATAAAAATAAGTTTATAGTACTAAATTTATGTATATAATAATGAATGAACTTTCATAAAGATAATAATAGACTGAATATTTGATTCTTAAGAAATATGAACAAATAATTTGCATAATTGAACTGAATAATAAACTGTTGATTAAAATAACTAGAAATAATTTTCTAGGTTGAGTTCGTTATTTAAATTTTGAATTTTGAGTGTTATGTTTCACAATAATTCATAATATCGACAATAAACCCAAAATTATTTTTTGTCTTTTATGTAATTTGTTTTTTATTTATTTAGATTAGATTCAATTTTTGTCTTTCATTACATTTGGCACCTCAAAGTGAGGCTTTAGCTATCTATATCTTTAATTATGTATTACATATATATTATATATATATATATATATTATATATATATATATATATATATATATATATATATATATATATATATACTAGCTAACCCGGCAAACGTTGTTTTGCCATGTATATTTTTCTAGAAATCATTTTTTTTAGTTCAATAAAAATAACTATTTACTATAAGTGTGTGGGGATGTACTTATAATCGAAGGCGTTGCAAATAATTAAAGTATACTTTATTTAGGTTAATAAATTAATCCTTATTAACTTTACGAATATATTTTAAATTACAACAATTCTTTATTAATTATGACAGTTGGAAAAAAAGAAAGATTAATCTCTCAGCGCAATGAAGTGTACAATATTCTTGGTTAGTCCGTCTTTGTTGGCGAGAGGTAATAACACGTGTGGACAGAAAAATGAAAATAATACGTATAACCGTCACTGCTACGATTGATACACAATACAAAATGGCTGAAAAATGTATAGTGAGTAAGATATGAGACCGGTTTGACAACTGTAGACACCTGGCGGGGATAACTGATCGATTGATACTCGTAGTTGATAAGTTATCGACCGGCGAGGGCGGGAGATCAAATTTCAAATTGAAACAAATCGTCATTAAAGGAAATTGAAATTATTAACTCTGAATAAGAATTTATGGTACTACAATTATTATATTCGATTGCCACCTAGAAACGCTATTGCGGATTTGTAGATAGAATAAAAAATGTGTATGTATTTCTATATGCTGTACCATAAAAAAATAAATAAAAAAATTTTGTCGAAAAAATAAAATAAAAAAATTAGGGGTGAACCACCCTTAACATTTAGGGGGATGAAAAATAGATGTTGCACGATTTCCAGACCTAACGGATATGTACACAAAATTTCACGAAAATCGGTGGAGCCATTTCGGTGGAGTATAATTAGGGGTGAACCACCCTTAACATTTAGGGGGATGAAAAATAGATGTTGTCCGATTCTCAGGCCTAACGGATATGTACACAAAATTTCATTAAAATCGGTCGAGCCATTTCGGAGGAGTATAATGACTAACACCGTGACATGAGAATTTTATATTAGGGGTGAACCACCCTTAACATTTAGGGGGATGAAAAATAGATGTTGCCCGATTTCCAGACCTAACGGATATGTACACAAAATTTCACGAAAATCGGTGGAGCCATTTCGGTGGAGTATAATTAGGGGTGAACCACCCTTAACATTTAGGGGGATGAAAAATAGATGTTGTCCGATTCTCAGGCCTAACGGATATGTACACAAAATTTCATTAAAATCGGTCGATCCATTTCGGAGGAGTATAATGACTAACACCGTGACATGAGATTTTTAATTATTAACTCTGAATAAGAATTTATGGTACTACAATTAATTAATTATTATATTCGATTGTCACCTAGAAACGCTATTGCGGATTTGTAGAGAGAATAAAAAATGTGTATGTATTTCTATATGCTGTACCATAAAAAAAATAAATTAAAAAATTTTGTCAAAAAAATAAAATAAAAAAATTAGGGGTGAACCACCCTTAACATTTAGGGGGATGAAAAATAGATGTTGCCCGATTTCCAGACCTAACGGATATGTACACGAAAATCGGTGGAGCCATTTCGGTTGAGTATAATTAGGGGTGAACCACCCTTAACATTTAGGGGGATGAAAAATAGATGTTGTCCGATTCTCAGGCCTAACGGATATCTACACAAAATTTCATTAAAATCGGTAGAGCCATTTCGGAGGAGTATAATGACTAACACCGTGACATGAGAATTTTATATTAGGGGTGAACCACCCTTAACATTTAGGGGGATGAAAAATAGATGTTGCCCGATTTCCAGACCTAACGGATATGTACACAAAATTTCACGAAAATCGGTGGAGCCATTTCGGTGGAGTATAATTAGGGGTGAACCACCCTTAACATTAAGGGGGTTGAAAAATAGATGTTGTCTGATTCTCAGGCCTAATGGATATGTACACAAAATTTCATTAAAATCGGTCGATCCATTTCGGAGGAGTATAATGACTAACACCGTGACATGAGAATTTTATATTAGGGGTGAACCACCCTTATCATTTAGGGGGATGAAAAATAGATGTTGCCCGATTTCCAGACCTAACGGATATGTACACAAAATTTCACGAAAATCGGTGGAGCCATTTCGGTGGAGTATAATAAGGGGTAAACCACCCTTAACATTTAGGGGGTTGAAAAATAGATGTTGTCCGATTCTCAGGCCTAATGGATATGTACACAAAATTTCATTAAAATCGGTCGAGCCATTTCGGAGGAGTATAATGACTAACACCGTGACATGAGAATTTTATATATAAGATATATATATAATAACAGAATCACATTTGTAGGACAATAACTTCCTTGGCACTACTGAAGCAGTTCATGGGGTTTAGTCCTCTTGAGGCGGCGTACTCCTGTCACTTCAAGAACTACTTCCATTTCAGAATTATCATGTGTTAAAAGGCGCAAGTTATGAATAATTGCATATTCCTGAATTTCTTCAGTAACCATTTGATGTTCACGTCACGATGTAGATCACTGTTGCTTATATACCATGGAGTATTGACTATTCCTCATAGACTTTGTTTTGAAAATGCTTAACTTTTTTAAATATTAGACCGTTTTGTACAACCCCATAATTGTCCATACTGGTTTTAGTTTATATATTAATATTTTATTCTGTTCTGAAAGCTCAAAGTTACGTCCAAGTCGCCAGTACAGTTTTCTGTATTTTATGCTAAGTTCTTCAACCTTCTTCTTTACATGGACCTTCCACTTGAGCTTAGTATCTAAGGTTATTCCCAAATATTTAGCATTATTAGAATATGGAATATAGAATATGGATTATTAAAGGATTGTCATGTTATTCTCAATAAGATATGGATTGATTTAATATTACAGTGTACCCCCTTAATATTCATTTAGTCTATCCCCCTTGAGATGCTGTAGGTTTACTTTGTATTATTATTTTTGTCCTTCCATTTTCATATTTTGATTTTATTTTTTCAGCATAATAATTGTACATTCACTTTTTTTCTATGTTTTATTTCCAGTTGCTGGAAATTTTTTACAATTCTTCATAGTTTTATCTTCACATTGGTCAATAACATTATCATCAATATACTTATTTACGCTATCAAACTTAATTATTTCACTGATTACAACTACTGAAACTGTTCTTGTAAACTGCCTTTTTTTGTATGACCATACATATGTGATATGAGCATCATCAAAATATTTGATGTAAATTTATTTTGTGACATCCTCCTTCTTACAAACTTCACCATGGTGAATCTGTCAGTATTTAGTAGAAACTTCTCATTATTTTCATTTAACCTTGAACTATTTCCCATTAAAGTGTTTAGGATTTATCTCAGCACTTAAATGGATTTGTATCATAAAATCTAATTGTTTATGTTCCTGTTTCGTCATTTGTTATATTTACATATTTGGAGTGATATTATAGATCATAGATGGTTTATATTGATAACTACTATCATGGTCATTAATTGTGGACATATCAACATTATTGTACATCTTTAATGACAACCATTTTGATTTTCAAAACCAAAGATTATACATTATACTTCTAATTGAAGATACTTCTTTTCAATATTTGTTAAATATTATTTCATTTTAGATCAGGAGTAAGTTAATAGTTACAATTATTTCTGTTTATTTAACATTTCTTTTATGTGTTATTAGTGTTCACTTCCCCAAAGCTTTTGTTTGTGTGGATTTTCAAATTCTTTATCAAATTAGAAAATTTGGGCATTAGGGGAATTCCCTTAATAAGGATTGAATCATGTACCTATAACAAAAGGATTTAGCAAAAGGATATAACAAAAGGATAGCTAGTTGAGAATGCTGAAATTTTGATCAAAAAAATATTTTTCTTAAATCTGGTAACCCTTAGTAGGTATTTCACTTGGGATCTTGTAACTTTTTTAATATTTGCAACATCTTTGGCAAATATTGATAATGTTATTCAGTTTACAGATGATAAAACCTTACATTTCGGGGAAACCATATAAAAAATTAAGCACAAAAGTTTTGTACCGGTTTATGTGTCATGTCAGTCTTTCAATGAAATTAATCTAAAAATTAAAGGCCAGGAAATCAGGTACATGATCTTTGAGTCTGAAGTTGCACAATGTAGTGAGATTATATTGGGATAAAGTATTGTATTGGGATATACAATTGCCTTAACATTGAATTTGGATATTGTATTAATAGAAGAGGTTTAACCTGCTATATTTTTGAGCTTAACTGTAGGCTAGTAGTTTAATTGTCTCTGCCATGTTATATACATAACATGTGGCGTAAAAACTTCTGGAGTGAATTTGCCATAGAATTATCCCTACAATGAAGTAGATTTTTCGTAAGGAATATCTCCCACAGAGCCTAGCTGCACCTAATAAGAGGGGGTTGGCGTCCCTCACGGTCCCCAGTCAAACACTCACCAAACACATCACTTAAACTATCATCCATATAAACATACACCCAGTTCACGTATATACATTTTCTTACTTTCACCTTTACTTAAGGTTTTATCGCAGGGGGTGCAGACTATCTGCACCTATTAAGATGGGTTTAGCATCCCTCGCGGAACCCAAGCTATACAGGGGTGGTATACAATAAAACACCTTCTCCAAATACACACACACAACACTCGTACATATTTTACAATTTGTAGAGGCTGTTACACTACACGATTCACTGGGGATACACAAACACTCTACATTTATATATAGGGATTAGTTTTTTTTTTTAATGTTTTTTTTTTTTACCGTGCAGAGCCATTGCGCATCTGGGAGCGTTTACCAGACTAAAACGTGACAACCTTTGAATCTGGTAAGCTGGTGTTAACTTGTTCTGCCAAAGACGTATGCGCAGTTTCTGTTCAGTGTCCAGCCACTTCGGTCCTTGGTCACGAAGTGTTCGCGATGGGGGAGATGTCGGATCCTTCCTATCCAGTTGCGGGTCAGGACTGATGTCCATCCAGTCTGGTTAAAAAGTTCTGGGGTTTGAAAATGATCGAAAGTGATCCAAGGGTATACCCGGTCCCAGAGTCTCACTGCAACCGCCAAACTCGATGCGCTGGTTAACGTTTCATAAACTTATTATCAACTTCAATTAATGTATCATAAAATCACTCCATAATTTCACTAACACCCATTTAGCCAAAAAGTTTTATCATACTTGTAGATTAGAGAATTTATATAATAATAATAATAATAATAATATATTAATTTGTATATTTTAATAATTTTTTTTTTTTTAAATAACCGGTGCATCACCATTAATAAATAAAAAAGAATGGAAACTAAGATTCAACTTAGATGTATTTGTGAACCAAATGAGCTAGCCAAATAGAAATAATAAATCTGATTTTATAAATTCAATTTTCATATTTATTTCATCTGGTAAATTACAATTGTCTGAGTGGTACACATTATAGCTTTGTACGAATAATATTTTATAACAAAAATCTGAGAGAATGAAAACCGATAATTTTTTTTTTTTGATTAATCATAGGCCCTATCTCTATTAAACCCATGTCAAGAGTAGTGAATGGAGAAACAGATATAATAACAGTTACAAAAACAAATTTTCAAATGGTAATCAGACGGGAGATTATCATAATGAAATGATTAATGCTGAAAATGACAAAAAATGGATTAAAACCCAAATGCTTATCAATCTTCCTCCTAATTCAATTTTAGTTCTTGCTCCATACCACAAGAAATTACACCCAATGCCAAATTCTAATTCTTAAAAAGAAGTATTGCTGGGCATGGTTAAGAGAAAGGGATATCCATGCTCTGAACAATATTCAAGTATGAGCTTTATAAATTTAAGACGTACGAATAAAGAAAGACGAAGTCATGTTATGAACACTATTATTTTTCCAAAATATTAGAAAAAGAAGGACATAAAATATTAAGAATTATCCTTACCATCCTGAGCTGAATCCCTCGGGCAAAAATTAAAAAATGATACATACTAAACTTCAAAAGGAGGTATGCAGGAAGTCCCTGGATCACTAGAACATACATCTTTGCTTACCAATACAATCCAAGACTCAAAGAAAAATGAAATGCAGATTTCAGTGACTTGGTTGGACCTAAAAAATGCGTTTGGATCAATAAAGCACAATTTGTTCTTTCTACATATGAAATTCTTAGAGATGTAAGGTCAATCATATTTGGTTATTATGAAGGACTACATTTTGTAGTCAGACACTCAGAGGGAACTACTGAAGTCATCTCATTTTCAGTAGGGCTTTTTCAGGGTTGATGCTTTCTATGGACTTATTCAAGCCAAGGCTACTTTCAAATGAATGATTTGATTTTTTTTTTAATCATGAGATTTTTTATATCTATATTATACTCTTTATAGTTGCTAGTGTTTTTTAGTTAAAGAAAATGATAAATTTATTAAACGGGAAGGTAATTGCGAGTCTCGTTAGAACATGGTCGTGAATTTGACAAGTTAGATAATATGCCACCATCTATGCAGTATTTGTTCAAGAAAAATCATAATATCAAAGTCTCATTATGCATTGCATTTGTTGATGACATCACGGTGATAAACAAAAATACTTCTTCCGCAAGCAAGATTTTTCAAGAGATAGAATACTTCTGTCATTGGTCGAAATGCCTGAGATTGAACCCTGAAAAATGTCGGACATTACTGCTAAGGCACTGTGGAACAAAGTTTGGACCCGTTGAAGCCAACATAACAATTGAGGGTCAACAGGAACAAATGATAGATCAAGGTACACTAATAAATGGCTCTCTAGGGTCTGATATTTTAATTTTGGGTAATTTTAAGGGTAGGATGGGTCAGATCTTTCAATTTCAGGACAAAAAAAGACATGGATTTATCAGCATGTTATCTGTCCTAGCCTTTTCTTATATATGACAAAGATGCAATCATATGCAAATAATAAACTTAAAAGTTGGTTAAGTTTAGTAAGGCCAATAGATACAAGCATGTTGCACAAATCAACAAACAGTTGGAATTGGATTGACTTCGATTTTGACTTATTATCAACAATTTAGAGTGATGTGTAGATACCTTCTAAAGACATCAAATGATGAAGCTGTCAGAACATCTACTGAGGAGGAGTGGAATGACCTTGAACTCATGGAGAGTCATAAGAACTTTTTCAGGAAATTTCTGGAAAAATCACAAACAAATATATCTGATCTTGAAATGGAAAAGAGAAATAAAACAAACTCACAAATCATGAGGAATTTCATAGCACAAGATGATGAACACAACTCTTTAGTTTATCCTCAAAATCTTGAAACTCAAATACATAGAATTGGACTATAGTTGGAGATTTCTTCATACCCCCTGATTTGATGTGGAGAGGTTTCCTTTATGAATGGACCTCGATATTGATCTAGTTCTATGCAAATGCATTGCAGAACACTTTACCTGATCCAAAGAATTTATAGAGATGGAGAATTCCGATGAGCCAAAGTGCCCACTATGTGATATAATAACCTGCAATGTTAAACACATATTTGTTGGTTGTAGAAAAGATTTGGATGAGGGGAGATTTACCTATTTAAAGTTCTGTCAGTGGTCCGAAAAACCTTAAGCTTTAGGAATAGCAATTGCAAGAAAGGCGAGCAATCGAAATCTATTTTTGCAAACTCAAATTGACTCTGTTAGAGAGGGAAGTAAAAACTTCAATAATGGGATCCAGGCCAGTTTCAAATTTCAGGCCAACTTTGGATAGGAAGATTTTAGTAGATTGTGTAAATAGTCACTACCCCGCATTCCACAGAATTCACACAGTTCAAGTGATTGTATACTCGATGCCGGTATTGTCCTGATTGTGAACTAGCCTGTCTCTAACAACTACAGCGTAAATCGTAGAATATATATATAAAAAAATCATGAATATTGGCTCAGTTGAACATCAGAAATAGTTATTCAAATATTTAAAAATTGTATTAATGTAGGATATAGGTTATATGTTTGTGCACAATTTATTTACAGTTGTTGTATATGTGACTTTTGTCACCCACTTCATCACAATTTATTGTTAATCCATCTGCCTAATCTTGCCTTATCTTATCTAACCTGATTTGTGGATATTATGCATGTGTTATTTTTATATTTGCTTTGATGTTCCCTTTTAATTAATAAAGTTGGTTAATAAACAACCACTTTGTTTTATTTATTTTTGCTGTGTCTTTATTTTTGAAAAGTTTGTATGGTTGGTTCAACATAGGCCTAATGTATGATACATAATTTTGGAAGTACAATTTTTTAAATCAGAAACATATGTAGTAATGTTTACTATTCTGTTTATGAATTTTATGAAGTTAATTGTATGAATTTTGCCCAGACATGGACTTTAGAACATTATATTTCCCATTCAATTTAATAAAATGCTTACTGATTTTCAAAATTTGAACAAACATTCCATCATTTATTTATTTATTTTAAATTTAGAATATGATTTACCATACAATAAACCTTGAGAAAGCTACACAAAGTTGTTAGATAACACAAAATGCTTGTTTTAGTAATGCCCAAGAACGGTTATTTTTTATATATAACAAATCAGTAAAAAATAGACTAAAGCAATTGTTAAATGTCAATTTTATTCTATGTTGGTAAAAAACCATCTTCCAATTTTGTGATTTTTCTGGTTAACAACAAATTTGATAAAGTTGTTCAAAACCAGATTTGGTGAAAATCTGACGAAGATTGTGACATCTAGAGTCTATATTATGTATATAGCCTAAATATATAAATTTATTGACCCAATTACAACTTTTGTATAAACCATGCATCATTTTCTATACTTTGATTGGTGTACATTCAAGGATGAATTTTGTATTAGTTTTATAGCTATTCATTTTAATAATGTTTTTAATAAACTGTCTCAAAAATATTCATCATCAAAAATGTCAGTTTGGGTAGTTGTCAATCAAAAAGGGAAAATGAAACATGGATGCCGTTTGAACAGATATTTGAATAGTGCCTAATCAGGATTATATGTGGGAATGTAAAAATCTAAATCAGGTTATACCAACAATTATAAACAATTGGTCATTATCACCTTAAAAAAGAAGACGAAGATAGTATAAAATAGTGACCTCAAGTCTTTAAATACTCTAATAGCATCAGAATCTAAAGAGAACAAGAGTTGGTCAAAGATATGAAAGTGAGGTATTTAACTCAAGACTAGATAAAGAAAAGCCTATCCAGCTATGTACCCTCGATTGTCATACCCTTACTCACTTTAGGTGAAATCCTGCTGTGTTATTTCAGTAATAATTAATTATCAAAATTAGGTTTTAAATTTTTAATCATTTTTAAAATTTTGAAATCAAACCGATAATCATACAAAACTACACATATCCTATTAGGCAGTCTTAGATGATTAACAACAATTATATATTTCTTCTTTCAGTATGGGGTTTTACTCCCTCCTCTTTTGATTTACCGCTATTATTAAAATTCTGAATAGTGAATATTTAAAAATACCTAGATTAGATTTTTTTAAAGTCTTTACTTCATTTATCAAACCACTAATAATAAAATTTAATCTTATGTTATAAGTTAGTTAAGCTTAATAATGGAAACAATTCATTTAAGTTTTTTATGTTAATTTGTTATTTTCTTTACAAATAGCTCTGCTGTGGATAGCAAAGTGGGTGTGAAAGTTGCTATAAAGAAATTAGCTCGTCCTTTCCAGTCTGCTGTCCATGCCAAACGAACTTATCGAGAACTACGAATGTTAAAACATATGAACCATGAAAATGTAAGTAATATTTGAAGTTATATCAGTACGTTCTTAAAAACAAATTGTAAAATGCTTCCTGTATCAAAATATATCTAGGAAATACATTTTTGAACATGTGATGAACTTGGAGCTTGAAAACCCATAGATTGTAGGAATGTAGATTTATGAATGTTGGTGAAATGATGGAGGAGTCAAGTTAAATTGTGAGTTTTTTGGGTAAAGAGAATTCAATATAAAATCAAGGACTCCAAAGATAATCGAAATGGTTTAGTTATTTATTTAATAAAGAACCATAATGGCTGAGGTTTTTACCTGTTGCATGTTAAGAAACATTTATTAGTAATGGTATAAACATTTCTTTTCTTATTGTATGCCTATTTGAAGCACTTTGTCCATTTGATTACTACTTTGGGGATATTTAGTCTATCTAGATATCCAACATTGAGTGTAATAGAGCAGTGCATATACAATTAAATAATGTAAGATTACATATTTTTAGGCTCCAGTTTGCAATATTTAGGGATACCAATGCCAGGGAAATCTAAAAATAATGAATAATTCTATAAATGGTCAGGAAATTTCACGGGTAATTAAAAAAATTTAAGATGTTTAATATTGTATACAAGAAAATATTATTTTTGATAATTCTTGTTTGCTTTTTGTTATTCTTTTTTCCTCCACTAGACCTACTCTACAAAACAAAAACTAGTAAGTAAACTAGATTTTAGTAATTTTTTGGTAAATAATTAGGTTAGGTTTACACATGTAGAAAAAGTTAAGGAATTATAAGTCAAGCTATATAATAATAAGACTCATTTCCACCATATTTGTATGTTATTATGTAACTTATTTTATAAACATTTGAAAGTTAATTTCTGTCCAAATATTTAAGTCAACAGTAGCTATTTACATTTTATAAGTATTTTTTTGGATGTCTTTCTATATAGCTAACGATGTTTGTACATAAACATCGTTAGCTATATAGAAAGACATCCAAAAAAATACTTATAAAATGTAAATAGCTATGTATTCATCCATAGATTCATCCACACAATAGTAGGTACATAAAGGAAACTATTATTTCATAAAAACAGGTACATAAAGAGAACTATTATTTCATAAAATATCTTTGTTTTCATCTACACAATAGTAGGTATATAAAGGGAACTATTATTTCATAAAAACAGGTACATAAAGGAAACTATTATTTCATAAAAACAGGTACATAAAGAGAACTATTATTTCATAAAATATCTTTGTTTTCATCTACACAATAGTAGGTATATAAAGGGAACTATTATTTCATAAAATATCTTTATTCATCCACACAATAGTAGGTATATAAAGGGAACTATTATTTCATAAAATATCTTTATATTCATCTACACAATAGTAGGTACATAAAAGGAACTATTATTTCATAAAATATCTTTGACCCTTCAAGAAAGTAAATTACAAACTGAGATGCTGAAGGACAGCCAGCTAGCAGGTGTGGAAAGTTTAAGTGTGTATTAATAGCATCAGTTGCAGTATAGTTGCAGTTAGTTTCAATTTGTCAATTTGACAGGTCTATATATAAAACAAAATGTCACTCATTAAAAAACATACTAAAGTTGTTTGATCGAGTAACATTGGCTAAGAAAAAGTATTGTTTTATATAGTTTTCTAATTATTAATAAATACAAATTTCAATTTCATATATAATATCATAATTATGATTACTCGCCTCTCTTGAATAATTTTTTTTCTTCCATAGGAGCTGAATTAGATAGGGTGAAGAAAAATTGTTACCCTTCATTATGTCAATATAGTCCAGTTTGTGGAATTTTAAGTACCTCTTAGTATGTTTATAGTAATTCACCTAAATCATACTTGCCATACATTATTGTAATTAGAATCAAAGAATCATTCTTTGTTTGAACCATATAAATTCTCAAAAATAATAAAATATTCCAACTGTATTACTACTAATGACAATAGTATAAAATCAGAAAATCAATAATGGTGGAATCAGGGGTCCAGTCTGTGGATTACAAGGAATACCAACAGAAACTATCAAGATTTCCTGATGGTGATCACTCCTGGTCATCGGACAATCATCAAGTTATTCCCAGGGAGGGGGAAACAACTTAAACTTGTATATGCTGAACTTCTACTTTAATTTGTCTCACAGCAAAAGCTACTTATTTCGCCACAAATAACATTAAATCATCCTTTCAAATCCATGGATTTTGGCAGCAAATATGTTAAGGAAAAAAAAAGTTATGATTTAGATATATATATATATATATACTACTTCATAATTATCATTTCTTGGGCCCTCTCTGTGTCCTCCGCCCCATCCAATAATTTGTAATGCCAAATTTATATAAATAAACTATCAAATCTTATTAACTCCTTGAGGGTCGATATAAATACGGTGTAGTGGTCACCGCTGGTACGAATTAATTTCAGGAAAATCGTGGTTTGCACGACAAGTCGTTTGTCTATGTCAACATCTTACACTGTATTTGATGAAAATTTACAACATTTTGAAAAGTTCAATGCAATTTTCAAACAATAAATTGTAACGAAATAAGGCAATGGCCTAGGATTTAATTAGGTGATTGTTAGTTATTGTGTGTGTGTGTGTGTGTGTGTGTGTGTGTGTGTGTGTGTGTGTGTGTGTGTGTGTGTGTGTGTGTGTGTGTGTGTGTGTGTGTGTGAGTGAGTGTGTGTGTTGGTGTTGCGACAGTTCATTTGAACCGATCTCAATGAAGAATTTTGAAAACTGCAAAATTTCACTAAAATCCGCCAAAAATAGTAGAAGTTAGAAAAATAATATGATTAAGTAAAGTAAAAGTTTATGTAACTAGGCTAAACAGAGTCAAGGTCAGATTGTCCAGACAGGAATGACCAAGCTTTCCGGTTTAAACAAGAAAACGTCCCATAAGAACATATGTTAAAATTTCGAAATTCGAAATCAAAAATAAAATTAATGTCATCATGTAGAGCAATTTAAATATGATAATAAATAATAATAAAATAAATTTGTAAAGTAAATAATTAAAAAGTTATAGGTAAAATAAAAAGGGATAAAACAAAAAACTTTTGTAAAACTAAAGTAATTAAAAAACTAATAATAGGATTATATGATCATAAGACCAATAAATAATAATTAAGTACCAAAATCAAAATTTAATTAAACAGAATAAAATAACAAGCTAATAAAAACCAAACATGAAGAAAGTGCCATAACTAGAGAACCAGAGATGCCAGGAAGAAGAGGGGAACAGTTTTGAGACTTTTGACATAGGAGGAACAATAACCAAAAAGGAAATTTTTAATTTTTCAAAAATCAGAAGAAGTAAAAGTTACGAAATCTTCAAGTCTTCATAACGAGAAAAATAAAGGTTGCACAGTTTCAAATAAAGTTTGAACAGAACCAGGAAGAAAGGGGCTTCAAAATGAGACCATCAAAAAGAAGATCGAACGAGAGTTATGACGAATTGAAGAAATTGACAGCAAAAAGCCAAAATTTCATGTTCAAACGAGAACTTCAAGATCACACGTCTACATCGCCGGTCATGAGAAGAAGGGGAAACATACCAACCTTAGTGCAGATTACAACTAAAAATAACTAAAATAAAAGAAAAAATTCATCAAAAACAATGGAGATAATGACAGAATAAATAAATAAGCCAAACTAATACTTGTCGTTATCGCCGAAGAGAAGAAGATTCAGCAGAAACAGGACTTCTGAAGATTCCCCGGAAGAAGACATCACTGGGCGAGATCTTCAGGGACCACCACCATCCAGAAGGAGGAAGAAAGGACATGCACTATCCAAATAAAATAAGGTACTGCATAAATCAAGAATTTTAATAAATAAAATCTTTATTAAACTTGAAAAAACTAAAAGTCAAAATTTAAACTTAATCGAAAATAAATAATATTTTAAAAATAAATAAAGGAAAGAAATTATTAAAACCAATTAGAGTCATTGCCAGTATTAAAATTTTCAAATAAATAAAAAAGCAAACAGATTGGTCAAACAATAAGAATAGGGTTTAAACTTTTCATTATTAGTAGTATAAGAATATATTTGTGTAGAATTAAGGAATATAATATAAGCATAGGAATAAGTTTATATCAGTTTGTTTATGAAGGTAACTTTTTGAAATCAGATGTCAGAAAAAGGCAACTAAAATTGGTTGTAAAAATTTAATCCTTAAATCTAGTAGTTTTTAACATTTTGATAAAATTGTGCCAGAAATAATAAATTTGTTATATATCAACTTTGTACTTTGTTTTCTAAATATCCTTGATTAATTTAAATTCCAAAATAATATTCAAAAAAGAAAGTAAGTGCTCAAAAAGAAAAATTTCATAATAAAATCAAATAATTTTAATCTGATGAGATAAAACTAGCTCCAAAAGGCACACCTTTGAGACAGAGTCTAGAAGAGTAATAAAGGTAAGATATAAATAGAAATTGAATTTGATATATGAAAATGTGTTAGCATAAGATTTTAATTTGAATATTAGTGTTAGATCTTGTGTTATATATATTTAAGAAATTAATAAGGGAGTTAGGGTAAAGGCATTGAAGAAACAAATCCTCTACCTCGAACTTGTTAAATTCTTGCAAGCACAAAACATAAAATTGACCCTTAGGGTGTTCCCTTAATAAATAAAACAAATACTAAAAGAACAATAATGTCTGTCTATGTGACTTTTTTAATAATAAAGTAGTTACTTACTTTATAATCATATGACGTGTTTCGGAACTCGTTCCATCTTCAGAAATTCGCTCTGCTGAGGTCGTTATATAGTCCAGTTTAGAAAAATCAACTGTTAAACCCAAAAAACAACACCATTGGAACAAAAGTCAAGGATATATAGAATCAATTTTGATGAATGCGAGTGTTTCTATATAGGGCAAACTGGGAGGCAATTTAAAAAACGATACAAAGAACATCTTCGAAGTAACAGAGTGGCGTATGCAAAATCTAACTACGCACGCCACATTATGGAAGAAAACCACTCGTATTCTAATTTTGAAAGCAACTTCCATCCAATTCACATATGCAAGAAGAGCAAACGGATGCAAATGGACGCGCTAGAGGAATATGAAATATATAAAGCACAGTTAAAAAGTCCAGAACATATAATAATTTGAATTTGCCTCTAACCACAATCACTGGAACTTAATAAAACACAATTATCTGATTGATTGTTCTTTATTAATTATATCCACTTAATGCCCTGATGTACATTTCGATAACATGGTTATCATCATCGGAGGGTCTTGCTTATAAACTAAATCTAACTTTACATATCTATTACTAAAATAAAATTTTATAAATATTATATAAATTATACAATTGATCATATCAAAATTAAGAACACACCAATAATAACTGAACAACCGATGTCATTAGATATTTTCTGCTGAGTACTGTAAAATAATAGAACCATAATTTTCTTATATACACATGGAAAAATGTGTGCATGTTGCTCACACCGCTACAGTGATCTCTTTCATATAAAGCAATTTCAAAGGAAAGTGCCAAAAATTACTTAAGATGTAAAAACTATATAATAAATGTGTGGTATAGAAATATATTTCATACAAAGTATTGTGAATTAACTGTTTTATAAACGAAATTGTTAGATCCAATTTAACATTAATATCAAATTATTATTACTTACAATAAATTATGTTAAATAACTGCAAGTAAAATATCATTAGTAAATAAGAGGAAAACTACATATAACTTATTTACCTTTGTTTTGTTCACTGCTCATAGTCGTTCTTTGTTTATTTTTTCGAGTGGTTACGATATTTCGCCTATTATTCAGGCATTAACAAATCCTAATAATGTTTCTTCTTGTATTGGTTTATTGTGTGCACTTGTTCAAAATAAAACACATATGTGCCACATTTATGAATACATGTATACACAACACTTGTTTTAACATTTAAACATTTTTTGAGTTAATGTAGTAAACATGTGTGTCTTAAAAATAAAGAAACATAGAAGGACTGTCAGCTATGAACAAAGGTAAATAAGTTATTAACATAACCAGTCCAACAGGGCAATTGGAGTGATAATGAAAAATACTTGTCTCATGAAACCAAAATGTCTTGGATTTTGAATGATGGAGTGTAATTTTCATTTAAAAAATTTTCCTTTGTCTCAAACCTGAATTATAAAAAAATCTAGGGTACTTTATTTAGGACTTAGGGAACTAGAATTCAGGTATAGAAACATGATCTAAATATAAAAAAGACACATCACAGACACTTTATTTTCAACAAGACTAAGTTTCAATGACTAAGAGTCATCATATGTTGTCAGTTGTTACATTTAAACAAAGTTTTTTGGCAATCAAGCAATATAAACATATTAGGTTTGTGTACACTAACAACTGATGATGACTTAATAATTGAAACATCATCTTATTGCAAGTAAAGTATTGTTGTAGGAAATATGTTTTCCTTCAATTGGTGATTGAAGTTTCTGTAAATGTTGCTCATTTCAAATAAATATAGATATATGTTTGTAAAGATGGGATCTACCTGAATTATGTCAAGCAGCATATTATGATGAAACAAGGAAAGGGATTACATAATATACTATTAATTACATTTACATAAGCAGTACTTTCAGCTATTAAATATCAAGATAGCATCACGGCAGACAATTTTCTTCTTCTTTTTGTGGATATTTGCCCATATTTATATAGGTTACTCTATTTTTACTGTCAAAGCTATGATAATAATTAATTGTTTCATCTTTCTGTTGAGTATGAAAAAGAAACAATACTACTTTCTGTTAGAGTACAAAATACTACATTTAGTTAGAGTACACATGTTTTGTCTCGAAAAAATAGACTGGAACGACAAATTTAGTTAGGTTTTTAGATTCATTCAGGTTGTACCCAAACCAGTCACTTAAAAGAATTTAATTAATTTTCTTTTGTCAAATCAATTATTTTTCTGTACAATGTAGTTAATTAATAAAGTCAACCAAAAGTCACTTAAAGTATTAATTAGCAGTGCCATCTACCATTAAATTGACATGATCCAAAAAATAATAATTCTGCGGAAAAATATAATTGTTGAACTTTTATATGAATGCACCTAACTGAAATACTGCAAATAATAATTCTTATGGCTGTTTAAGACTTTGAAAAGATATAACATTTTATCTCATATTGTCATGCCATACAAGAGCTTCCATGAGATATCATTATTTAAACAAATGAGTAATGTTTTTAACATTTTCTTTTTTTGTTAAATAAAAAAGACACTTTTGGGAATAAAATTAGTTTTAATTTTGTCCAAACTAGATGTAAAAATTGCCATTTAGATAAGATGAAGTTAATAATGAATTTTAAGCAATTTATTGTGTATTTTAATTTTTTTGAGAATAAGATTTATTCTTTTTAATTTGGAATTTTAAATTATAGTTTGAAATAAATATTATTTTAATACGGTGATACATTTTTTTGTTATTTTTTTTATGTGTACTGGTAAGATGGTAACGAGGTTACATTTTTCCTTAATAAGTTTAATAGTCTGCTGTCTATGTTTTGTTTTTTTTAGATCAGTTATCACTAGTCATTTAAATCACTTGTAAGTTGTGTATTTTTAAAACCATTGTATGACTTACAAGTAAAAAGATGTTTATCCACCATTTTATCATTTATCTCGGAATTTACATGTTACTTAAATTATAATAGAACTATGTTTAGATACCAAATGGATAAAGTTTTAATCAAAATTTATTTTTTATTTAAACTATTTATTTCAATTTATTCATTTTGTGCTAATATTCTTGATATAGTTGGAAGCATATTTTCAAACTATATAAAATGAGTTATAGAGTACACCACACCAAACCACAGGTGAAAATTTATTTCCTAAAAATATTGTTTTATATTTTGAAACTAATTGGATAGTTTTACTTGTTGACGATGATTTTGTGCAACAACTCTTAAAATATACCTTTATACCAAAAATATAATTTAGAATGTTCACAAACACACCCATTATTAATGTGTGCGATTGGTGAACAGTTCTTTAGTCTGGATTTGAGAATTTACATGAAGGAAATCATACTGTCTGGAATTTTGTTATAAAATTTTACTAATGAGCTTATTTAAATGAATAATGAGATTATTGCTTAATACAGTGGTTGGTTCAGTAGGACTGGCATGTTTATTATTTGTCTAATGATTAACATTGATGAGGGTCACATGTCATGTAGTTTGGCGAAGTATCAAACTATTGTTTTGATCTTGGGTACACAAATAGCTAAATGCATAGTAGTCCATCTTGAATAGTAACTATACAATTAGTTTCTTATGTAAATTGTTAAACATTAACATTTATGTGTACTCATTTGCATGCTGACAGAAATGTTTTGCATATTTTTTGTTTTATGGCAAGTTTTAATTATATTTTATTACTTTCCCCTTAATTCAACCCTACTTAATCAGGTTTAATCAAAATATCTTTATTTATTTATTTTATTTTTTTCATAAAATTAGTTTTTGTGAAGTACAGGTTTTCATTACAGATCTTGTCGGTTGAAGACTACAATATCGCTAACGCATGCTGCAGTTTTACAATTTCCTTATGCTAGCCCTATACAATTATGTTCTTATATTAATTCTATGATTTTATTTTATAAAATCTGACTTTTACGATATGGTTTTTTCAAACTGTTACAATGGGTCATTTTGTTACAAAAGATCTTGAAAATGAGTATCTGGTGTCTCTTATAGGTACCCATATTTAGGGTATTGGAGCATTGTCAAAAGCTTCCTTAGTTTCAAGAAAGACACTGAGGACATATTCACAGTTTCTGAGAGTCTCTTTCAGTCTTCAAACTAAACTATAAGGTGCCCTCTCACACCCTTTACCTAATCCCCTTTAGACCAATAACCACTATATGACCAGCTCTTAATGAGATAATTATAATTGAACTCATTTGGAGGACATACATTAAATTATAAAAAGGTAACTGCACACAACTCTAATTTAAAAGGTGGTTGTAAGGCTTGAGCCTATTTATATCTCACTCATTTAAATATATCATTACTGCTGTTGCGACATATTCAATAGGCCTTCCCGAAAATCTCTGGAACACCATTTCCTGAAAGCTTTCTCTCGAGATTCCCTCTGTGTGTAACCTTTTCTCCTATCAGCTGGGAAAGACACTACACATTGCATCATTAATCACAACTTTACAGACATTATATTATTACTAAAGTCCTTACTACATGATTGAATCGAGGTTGCTCTTAAACCCGAACTGCAACCATAGGGATTCAAACTGGTAACTGCGACTCTAAAACGCCTAAATAGTTTAGATATTTGAAATGGACTGAGTTTTTAAAACAGATGATTTTAAAGTTCTTTACAATAGTGTCTCATTTTATATATTTAGACCCAATAGTTTTAGATAAATTGCATTCTAAATGTAATACATTTATTACACAAGTTTCTTACTTATCATTTATTAAATGTTAAAAATGATGACCTTCAGCTTTTCTTGGTATAATATAAATTTTACTGAAAACATATGCAGACATTGTGGGCTGGTTTAACCAGATTTGTTTACAATAAGTTGGTGTATACCTTTAAGTAATTGGACTGGGTTGGGGAAATTTTATTTTTTAAATGACCCCATAACATAAATCTTTTGGGGGAAAATCAGGTGACCATGTAGACCAGTGGTCTTCAACCTTATTTTAATGAAGGGCCAAATTTTTGTTATGGAAGGGCTTGAGGGCCGCATTAATCTTATATATATATATATATACATATTTTATTTCAACTTGGAAGAAAAAACATCATTTTTTTTAAATTAGTTTTTATTTGGTTTTAAATTACAATGAAATCAATATTAAAACAGGTTACAAAACACAAAATTAATATGAAATAGTTTATCAAAACTAAATATCAAAATGGTAATTTTTTTTTTAGTTCAATGAGAAATCTGACACTGTTTGTCTTTCACTAATCTGTCAACATTGGCTTTTATGTTGGATGAAGCAATTCGAAGAGAGTTCTCTAAATGAGTGTCAGAAACACGATTCCTCAATTTTGACTTCACATTCTTCATTTTGGAAAATAGCTGCTCACAAATATAAGAGCTGCCAAAAAGGGATGCTGTCAACAGAGCATGAGATCTGATTGCTGGAAATTGATCTTTTTCAACATACAATGAGTAAAACTCCAAAAGTCCAAAAATTTTAAATTTCTCCTGTAAATCGCTATTACACTGAAACTCAATAAGTTCCATTTGAATGTCTCCGGGATAGTCTTCCACATTCACACTAAAAGGAGCACAAAATAGCTTCATCGTTTTTTTATTCAACTTAAAATCTTCAAACCTATTACTGAAATCAGATCGTAGAACAGCGAGTGCTTCACTGTATTTTCCTTTGTTTTGAACTTTACATTGCGACAGTGTTGGAAAGTGTGTTAAGTCGCCCTTTAGTAGTTGGCTCTCCCACAAACAAAGTTTTTTCTCAAATGCCTCAACTTGATCAAAAAGGTTATGAATCATGATGTTCTTACCTTGCAGTCGAATATTCAAATCGTTGAGATGTATTGAAATATCCGTAAGGTACCCAAAATCAACCATCCAATTGGGGTCGTTGAACTGATGAACTGTCTTTCCTTGACTTTCCATGAATGTATAGATTTCTTCTTTTAGATCAAAAACCCTTTTAAGAAACTTTCCCCGACTGAGCCAGCGAACCTCTGTGTAATATACTACATCACCATACTCTGCATCCATCTGACTAAGGAAAGTCTGGAATTCCCTATGGTTCAATCCTTGTGATCTGATGAAATTCACGATTTTAGTCACATCTTTGATCACATCCTTGAAACCGACACTTTTTGCACACAAACTTTCTTGGTGGATAATGCAATGGTATTGCATGAATTGTCTATTTTCGCACGCGTCTTTTCTGATCAGAGCCACAGCACCTTCATGTTTTCCTGTCATTGCTGGAGCACCGTCAGTAACAACACCGGGCAGATTGTTTAGCATTAGTCCAAGTCAATTTAAAGTTGAAGTCAAAGACTTGTAAATATCACTTCCTTTAGTTGTGCCTTTCATTGGAAATAAAGCGGCCATTTCTTCGGTAATGGAAAAGTGTTGGTCGATTCCTCTGATAAAAATAGCTAACTGAGCTGTGTCTGTAATATCAGTGCTCTCATCAAGTGCCACTGAATAAAAAGCAAACTTTGAAGCACGGTCTTTTAGTGTGTTTTCAATATCCTGAGCTAATTCTTCGATTCTTCTGGCCACAGTAACTCCAGATAAGCTAACCTTTGAAAACAAATGTTTTTGATTCGGGCATAGAATTTCAGCTGCCGATTCCATGCACTGCTTTATAAATTCACCATCCGTAAATGGCTTTGATTTCTTAGCAATTTGTTCAGAAATGATGTAGCTAACTTTAACACTTAATTCATTTTCAGCGTTTTGCCAAGTAAACGAGGATTGTTGATTTTCTAATTTTTTCTTTAAATCACGTACCTTGTCTATTCGAAATTGTCCTTGGATTGAGTCCATCTTGGAGGCGTGCTTGGTTTCATAATGCCGCTTTAAATTGTACTTTTCATAACGGAGACAGATTCATTACAAATTAAACAAACTGCTTTATTTTTTATATTTACGAAACAGTACAGGTTAGTCCACTTTTCTTGGAACACTCGGTACTCATCGGCAATTTTCCGTTTTTTACTACCCGTAGCCATGATTCACAAAACATAAACAAACGTTCACTCGCTAAGAGAGATCAGGTAATACTGATTAGTGTGTGGCGTAGTTGACTGACCTTGAGTCACAGGGCTGCCACACTTGCTTCGCCGCTTACAAAAATTCCCTACTACTGCCTATGAATTATAATAACATTTAAAATTCAACAAAATGATGAAATCTTCTGAACTCTTTGTTCTTTTTATCATCGGCACATTAACATAACACTGTTGTGGTTATCGAAATACCATCAACTAAATTCGATTATTGAAACTAAATCGTTTGGCGGGCCGCTGATATAGACGCGGCGGGCCGCGGGTTGAAGATCACTGATGTAGACCATTTAGACCATTCTACAGGCTTGACCTGGAAATCTTTGATAAAAAATACTAAGGAATAGGCAGAGCATATTTTGGAGGAGCTCTATTCTGTTAGATTACCAACTGGCCTTTTTTTTTTTTTAGCCACAAGAGAAGCAATGTGTTTATTATTGTATATAGTATATTATAAATAATTGTATATCCTATAATGTAATTGAGTGATGATACAATGACTTTGTTGTTATGTTTAAAGGTTATTGGGCTCCTTGATGTCTTTCATCCGTCCACATCTCTTGATGATTTCAATCAGCTGTAAGTGTATATAAACTAATTTTTTATGACACTTGTTTGATTTCTCTTGCTATAACTCATGAAAACTTCTTTTATTTTTTCATAAACTAAATTTGTTTTTTTAAAAATGAAGTTATACCATGTGCCCAAAAAGTCCCCCCCACTTAATATTTATATTTTTTATATAAACAAATAAACTTTAGCACATCATTCTAGCATAAAATATAGTAGTTTTTTACGTAGTTTAGAGTTTCATCCCCCACATCGCAGTAGGGGTTGCAGACGGTAACTTTAAAACTTTCAATAGTAACCTCATCTTGTTACCCCTGATTTTAATGGCCTTTAAAAAGACAAAAACAATGGTGTGCTGAACAATTTTTTTCGATGATCCTATAACAAATGGCAGCAAAAAATGTTTGGAGAGATTTTAGTTGAACAAACTACTGTCAATGGTTATTGTTAGCAGATTTTGGTTAGCAGAAATATGAAGTAATATTATTATAAACATTCAAATATTTAATTCTAAATTTGTACAATGCAAATAAAAAATGACATTTCAATGACTAAGTCATCATCCTCAGTTGCTACATACACACAAACCCTTCTGGTTTGACTGTGACTGTGACTGCCAAAGTCAAAACCTCACACATATATCAAGAGGAAACAGTTTGACCATGCCTCCAACTCCAATCACAATATATTCTACGATATATATTAGAGTTTAATAGGGCATATAGCCTATTAGATTAGATTTTGTATGGACAGGAGACAGGCTTACCTTGGAAAGTATTGGTTGTTGTATTATCTAATAGTATACAAGTAAGAAAACACACACACACAAACACTACAGTTCTGAACTATTCCGTAAACACTGTTCACTTTCTCAATCGGTAGAGTATAAAAAAGGACTGAATTGTTTTAATCTGTGAGTGTTGATTTAAAAAAAAATAATTATGAAGTCTGTTGGAATGAGAAAAGGATAAAGGATGATTCATCTAAAATTAAGGTTAGGGGGTTTTCTAGATTTTGTGGCCCATTGATGAGACAGTTCCCATCTTCTTAGTTTTGAGAGGTTACATTCTAAAAGGGAGTGATTTTATAATTTTTGTCATGAAGCACTCATCAAAAGTGACAACGTTGTGGATTGCTGTATGTTGTGCAGTTGGTTTCTCCATATCCATGATCTTCACATCATGCCTATGGCCATTCATCCTGGTGCTTAACACTTACAAGTACACATGTCTATTATAACACAAAAGAACACATGCGGTCATTTTGACCGTTTAAGGTGTTTTTTGTGGTTTTCGCCCATTTATGTTATTTAAAAGCTTTCTAAGGGAAAAATAAATAAAAAGCGCATTTAAGTATAAAGTTAAGTTTATTAGACAGGACTATAAATACATAAACTGCCATAAAAAAAGTTTAAATTAGAAAAATTACATGTTTTATCAAAGTCTTACATACATTCTTGGGCGCAGTCTGTACACACCCTTTTTTGGCATTGCCCACATATGGCAAGACTGCACTTGATACATCTGTGCTGCGTTTTTCGGTCAGATCCTGGGGGGCACTTTTCACAAGTTTTTCTTTTTGGTAGTCTATCATCAGGCACACATTGCAATTGGGGGGCGGCAGTGATTCCCAGGATCTTGTTTATCTCTTCCTTCAACTCCCTTGGTAGATTTACTACTTCTGTTATCCTCTTGCGAAGATGGGGAGAAATCAGCTCCGAGGCGAGGCTCTTGATGTAACTAAAACGGGTTGTCTTTGTAGATCTCGTGTAGCACATATACACAATGTAGGAGTTGACACTAGCAATGTTTACAAGTCTATAAAATACTGCTAGCGGCCAACGGCGAGTTTTTCTCCCAGACGAGTAAACGGCGCACTTCATATCTATCAAATCAACACCGGCTTTCGTACTGTTATAAAAACATATTATTTCTGGTTTTTTCTTTTCTTGGTTTGTGTCGACTGAATTGTGCATACTCGATAGAAGACAAACAGCTCTGTTCTTTTTTGGTACATAGGACAGAAGCGTCACATGCTTCTGAAAACCATACAGTGTAGATACTACTGGTCTTTGATTATTAGGCAGAAAATCATTTGGAATGCAACGTTTGTCCTTCTTCAACGTCCCGACGTACGTGAGTTTCCTTTTAGCGAGTAGTTCAACGGTTTCCATCGACGAGAACCAATTGTCGGCCGTAACGTTTCTGTTAGTTCCTTCAATATTCTTACACAGACGAATGACTGACTGTGTCGGAATGCTAAGTGTCTGTTCATTTTCCGCTAAGCCAACTCCGTCACTTCCTTTTCCCCAGTAAATGTATGCATTGCATAAGTATGAAGTTTTAGCATCGGCCAAACACATGACCTTTATGCCGTACTTTTTGGGCTTCTTCGGCATATATACTCGGAAGCTGCATCGTCCTCGGAAGGGAATCAGCATCTCATCGATGGTGACGAATGCCGAAGGCCGATAAACAGCCTGACTGTTGCTGAGGACTTTATCGAAAATCTCCGAGATAGCTGCTGCTTTGTTATTTGCTTTTCTCTGCAGTCTTGTTTGAGTATCATCAAATCTAAGAGAGGCAACTAAGGCCTTGTAACGATTCAAGGACATAGTAGCCCGGAACACTGGTCGACTGTACTCGTCTTTTGAGAAAAGGGATTCCATGTTTTCATCGTTTGACTTGAGAATTGACGATAAAAGGAACAAACCAATCAGCGCATTTACCTCTTCAAAAGTGGTGTCTTTATAATTTGACTTACTTCGGCCAGGTGGAATTGTTTCACGAACAGATGTTAACTTTGCGTTAGTATTAGCAACTATTTTCGAAATAATGTCCATGTCAAAAAACAGTTGCCAAACGTCCGTTTTACTAGATCTCTCTCCTAAAGTTCTAGCTGGACCTGTTATACCAGGCAACCCGCCTGTTATAATATTTCGGGCAGGGGTCCTTACGTTTCTAGGGGGTTGTCTACTTTCCCAAGCATTTGGAGGACCAATTTCATTTTTTCTCATTCTCTCAATGAAGTAATCAGGCAGCGGAGCATTTAGAGCTACCGCATTTATTATATCTGTTGACTCACCATCATCGTCTTGTAGCATTGTCTCTTCATCTGAACTTTCACTATTGTACTCTTCTTCACCCCCACTTATAACATAATCAGGGTCGGCGTCTGAATCATCCACTACCGAATCGTCATCGTCCACTGCATCAGGATCGTCCACTTCTTCGTCACATTCCAACATCATGCGTACTCTATCTTCAAAACTAGGATCGTTCACTTTGTAAGATTTACTGGTACTGGGTCGGTTCATTTTATATGAAAAACTATTAAAAATCTAGATAAAAAGGTCTCTAACTATGTACAGATTGTCAGACGTTTATAACACAGAAACTGTACAGATATTTACAAAAACTAACTAATATACACATATGTAACCCAACGTATTGGAACACATACGGTCAACTTGACCGACAGCAAAATTACAGTAAAGAACACACAAGGTATTTCTGACCGACTGACAAAACAACAAAACATCCATACACGTCAAGCGCCCAAGCGAAACTAATCGATATTCTGCGTAGTGATAAGGGTGGGGAGTGGAAGAAGGTACTGTGAGCGACGCACGGAAATACCAACCAGTTCAGCCAATATTACAACACGAAAATGCCCATCGGTCAAATCGACCGATGTGTACTTGTAAGTGTTAAGTTGTCTGTGGTTAGGGGTTAGGGCAATATATTGAGCTGGACAAAACCTACTCTGTAGTTGGTAGATAACATTTTTTGTTGTAAATGTGTGATTCAATCAGTTGTTTGTTGTGGCAATCAGGGCCAAAAGGATTTGTTCCGAGGAGAGTGAACAACTACATGAATTTAACAAAAAATTATATCTGCATTTGTAAAAGGGGGTTATCCTGAGAAACTGATTAGGAATCAGATTCATTTGGCACAAAACAGATATCACACCCAAGAAGAAAAAAGATAACTTGTCCATCTCTCTGGTTACCGATTATCACCCAGGCCTACAGACATTAAACAACATACTGAAGGAAAGCTTCAAAATTCTACAAGCTTCCAACTATACCAAGAATGCTCTCATAGAACCTTCCAGAGTCTTGTTTAAATAGCCTACAAATTTGAAACGTATGTTAGTTCACCCCCAAGCCTCCGGATCCCAACACACCTAAACAATCTAACCTTCCCCACAGTTCTTTTCCATTCAATAGACTAAACATGAATGCAAAAACATGCAAAATACATCTTCTGTCCAACAACTTCAATATTAGTAAAAAAGAATTTTAAATTAAAGGTCATCACACATGCACAACAAAAATGTTATCTACCAACTACAGTGCAGGTTTTGCCCACCTCAATATATTGGCTTAACCACAGACAACTTAAGCACCAGGATGAATGGCCACAGACATGATGTGAAGATCATGGATATGGTGAAACAAATGGCATAACATGCAGAAATCCTGTATGTTGTCACTTTTGATGAATGCTTCACGACAAAAATCATAAACTCACTTCCTTCAGAAAGTAAACCCCTCAGAACTAAAAAGATGGGAACTGTCTCATCAATGGATCAGAAAACCCTCTAACCTTAATCGTAGATGAATCATACCTTTCCCAACAGGCTTTATAAAAAAATAATAATCCACTCTTAGATTAAAACAATTCAGTCTTCTTTTCATACTCTACTGATTAAGAAAGAGAACAAACAGTATTTACGAAATATTTCAAAACTTTAGTGTTTTTGTGTGTGTTTTCTTACTTGTATAGTATTAGGTAATACCAAGGACCACTACTTTCCAAGGTAATCCTGTCTCCTGTTCATACAAAATCTAATCTATATTCTACAATACAAAGCCTAAGAAAGTTAATATTATTAGTAATTTACAAAATTATGGCATTACAAAAAAAAAAAAAAAAAAAAAAAAAAAAAAAAAAAAAAAAATCAATTCATTTGTATATCACCATCTAACAATTCCTTATATATTTGTAAATATATTTTGAAAGTTGGATGAAGGATTTTGTTAAAATGCCGTTTACCATTTTTTTGTTCAAAAAAAACTATTGAACTAAAGTTCTAACTTTGGAGATGCTTGCTATCACTTTTAATAACTATTGTTTAAACTTTAAACAATCGATTCTACAGAGGTCGAACACAATGTTTTATATTAAATTATTTCGATATAACGTTTACTTTCTCTTTTCGATTGTACAGTGTTTTTAAAATCTCAATAATTTAATAATTTTTTATCAATTTGATAATATTCAACGAATTAAAACCCAATTTACACATGATAAGTTTTAACTAAAAATTCAACTACTAATGCTATTAATTCTACATAAATATGATGAAGATGTACAACAGTTTGAAAACATCAATACAAATTTCAAACAAAAAAAAGTCAGTATATTTTCTTGGTAATGTATAGGCCATTGCTAAGAAGAGTGTAGTGGACATGCCAACACAATCTAGCGTGTAATATATTAACTATTAGAGCTCAGAGCTAAAGACAGAATGGCCAATGTTGCCCTCACATCAAATGAGCACCACTTCCGCAATCCATAATAGGATTAAAGTGATTGTATAATTCTGTTCTGCTTATTATGAATAATTATAGAGTACTACAACATATTTCACACTTCTACAATTTTAATTTTGTTAAGCTTTTAACCTCAAAGCAACAACAGAATGTTACAAAACAAAATAGTTTTATCAATTTAAATCAAATTTACTGCAATATTAGTTAGTTCTTATCAAATTTGTTGAGTAATTGTAAATAACTTTTTTTAGTACCACATCTACTTATTAAAAGTCTGAAAAATTCATTTTAATTTGCTTTATACAGCTGCTTCGCTTATATTCAGGCACTGGGAATGTAAATAAAACCATATTAGTATTGTTTTTGTGATAGTACTAATCGTTGTAGTGTTAAAGAATATATTCATTATGACTTCTAGTTAATTTATTATAAATTTTATTTTTTCCCCTTGCAAATACAGTATGTACAAAATTTGGGTATAATTTTAAAATATGATGAATATTTGTGTTGTGAATGGAAGAAATTAAATAGAATTATTTATTCTTTTTTTTTTACTTTCTCCATATACATAGTGTAGAGAATATTATATATCTATTTGAGGTTACCTGTCTCCAAAAAAGTGGTTTCGAGAACAATATTTGTTGTTGGTTTGGTTTTGTCATTTGTACAGTGTTGTACAACCTAAGCGAGTGGACCCTTTTTAATCACACAAAATTATATACACAAAATTTATCAAAATCAACTCTACCGATGTCACTCAAATTTTGGTGAAATGTGAAAATTAATGATCCATACCAGAATACAAAATTATCATTGAATAATAATTACCAACAATTAGCACAAAATAAACCCTCAACACTCTCTTATTGTGAGTTGGGGCTTTGCAATCCCATAGGACCCAAGTTGGATCTACACCTTTTTCATGTAGTCTTGTAGTCCCTCTCTCATCTTTCCTATTAGGTCTCTCTTTATGTACCCTTGTTTTCTCCTGATCCTAACCCCATTACAATTTTCTAGGACTAGTGGTCTTTATTTTATTCAATTTTTTAAGGCGATGATGACGAGAAGTTTTTTGCCTTTAAACAACAAGAAAATAAACTTCGACCTTCGCAATTTAAATTCAATTTCATCATCAGAAACCAGTTTAGGCTTTATTTAAATATATAAAAAAATAATGTTTTAAAATAAAACATTTCTCCATGGACTTAAAATTTTGGCAATGAATAGTTTGGAATGGTTAATAATTGGTTTCATGAGTGGTTGTTTGAGAAACTCTGTGGAATAATGTTTACCATTTATTTTTCCAGTACTAAATTTGTTCACAATAAGTTTATTTGTACAAGGTATCAACATATAATATCTTGCAGTTTACCAAGAAACCCTAATCTAATAACATAAGACTTATATTACTTTACCCTATTTCATTACTTAAATATATTGATCAAAACTTTTAGACAGTTTGAGGACTAGAAGTCTATATTTTATGTTCTTTTCTTCTTTTCACAACAAGAAAACATCTCAATAACAGAGTAATTATCCTCAGTTATATATTAGCTGAGTGTGGTAATTGCAACTGAGGATAACTTAGTAAAAACACTATCTTTCTTCTTTACTTATAATATATATAATATATATTCACCAACATTTTACCTTAAGGTGACTTTAAATGTTTATTCAAATATACAATTTCTTATTTATATTTCTTCATGTTTTTTTATAATAATTATTATACAGTATTGTTATTAATATTTGTTAAATTATGAAACAATAGAACTATTAAAATAGAGCATACATACCAGTCATAATACTTAACAAATATTAGATAATAGATTAAGACCAATAAAGGATAAGATTGAGCTAGAGAGTGAAGTAATATGCAAGATAAGTTGTATTCATGGAGGTATAAACGTAAACCACTCCATTTGTTCTTTACTTATAGAGAGACTGGATTCTTCTAATAAAATGACAGCTTCTGAGAAACGACAGAAATATTGTTATCAATTAATATGACAGAAAAATAGATTTATTTTATATTGATGTAATTATTATAATAATAGTTATATAGTAATATTTATATTAACTGGTTTTTCCCCCAATTTTATTTTATTTTTAGTTCTCTTAGATTAATGAATTTACATTTGTAATTGTAATTTCTTTCTTGAAATAGGTTACTATTCAAATTACCTCATGTTATAATATTCTCATCTCTTCTGAACAGTATTCAGCAATTTTCAAAGTGGTTCTTGTCAGTTTGTAAATGAAATTTTCTTCATATGATTACTAAAGAGCTAATGGGCCCAATTGGCTTAAAAGTTTATTATTTTGTTACTCTAATCTTTTTTACTTTCTCACTACTTGCTCTTCAGCACTCCGTCCTAATCTCTTTTATAACTTTTGTCCTATTTATCTTTTTATTTTTTATTTTTTTTTTTTTTATTTTTTTTTTTAATCGTTATCTTCCACTATACTACTCAGAGCTCAATACATAGTCTCCACTCTAGTATTCTTCACACTTCTTGTTGAAATTTCTCTGCAGATATTTCAACCATCTTACCTTTTTCATTTCATTTGCTCCTGAAAAATATTATTTGTGTAACACGTCATAATATATAGTCTAACCTAAAATAATAATTATGAAAGCTCTTTAAATATATCCAATATACATAAATAAAAAAGTAATTAATATATTACAACAAAAGTGTTTTACATAAACAGAAAAGCAAACACAATAAAACATATTCATATTCATTTTGACAATATGGCAAATAACTCCCGACATTCTACCACATATTACCCATATATTTCAGTTACAGAATAGAAACATTTATCTCATAACAAACTTTGCAAATCCTTCTTAATACATTTCAGGAGAAATGCTTCTGGAGCATTTTTAAACCTGATTTAGTTCGGATCAGGGAAATACTTCTTTAAAAAAAGTTGTCTCACAAAAATTAGTATATTAGATTTTCTATGGACAGGAGACAGGTTTATCTTGGCAAGTATTAGTCCTTGGTATTCATCTTCCGTCCAACTATTTCAATAATATTTTATTATTATACATTTTTCGGACATTTGCCATCATTTGTGTGTTAAAAATTCAAAACACGTTTCGGGAATAAGAATCAATTCCCGTTATCAAGTGACTAAAAACTAAAAAAACATGAAACTAGAATCTAAGCCTATTTCCGAAACGTTGTGTTTTGAATTTTTAACACACAGATGATGGCAAATGTATAATAATAAAATTGAACTTCCATCATTAACAAATAACTTCAAACAGAGAATACTTCAAAAATGTCTCTAGTAAAAAATAAATAAAAATTAGAGATCAATACACATGTACAACAAAAAATGTTATCTATCAACTACAGTGCAAGTTTTGCTCAGCTCAATGTATTGGCCTAACCACAGACAACTTAAGCACCAGGATGAATTGGCACAGACATGATGTGAAGATCATGGATATGGAGAAACCAACTGCACAATATACAGCAATCCACAACGTTGTCACTTTTGATGAATGCTTCATGACAAAAATCATAAAATCGCTCCCTTCAGAATGTAACCTCTCAGAACTAAGAAGATGGGAACTGTCTCATCAATAGATCACAAAATTCCCCTAACCTTAATCTTAGATGAATCATCCTTTATCCTTTTCCCTTTCCCAACAGGCTTTATATAACAAAAAAATAATTTAAAAAATCTGTTGTTCAAAACAGCAAAGATCCATCCCATATTAAAACAATCCAGTCTTCTTTTTATACTCTATTGATTGAGAAAGTGAACAGTGTTTACGAAATATTTCAGAACTTTAGTGTTTTTTGTGTGTGTTTTCTTACTTGTATACTATTAGGTAATACCAAGGACCAATACTTTTCAAGGTAAGCCTCTCTCCTGTCTATACAAAATTTAATCTATATGCCCTATTAAATTAGATATATTAATAAGACTTACCGTCACAATAGTCTATATTTGTATGTAGTTATATCACTACAGCCGTTTCGGCTATTCAGCCATTTTCAAGTGTTATGCTGGGTTTTCCTGTTGTCTTAGTTTAAAATCACAAATTACGAACACACGACACACAAGTTCTTTAAACATTTAAAACATGATGCAGTAGTCCCACTGTCACAACGCGTACTGTCAATTTTGATTTCCTACGCATTGGTGGTAGGTATGGGGGTGGGGTGGGGGGGTTTAGTTCTCATCTAATTGCTTTATTATTGTGTCGTAAATGAGATACATAAGTTTTACTTTCTCACAATGAACGCATTGGAGGAGTATGAAATATATAAACGAACAAAAGACAACAGTAGTTCACTATTAAATGAAAAATTAAAATTTGACTCGCATCTGATTTATGACACAATAATAAAGCAATTAGATGAGAACTAAACCCCCCAACCCCACCCCCACCTACCACCAATGCGCAGGAAATCAGAATCGACAGTACGCGTTGTGACAGTGGGCCTACTGCATCATGTTTTAAATGTTTAAAGAACTTGTGTGTCGTGTGTTCGTAATTTGTGATTTTAAACTAAGACAACAGGAAAACCCAGCATAACACTTGAAAATGGCTGAATAGCCGAAACGGCCGTAGTGATATAACTACATACAAATATAGACTATTGTGACGATAAGTCTTATTAATATATCTAATTATTAATCAGTAGTCGGAATGGCGAAAACAAATATGTATGCCCTATTAAACTCTAACCTAAATAATTAGTATTTAAACCCTAAATAAGTTTTAATGGGTTTTGGAACATTTAAAACATGTCTTTAGGGAAATTACCATAATAGGTTAATATGATAAACTATATATGAAGAAAAGGCGTTAAAATCTTATCTTGACTCAAAGTGCCATGTTTTGGTCTTATATGATAAATTTCTTTATTTGTTCTCTGTCTCTAGATACTTGGTAACACATTTAATGGGAGCTGATCTGAACAATATAGTACGTACTCAGAAACTCTCAGATGATCACGTACAGTTCCTGGTTTATCAAATTCTACGAGGGCTTAAATATATTCATTCAGCTGGAATTATTCACAGGGTAAGCCCTATATCATGTGTACTTATCAACTCTTGTTTTCTTCCAACCCTAACTCTAATATTTGAGGGAAAGGAGTCTTTAATTTATACTCTTTTCCTCTTCTTAGATTTTATAAAGTGACAAAGACCAAGAGATGTTTTTTTCATCTTTAAAAAACAAAAAACAAATGTATTGTTTGGATTTTATTGATCATGCAAAGAAACTTATTACTAAACAAAATAAATGTTGAGGTTATCTTTACTGGCTAGCATTCACCTTATTTATGTATAGCGATGGTCTCTCCACTTGTCAACACATTATAGTGCTAATTAAAATACTTTATTTTTTATCATCACACAATTAAAATAACACAATCACAATTTTGACATATATGATCTACTGTGAAGAGTAAAAAAAAAAAAATTTGGACAGCTGTGAAGTACAAAAAACTCTTCATTTCTTCAAGTCCTTTATGTGTGATCAAAGATCTTACTCGCCTAACTAACAAAGATCAAATGTGTTGTTTAAAGAATAAAGTAAATGTTCTACAGATTTTGTATAATTTTCTCTTAAAAAACCTAAACCTGAGAAAATTAAAAAGTATTGTTTTTCTCATCAAAAATATTACACCAGGGTTTGTTAATCTAAATGAAATAAACCATAAATTCTTAGGTCAAATATCTCGAATTGACCTAAGCAATATCAATCAAATTTGATAAATTGTAATGGTTTATAAACTATCATCCCAACCAACTTTTAACTCTTTGAAGCCTAACTCTCTAACACGCTGCTTTCCTATTGTGCCTGATGGTTGGACATGTTTTTAAAAAATTGTGGTATTTGTTATATTTATTATATATGACTTATTATATATCATTTTAAACCCAAAGAAATTACCTTTTTAAATATATATACATGTAAATACATATTTTGCTTACAGTAAACACTCCTTAGTCTTGAAAAAGGGTAAAATACATACACAAACAAAAATAGCTACACAGCACTATTAGGCCTAAGGTTGTCACTAAAAAGTATGGATAGTTATTTTCATCGATTTTGCCCTTAGAATCAGAATCAAAAATCGGTTCATTCACATTTTCTCTCAAAATGTCACTAATTGAATTATTTCCATCACCTTGGCCGATTATATGCCGACATCGCGATTGTATGGAATTATTTAGTGCGGCCCGATGTATACTCGGAGTTCGGCGGCGAGCCCAGCTTCGTAATATTTTTATTTAGTCCAAATCAACAGCACAGACTATTCGAAAATCAAAGACATACAAAGATAAATAACCAATTAGCTATACGAAAGTGCCGAAACCCGGTTATATGCTGATATCACGATTGTATAGAATTATTTATCACATCCCGATGTATACTCGGGGTTCGGCGGCGAGCGCTGTCACGACTGCCCAACCTATACTCGGGCTTAGGCTTCAATGTGTTAAAAGAAAATTACAGTTTGCCAGTTAAATTGGAAAAAAAATTAGCGCAAAATATGAATGTTGCATGTTGTGTAAGTAAACTTCATGTTTGGAGTAACTACAGTATGCATCAGAAATTATTGGTAGGTAACAGTGGCGTATTGTGAGCTGAAGTTTCAGGCTATATCATTTCATATATATTTTTCAGCTATATTTTCTAATAAATCATTAACTATATCACTCATTTTAATTTATTACATACTAATTTTTTCAATCCAAATGTAAAGATAAACGCAATAGGCACTACTGCACAAAAAATTATATTAGCCTACAGACATAATAATAATCTATGCGCATGCGCAAACTATCTCTTTGCCACAGTGCATCCCCAATACAGTTTCTTCACTCACCTCATGGCCTGTACCAACCTACTAAACCACATCTAAAATAATTAATCCAAATAATTTATAAAATACCTTTGATGTTGGTCAGAATTTGCATATTTTAAGTTGCTTGTAAACTATAATTTATTTTTATGTAAGAATTGGTTTATTTGTTTGTCACACAATTCGTATTTCAGCAAAATTTGGTCAAAGTATTTTGAACACATTTGTGATATACGAGCTGTCGTGTGAGCCAGCATCCATGGTTTTTTTTTACATGTTTTTTCCAATAACTTTCAACTCAAACTTTTCAGAAAAGAAATTACCCATACATTCTGATCAATTTGTAAGGCTGGTATTACACTATAATAGTTCTATGTCATATATCTATTATCAAATATCTGTGATGAAAAATATTACAGTGTAATGGACCAACTATTATAATAGTTGAACTATGATCATATGTTCGCCTAGAGAGAACATATTATAATATTTCCAATCAAAATAGTGTCTAATAAGTTTCAGTGGATGGTAACAGCTACAAAATTTCTAACCCACAATCTTTTTCTTTGATTTAGCTGTTTTTAATGTAACAATAAACAAATAGTCATTATAGAGCTTGTGATCAAATTAATATGACAGAGTAAATGGCAAAACATTTTTATAATATTTTTTCATCATACCTATATCATCATATATTTGATAATAGATATATGACATAGAACTATTACAGTGTAATACCGGTATTACCTGTATTAGGCGGTATTACCTGCCTAAGGCCGGTATTACACTGTAATAGTTCTATGTCATATATCTATTATCAATAATATATGATGATATAGGTATGAAGAAAAAATATTATGTAAAATATTATAAAAATGTTTTGCCATTTACTCTGTCATGTTAATTTGATCACATTGTTGTGTCAAATGGATGAACAATAGTTTTTTGCTTTTGGTGCTTGTTTAAGCTCTATAATGACTATTTGTTTATTGTTACGTAAAAAACAGCTAAATCAAAGAAATAAAAGGAAAAGATTGTTGGTTAGAAAGATTTTGTAGTCACTATTTTTTACATTATACAGCATTTCATTTGCCTCGTATTCCGAAATTAGAAATTTTGTAGCTGTTACCGGCCACTGAAACTTATTAGACGCCATTTTGATTGGAAATATTATAATATGTTCTCTCTAGGAGAACATATGATCATAGTTCAACTATTATAATAGTTGGTCCATTACACTGTAATATTTTTCATCACAGATATTTGATAATAGATATATGACATAGAACTATTATAGTGTAATACCGGCCTAAAGCATTTGAGCAAAATTTAACAAAAATAAGAAGGCTTATTTTGCAAAAATAAAAATTGTATTTTTGTATTTTGACAGTTACTATTAATTTTCAAAACTTGTGGTTTTGAAACTTATATTGATTAAACCCAGTTATAAAATATTGCAATATACATTCACTTGCTAAGCGACCTTGCAAAATTGTATTAAAATATATGAAAGTAAAAACAAAATTAAAGAACATGGTTTAAAAACTGTATGTGTTATTTAGGATTTAAAACCATCAAACATTGCTGTAAATGAAGACTGTGAATTGAAGATTTTGGATTTTGGTTTGGCAAGACCAACAGAGAATGAAATGACAGGATATGTTGCCACTCGGTGGTATCGAGCCCCAGAAATAATGCTCAACTGGATGCACTACAACCAAACTGGTGAGTTCTCATTCATTCACGTATTGTTACTTTACTTTGATCATTGGCCTTAATTCTTGATTTATACTCTAATGATTTGGTTATTAGAAAGTGATATATTAAATATTACGCTAATGCAGTCTTCTTTCACCAAATATTGTGACCATATAGTCAAACTGTGTACATTGTGTTGTTGGGTTGATAAAAATACTATTTGTCCTAAACTTTGTATCCTGTGTATATTGTTGTCTTTTTAAAAAATCGGATTGTATCTTAATTTGGTTTGGAAATCGATACTTTATTCTTCAGTTAAATCGCTGAATCGTCTAATTCTACCCCTTTATTAAAAAAAATATCCAATCACAACCAAATCTGGCACCAAAAGTCATCTTGCACCAAAAACTTTAATTTCCAATTTACTAAATCATTATAGTGTTATTTTGTAGAATTGTTTTAGAGGTTATTAATAATAATTTGAATTTGCCCCTAACCACAATCACTGGAACTTAATAAAACACAATTATCTGATTGATTGTTCTTTATTATTTATATCCACTTAATGCCCTGATGTACATTTCGATAACATGGTTATCATCATCGGAGGGTCTTGCTTATAAACTAAATCTAACCTTACATATCTATTACTAAAATAAAATTAAACCTAAAACTATGATAACCTGAGTGTAGGCTAAAATCCCTCCCACTCCACATATCAGTTGACCAGTAAGGGCTTTTATTTTATTTTTTAATTTTATTTTAGTAATAGATATGTAAGGTTAGATTTAGTTTATAAGCAAGACCCTCCGATGATGATAACCATGTTATCTGTAAATCTGTAGGTTTTGATTGTTGAATAATACTGTGAAATTTAATGATACCTCTTATTAATGGATAATCAGTTAAGTAATTTTTGTAAGATGCTACAAATTCTCCAAAACTTTATCATTTTCAATATAATTGATGTATTTAATTCAATCAGTAATTTTGTTTTTCAAATATTTATAACTATAAATTAGTTTAAGCTAAACTCATTTCATGTTTATATTATGTTTAAATTGAAATGTGTTGTGTACAATGGTATTAAATCTTGAATACAGTTGAGAGTGACACTTTTTTGCAGTTGATATTTGGTCTGTCGGCTGCATCATGGCTGAACTACTTACGAGCAGAACTCTCTTCCCTGGAACTGATCGTATCCTTCAATTGCTTTGCTTTATTTAATGAATATTGAATATTTAGGTGGAGGATAATATACAGAGCGAGTTAAAAATTCGTCCCTTCTATAACGTAATTACAAAATTTATCTTTTGATTTTAGACCAAATCCAATAATTTTTTAGGTACTAAAGTACTATCTTTTGAGTTGTAATTATTTCCTACCAACTTATTTCATTTTAGGTTGAAATTAACAATTTAAATATAAATGTTTATGATACTATATTTAAACATTATATATTCAAATCTGAAATCATCAAGTGAAATGAGTTTTTTAATGATATTTTTAGTAATAAAAGTAATTTGTAAAGTATTTTACTTTTTACTTTTTTTATGATCATTTTTACCACCATCTTGAATTTAAATTAATATTTGAATACACAATGGGTCAAGTAATTTATTAAATAGTAAAACTTTTAGTTAAAAAATATTTTTTGTGTTTTTGAATAATCAATTTTAAAAGTTATTAAATTCAAACAAAATTACTTGGAAAAGTAGGTTGAAAACTTGAATTATTATTGATTTATTCAATGTAAGTCAAATGTTATATAAGGTACCACTTGATCTTTCATATTGTATATTTTAAACATGAATTAAAAATGGCAACAACAATTTTTAGCAGCTTAAAAGATAGTATTTTTAGTCCATCAATTAATCAAATTTGTTCAAAATGTTTTGTAAAAAAGAAGTTGAGAAGGAAGGGATTTTTACCTCACCTAGTAGAACAATTATTAAAATTATTACAGTAGTTTTTTTTATTTGACTGAATGAGCTAGCTTTTTCAAGCTGACAATGAAAGAAGTAACATTTTGAATTATTTTGAGTTTTGCATAACTAATGGCAGTGTGTATTTATATAATTAAAATACTCAATTTTATTGTAATAGTAAACCTGCTTTTAGTTATAAGAAGATAACAAATCTCTAAAACTGGCATTGGTGTAGTTTCTGAATGCCAATTTGTCAAACATTGAATAATAAATATAATTCCATTGTTTAAATGTAGACAATTATTTCAGTTTAATTGTAAAGGTTTTTTCATTTATATATTTTCGTACCACATGTATTACCAACTAGTTGGATGGAGTTGATGCAAAAATTCTACCCAAAAGGTCATAATTGTTAGATAGTGAAAATGTTTTATGTTGAATTGTCAAAATAAGTTTTTTCTTTAGTTTGGTCTCAGCTTGCATTAATTATCTTGTTGATTTGGACCTTGTTGTTTTATTTAAACTTTTTCTCAAATGAGTGAATTTGTTAGGGGGTTCATATCTAAATATGGCCTCTTCTCACTATTTTTATATATAGAAATTAATACACCTGAAAACTCTGGTATTATGTCATAAGCGGATCTTGGTGCTTGGTCCCTTGTTAGTTCCCAAATAAGAAACTTAGGGATTTGAAAATATATTACAAATAGCTTACACCAGATGGTTCTATTTTCATATAAAATTCTATGAAATAAATTATTTTATTTTTCACTGTAGAATACTTAAATTTCTTTATCTCCACTTGTCAAAATCAATCCTTAAAAAGATTTATATTTCTTACATGTAAAATCTGTCACTTTAATTTATATATGAACCTGAAATAATCTCTGAAACTTGAGTAATATTATAAACCATTTCAAGGATGTAAAAAATAGTAAATGGAGAAAATAAATTTCACAACTTTTGTAATAATTTAAAAATGAGCCTTTTATAGTTACTTTAAGAATGCAAATTATCTAAACTTGAAGAGTTTTACGTTATGTTTTTTATTGAATTTAATTATTAATTTATGAATTTATTAATTTGCTCGACTAGGGCGCCAGGTAGCCTTAGCTTACCAATTTTGAAAAAGAAAAAAAATGAATTTTATTATTTATAAAATCTCTAGGGTCGCAAGCTCTTTTTACGGTGTACTTACAGTGATCTTGGTAGTCAGAAATGAAAACACTTGCAGCTGAAATTTTGACATAAACATTTATTAAACATAAAACACATAAACTTCATATAACAAAAAATCAAAGGAAAATTTTATATAAGATATCTTACATCCTATCAATATTATCATCATTACTTTGATCTTCTAAGAAAAAGAATCTAATCAAATTATATTAATAAATTTAAGTTATTTGGTTGCAACTCTAAAAAATAATGAAAAAGGATTTTACTTTACTTCTCATAGCAAATATTTTAATTAGAAAAAATATAATTTTTAGTGAAATTGAGAATTAATTAATTGATTATAAAAAATAACTTCTTTAAAAATACTTTAAGACTCCACCACAAAAAAAAACATTGCATCTTATTGATGAAATACACAATTTTACAATATCAAAAATATATCTTGAAAGTAAAAAAAAAATCTAAATTGTTCAAAATACATACATATGGTTTAATAATGAAAGTCTAAACGTGTTATACCAAATCACGTTATATTCTTTATTTAAAAAACACTTTTCCTCGAAGGATGATTCGTGTCTTTCCATGTGACTGCGTGCTAATTATAGAGATGCTTTGTCCACTATCAACGAATTGTCTTTTGTTCATAGCTCACGAGATTTATTTTTATTTTGTTGTACCTGTATTAGAACCAATTATTAATGTCTTATTATAACTTTGATTGTTCCATATATCTTATAGACAAGTTCTTTGTCGAGAATTCGAAAATCACGTGGCAGTAATTGCACAACATAACAAAAATTGCAAATTATCACGCTTTTTCATTTAAAAGTTTATTTATTGAAAACAATATTGTCTTAGCACTTCAAATTTGTTAGTACACCATGTCTTTTACGAATTTAAAACTTCTGAACACATTTTTTTATTGTTCGAACAGACACTCGGAGAACTACCATTCGTAGGTCTTAGAGCAACTAGCCCCAAACGATGACTGATCTAACCACCTTTAACGCTGGACTCTCACTGTCTGTTGCCATGAGGCAAAATCCTACTTTTAGCTGCCTTCCTTCCGGCGCTGTTAGCTAATTTCACATACTCCCCACAAAACACAAACAATTTACATATTCTATTTATAAAAAACAAATTATACTAAAATTGACATGATTACATCTTTTGTTTTCTTGAAAATCTATTTTTCTTTTATTAATGAAGTTACTAAATAAATTTATGATTTGAACAGCCTGTTTTCGGCGCTAAACCGCGGATTTTAAACCTATTATAAATTATGATTTTTCACATTACCACAAAACCCCACAAAAGATTTGTATTACAATACAAGTATTGTACTATAAATCTTTTCTACATATATAAAACTCAATTCGAAAGAAAAAACCAAAACTATGAAAAATTTTCAATAGATTTTCAAGATTCTTTATTTCAGCAGTTAAGGACCTCAAAAAAAAATAAGTATCACTAGTATACTTAATTTAAGAAAGATTCTCTTTTCTTATAAAAACTAAAAAATCTATTTACTAAATCCTACCTTACTATCTTAATTTGTTTGCGTTATCATAACTCATTTGTACACAAAAAAATATACGAATCAATTAGTGCTAAGCCTTATCTCTATTTATACAATAAAACCCATCATCAGTTTCCTTTTCAACCTCGTTGGCTGAAACTTTCCCATCAACATTTTTTTGTTGACCGGATCCTGTCACTCAAAATCTTATCTTCCAGACAGCCGTCTGTATATTTTCCTGCCATCTAGCATTTCCTTTCCCACACTTTTCTCTTTGCCAAAACGAAATTTCTACATCTTTTATAAAAATCTACATCTATCTCTCATTATTCATCTGAATTGTTTTTTAACTTAATACAATTAAAATTTTTAAAATTTCTCATTATTAATTAACATTATTACAAAATTATTTATTTATTACCCAAAATTACTTCAATTCACCTTAAAACTTTTCAATTATGACTTTACATTATTATTTACTTTAACTTAAATTCCTAATTACTCTTTGCTTAGCTGGGATTACATCTTAACTACTGATTTTACAATTACCAAAAAACTCCTCTCTTATTCAAAATTCAAAAATTATAACATCATTATAAAAAAATCACTTACAAACTCATCTTATCTATTTCAAAATTACCTCTTTACAATTGTATTATCCTTTTAGTACTATATCTCAAAATTATTTCCATCTTAAATCTTTCATGTTTTAATAATTAAAGTTGCACTAATCCTCAAAAAACCTCTTTATTATTCATATTTGTGTAGCCCACGCAGGTTACCTACATCATTTATATAAATAATCTCTTTATCTCAACGTAGCTTCCTTTAAAAAATCATAATAATCGTCGTTTATTCGCAGAATTCCTCAAATCTCCCTTTATTTCATTAAAATCGTCGCATATTTCCTTTATATCCTCGTAGTACTCAAAAAACCTCTTAAAACTTAAAAATTAACCATCAATGCAACTTAACTATTCTTCTTATAAAAGTTTCTTAACAGAACAACTTCATTTTAAATACCACTTTACTCAATACTTCTGTAAAGCCATCATCTTCTTATAAAAAACTCAAAAATTCTCTCATTTAAATTACTTCATTAAAATCTCCTTAGTCATCAACCACTTAAATACAAAAAACCTCAAAAATTAATAAAATTTACATTGCTTTCCCAGCTAACACCTTATTTCATCAAAATCTTTAGACACCTTTATCAAATAACTTCTCACCATCATCCATTATCTCAAATTCAAACATTATTTATTAAAAATCGTTAATTATTTATTTCATTTATAAACCTCATCAAAATCTCTCTTATCATTATTAATTTACTACTTTTTCATTAAAAAACAAAAACTTAACCTCCTTCATTCATTATTTAACATCAAAAAACTTAAAAACTTTATTATTATCTGTCTTGGCAAAACTCACATAAATTCTCAAATTTTAATCAACTATTCTTCATATTCACAAACCATAAATCACTTAAAACTAACTATTTTTCATCTTATTATCTAATAATCCTTAATATTTATCAATGTCAAACATACAAATTATCATTTTACAACTTAATATCTAATTACATATTCTAATTTATCAACATTTTTTTACAATTTCACCAAATTTTTATCTATTTCATTAAAACTCTCCTCCCTGTCACGTCCGGTTTAATCTCGTATATACAGATCGATCACTTCTATATATCCTACAATTTGTTTTCAATCTTATCATCTGTCTAAATTTTTTATTACATGATATTTTTTCATGTAATAATGTCACCATTATTTATTATGCATTTTACCTCCCTACTCTCTCCTACTACAGCCCTTCTGACCGCCTACTTTTTACCGTGCATACTTCTAATTGCTCTTTGGACTCTTACACAAAGTAACATGTTGTGATGTTGAAATGTGCAATGGTTGTATGCAATATCCCTACTAAATTCAAGATAAAGCCCAGAACACATCCCTATTTCACAACACGCCCTCTATGCAGTCCCGAAATTGCCTCATTTTTTCAAATAAAACAATTCCTTTTACAACACAAACTCCTCCTTCCTCCCAAAAAATGTTCATGTTTTTTCTTAAATGCATTTTACACGAAGAAAATTTAAAAATTCATAAAAAATTTCATTCAAATCGCATCATCCGAAGTTAAAATAATGCTCTCTTTACCAATCTTCTCTAGCATCGTCGATTTATTGCTTATGTAATTCTTTCTACAAATTATCCAAATTCAAAAAGAAAATTTTATTTTTAAAATTTATTCTAAGTTCTTTACTTAGAAATTTACTTTTAATTCTGTAAAAGTTATTCAAGTAATCTACTTTTATTCTATTTACTTTAATCAATACCAATTATCCTTTATTTGAGTATTTTTTATTTGAAAACGCTAGTTAATTTACAATTATGAACCAAAAGTTTTTTTACATTTCAGAACAGTACTTTCGTAACACCCTGTATTAATCTCTATGCTATACGCAATAGAATCTTAGGCTTGATTTAGGCATAAACAATTTCCCCTTTGTATATGGTGATGCAATTCTTTATCTGTTTACTACTGATAAGAGTCGACTATGAAATCTTTTTAGCTCCAGCTCGGTTCAACTCTCTCGTCATTATTGAATATTCAACATTGAATCTACCTACTTAATATTGAATATTATTTCTTCAACACTACACTGAATCTTTGCTTCTAACTACTCTGTTTTATCTTAACACGTAAAATCAATATTTATCTTGGAGTAAACAACACTCGGTTATTTACTGATATAAACCTAGCGTCTTGACTTTACAAATACCTAAACGTTTTCTAAAACTAAACTCTTAATATTTTAACTTGGTTTATTATTTTCTAGTTCACATATCATTGTTATTTCAAATTATAAACTATACATTATTCAAATTTAAAACTACTTATTAACAGAATCTTAACTACTTTTTATAAATTATTTTTCACAATCTAGTCCGTTTGTTTATAAAAATGTCTTTACATTTATATCAGTCGTTCCAAGTTCAATTTATATGTAACCAGTTATAAATTATTTACTTTTTTTTCGATGATTTCCCGATTGGTGAAAGATTTTAAAGTACATGATTGAATTTTTTAACACACTTTCAATGTTAAATACTTCTTTCAAAATATAGACCTGTTCTAAACTAGATCCTACAAATGAACTCATCTCAACCATATGTTCCCTTTTGTTGACAACCCGCTTTTGTGTTGACGAAAACCTTTTCTCTTTCTCTTTCTCAGACATACCATCACCCCTCCTTCTCTCAAATATCTCAGTATTTAACAACCTACATTTGCCAACTGTCAGTTTAGGCATTCTCACCCCACCATTTCTGTATATTACCGCAAAGCCTTCTTTTACTATCTCTATCTTAAATTTACACTCGAACTCATCTTGTTCAAAGAGGCTTTTAATTTTCTGTTGTTGAATTTCAAAGACATTTCTAAATTTTAACATTGCATACTTTTTAAATTCTACATTCTTATGACACACTTGTTTTTTAAAATAGACAGCTGATTCTTTTATTATTATCTCATTCACTTTGTTTTTTGAATTAGTTATACTCCATTTAACCCCACAAGACTTATTCACTTCAACATTATTTGTTGTTTCTAGATTTACCTTGTTACATGTTAACCCATTATTTATCTTTTTAGCAATTTCTTGAACACAGTCATTCACACAATTATCCTCTATTATTATCAAATCATCTGACATCTCTTTTACTTCATTAAAACTGTTAATTTCAATTTCAGCTACTGCTTGATCTAAATTGTTATCCATATTATTAATATTTTTTATCAAAACACCTTCTACACTATTTATCTGTTCAAATTCTACTTTATTATTATTTTCAACAACATCGATATTCATACCTATATTATTTATGATTTTCTCTTGAACATTACCTAACCTCTCCACTACGTTAATTCCCCTTTGTTTATTTTCCCATTTACAATTGTATTCTAATTTTACACTATCTGGTTTTAATTCTAGTTTGATCTGATCTAACTTCTTATCCAAATTATCTAATTTAACACTATTCTGTTCAAATTTAGTATTTAGATCTTCAAACTTATTATTCAATTCTAAACCATTTTGTTTGATAATATTATTTATACATTCAAACTTCTTATCATTATCTTGCCTAAATTCTAGATTATTCTGTTCAAATTTAATATTTAATTCTTGTTTTAATTCTAAGCTATTTTTATCAAATTTATTATTCATATTTTCAAATTTTTTGTCACTATCTAGCTTTAATTCTACAAATTTTTTGTCACTATCTAACTTTAATTCTAAATTATCTTGTTTTGTTTCTAACCTACTCTGATTAAATTTCTGATCAAATTTATTCATCAATTGCTCAAACATACTCTCCATTTTCTTATTCTGATCATTATTTTCCCCACTCTTATCTATCCTAACCTGTTCAATTACCCTAACCTGTTCATCACTTAATTCTTTGTCTAAATTTTCTTCTACAGTTTCTACCCTTGATTTTTCTACTAATTTTTTGTTTATATCTTCACACTGTTCTTTACTATTTTGAACCCCATCACTATTAAATCCATTAAAATCCGAACCTGAACTACTAATTTCACTAATGCTTGAACGTTTACTGCTATTATTATCATTACTATCTAAATCTACATTTTGATCTAAAATACTTTGTCCCTGTTGATAAAACAATTCATTACTACTATTACTTTGTGTTGTCTGCTCATTACTTTGCAATTTCTGCTCTAAATTTTTAAAAGTATCATCTTGATATTCCAATGGTTCTATGTTATTTAAAGAATTTTGATTTCCTAACCCTACCTGTTCATCATTATTATTAACATTTACAATTTCTGACTCCATTTTTATCTTACTATATTTAACACAAAAAATTTTAAAAAAGAATCTTTCTTATATTATTTAGAGAGTCCTTACCTTGTTTAAGTATTTTCATTTCACCAAAATCACTGTATTTTCGACCAAAACCGCCCCATGGTTGGGAGCCAATTGTAATAATTTTAAAATGAGCCTTTTATAGTTACTTTAAGAATGCAAATTATCTAAACTTGAAGAGTTTTACGTTATGTTTTTTATTGAATTTAATTATTAATTTATGAATTTATTAATTTGCTCGACTAGGGCGCCAGGTAGCCTTAGCTTACCAATTTTGAAAAAGAAAAAAAATGAATTTTATTATTTATAAAATCTCTAGGGTCGCAAGCTCTTTTTACGGTGTACTTACAGTGATCTTGGTAGTCAGAAATGAAAACACTTGCAGCTGAAATTTTGACATAAACATTTATTAAACATAAAACACATAAACTTCATATAACAAAAAATCAAAGGAAAATTTTATATAAGATATCTTACATCCTATCAATATTATCATCATTACTTTGATCTTCTAAGAAAAAGAATCTAATCAAATTATATTAATAAATTTAAGTTATTTGGTTGCAACTCTAAAAAATAATGAAAAAGGATTTTACTTTACTTCTCATAGCAAATATTTTAATTAGAAAAAATATAATTTTTAGTGAAATTGAGAATTAATTAATTGATTATAAAAAATAACTTCTTTAAAAATACTTTAAGACTCCACCACAAAAAAAAACATTGCATCTTATTGATGAAATACACAATTTTACAATATCAAAAATATATCTTGAAAGTAAAAAAAAAAATCTAAATTGTTCAAAATACATACATATGGTTTAATAATGAAAGTCTAAACGTGTTATACCAAATCACGTTATATTCTTTATTTAAAAAACACTTTTCCTCGAAGGATGATTCGTGTCTTTCCATGTGACTGCGTGCTAATTATAGAGATGCTTTGTCCACTATCAACGAATTGTCTTTTGTTCATAGCTCACGAGATTTATTTTTATTTTGTTGTACCTGTATTAGAACCAATTATTAATGTCTTATTATAACTTTGATTGTTCCATATATCTTATAGACAAGTTCTTTGTCGAGAATTCGAAAATCACGTGGCAGTAATTGCACAACATAACAAAAATTGCAAATTATCACGCTTTTTCATTTAAAAGTTTATTTATTGAAAACAATATTGTCTTAGCACTTCAAATTTGTTAGTACACCATGTCTTTTACGAATTTAAAACTTCTGAACACATTTTTTTATTGTTCGAACAGACACTCGGAGAACTACCATTCGTAGGTCTTAGAGCAACTAGCCCCAAACGATGACTGATCTAACCACCTTTAACGCTGGACTCTCACTGTCTGTTGCCATGAGGCAAAATCCTACTTTTAGCTGCCTTCCTTCCGGCGCTGTTAGCTAATTTCACATACTCCCCACAAAACACAAACAATTTACATATTCTATTTATAAAAAACAAATTATACTAAAATTGACATGATTACATCTTTTGTTTTCTTGAAAATCTATTTTTCTTTTATTAATGAAGTTACTAAATAAATTTATGATTTGAACAGCCTGTTTTCGGCGCTAAACCGCGGATTTTAAACCTATTATAAATTATGATTTTTCACATTACCACACTTTATAAAAATTTTAATTTATAACTTAATTAATCATAACAATAAAAACAAAAAGTCTTGAAAAATAATATAAGAAAAAAGGTAAAAAACTATACAATTTGGTACACGTAAGTTATAGGAGACTTCTTTGGAGGATTGACTCCAAACAAAATATTGGTTGGGGAAGAGATCATTTTAAACTTTAGAAAATTATTAGAGTTTCACAATGTTATGAATTGTTCTATGATTTTTAGACATTGCTGCAATATTCAAATTTTTATTTTGGGGGATGAGGAAAAGTATTTTTATTTTGCTTCTATTTTTGTAGGATAAACAAAGTTTTCTTGGCAAATTACAATCCAAATTAATATATTAATTTTATGCAAGTACTTGCTCTATTGGTAGGTTTAAACTTTATTTGATTGAATTAATTAGTTGAAGTTGAAATAAGGATGCACAATTTTCACCATTTTGAACTTTTTTCTGGGGTCAGCGCATGATTAAGGAGGATTTATTATTCTGGAGCATTTTGACTGTTTGGGTTATGAATTAATAAGTCAGTCAGTGCCACATTAGAAGTATTCAGTATGAACATTTTATCGTGGGTATCTGCTAAACTATTGATCGTATGATAAACCTTAAATGGGGATCTACGTTCTCTTTCATCTCATCAACTACTTTTATCAAACTGCTTTAACAATATATGATGACACTGTTTGTGAAATAGATTAAATAATTATCTAAGCAAAAACCATAACATAATTACACTACAATTCATTAAGTGTTGGAACACCTTAATTTAATATTTCAATCATTCAATTCATTAAGTAAAACCGGTGTAAAACATAATGTATCCTATCAACATACACAATGGAATAAATATAAGAAAAATATTTTATGGATATATGTGTAACAAGTTAAAATGAACATTTTAATCTGCATATATAACTGTGGAAATAGAAACCAAATTTTAAATCTCATCGTGCTTTAATGTACATTATTATCTCAATTTCTTGGTTGTCATAATAATGATCAATCAATTATTATTTCGCTGTAGTTAGAAAACCTAATGTTATATTACATTATATATTGTGTTGGTTATTTATTTCTTCACATTGTTCATCTATTATTATTTGGGTTTTGAAATAAAATTGATTATATTAGTACAGAGTTAATGAACTAATGTGTATCAAAATGCATGTTTGGTTGACTAATGCATCTTTACAGCACTTTCAATAACTGGTTTTGTGTTATTAACAAATTTTAGATAAATTAATCAATAACGCAAGATGTGATTAAAAATATGGTGAGTGAATTTTTATATAGCAGCAATTGCTTATGCTACATCCATTTGAAGTAATTTCAATAACTCATCCTTTGAGATAGTCAGTATCAAGTTTGAACAAGTTGTGACTTGTCAGTCTGACGAGTAAGGTCGTGTTTACCATGTCTGTCAGTTTGCATTAAATCGAAGAATCATCTTGAAACACATCCAGACTTTATGGCCAATATTATAGCTGGATATCAAAGTTGGGTGTATAAATATGATCCTGAGACGAAAATTCAGAGTTCCCAGTAGAATACAAGTGGCTCTCCTCATCAGTCAAAGTCGAACAGTAAGGTCATGCTCTTCTTTTTTTTTTTTTTTATAATGAAGGCATATTGTGATAAGAGTTTGTTCAAGGGGAACAACTGTAAACTCCAAATATTACAAGGGTGTACTGCAACGTTTGCAAAACGGTGTACGGAGAAAGAGACCAAAAAATGGGGCAATGGTTTCCTCTTTCATCACAACGTGCCGTGTCAAACCTCGCTTCTGGTCCGTGAGTTTTTGAACAAAAATAATGTTCCTGGTTATTCCCAAAAATAAAAACTGTGCTAAAAGGGAAATGTTTTGACACCATTACCGACATTGATAGGTCCACAACAGAGCAGCTGAAGGCCCTTCCAGAAATGATTCAGTCATGGAATCAACATTTGGATAACTGCATCACTAGCCAAGGAGATTAATGCAAATTTGATGTAAGCTTATTAGTTTGTTCATAATGAAATTATTCACCATATTTTTTTATTACACCTCGTATATGTGCCTTATTATCAATGTTAGTTGCATGATTTGATCTTGTTCTTAAAACTATTATGTTTTTATTTAACAAATACTGTTATACTGCTGGATTAAATGTATATATACAGATGATTTTAAAAAGTAAAAGTTAGGAGTGATAATGAATGAAAACTTGTGTATCTTCCTGTATACATCTTTTAATATTATTTGCAATATACTAATAATGGCAAAATTTATATTTTATAGTTTCATAATTGTTTTTAACTACAAAAGATAACTTAATAATTGTTTCACAAGAAGGTGAATGGGGGATTACTTCTGCTGTATTTAATAATACAGCCTTTTCTGGCATTTATTATTAATGTTGCACAACACAAAAATTAATCCTTTCATGTGTGTCATCTGATGTTCTGTGCACCGAACCCTAATGAGTGTAGGGTTTTAATAAAACAAATTGTATTCTGTGTTTAAAAGACCTTTCATTTGATTTAATTTTATGAAAGAAACTATTTGTTACAAAATAAGAGTAGAGTAATACTCCTGGCAAGTTGGGCATTATTAATTTTTTTTTTAAGTCACTTGTAGGGAGAGGCCTTTTAAAATGGCATCCTAATAAGCGGAGTGCATTCATGTCACTACTAATCGACTATGATGAGCAACTCTATTTTCATTTTTAGAGGCAATTTGGGCCTTTAGAATTGACATCACTTGGTTAAAGGCTAGGAACAATGTGATAAACTCATTTTAGTTCAAGCATTTGCAGTTGAACACTTGAGAGAAATCTATATAAAATAAAGAACGTCACATGGCGAAGGTACACACTTGTCAAAGGGTTAACGGTAATATAAGATTGAAAGTATCTTGTATGAAAAGTCAACATTATCATGAAACCAAATTATTAAGATGTGTTTAATGTATAAATTACTTGGGCTATAATTTGTGAGTAGTCCAAATTTCCTAATATCAGTTGAACTGGCAATTCATTTCAATCTCAAGTACTTTCAGTAACATATAAACATATAATGGAACACTTTAACAACAACTTATATATAAGTTCTTTATATATATATATATATATATATATATATATATATATAAGTTATATGAACAATATTTAGCCTCACTAAACACAATAGAGCATTTTGTATTTCTTAGGTCTGTAAGCCACAAGTTAACTGGTGTTCTTTTAATAGTCGCTTAAGACAGTTCTCTCATGAATAAGAGTAGTACTTTCTATAAATTATTGTAATATATTTAAATTCAATTAAATAATGTTGTTTTTTTAAAGAGATTTTTATGGAGAAACGAAGTAAAACACACACACACACATACAATTTTAGCATAGTTTTAATCACACATCCTAACTGAATCAAGTTTTTCCATTAGAAAATACTTTTATCAAGTTCAGCTATTTTTGTACCAAAAATTTTTAATTGACTAGGAAGTATAATTAATCAAAAGTGAAAGGAATTTGGTAAAGTTTTTTACAATTTATAATCACCTCTTGAGGACAAAGTTTTAAACGCTTTTAAGCAAAGTTTTAGTTCTTTGATTAAGAAAATCTGATAGCTGTCGTATTAAACAGTTTGATCATTTCTTATTTAGCTGTTTTAGTCACCATCTTAGATATTGTAATTTAACCATCTTGGTTCTAATTGAAACTTTTTAGGTCAAGTAACATTTTTCCCAGAAATGTTCTTTAACCACAATTTGTTTTGATTAAAGTCTAGTTTAGAATATCAAAAACCAGTTAAGTATCCATCTACCCAGTTTTGGGGGTAACACCATTTAAAATAATAAATTCTGGTGTCCCAAACTTCTTTGTTTTTAGATTAACTTGTTTCAAAGACATTTTAGAGTGTTACGAGAGAAATTTTGTTTCTTTTTAAATTATCTAAAACCATGAGTTAAAATTGAATCATTTTTTGGCTCATTGCGAAGTTTAGAAAACCATTGTAACAACTGTTTTAAATCAACTTACCCTACTGGATCAGACACCTTGACCAATAAAATTTAACATTTCCTACAAGGCCTAACTATTGGCCATTATATTTTGAAGATTTATTTATATTAGATAGCACCCATTACTTGTTTTTTTAAAATTTTTTCAGTTCATACTATCTAATCGTTTGTTTCAGTATTTCTAACCCCTTTTTTTATCAAATACAAATCAAACCGTTATATTTGATGTTAATAACAAAAAATTTTTATTGTGCACAAATTAATATTGCACACCTTTATCAAGTACACCACATTAGCAAATTAAAATGTATATAATTCAATTCAAAATAAATTAAACAAAAAACATTACCTTGATTGAAATCGGTATTCTAATGACAGCGACTTTGAGTTATTTTCATAATATCTGTAATTTTTTTGGACATGTGGTTTATTGACTTAGATATGAATCCATCTTTGAAATAACATTTCAAAAAAGTTAATCCAAGTTATTATAGTGAGTTTTGAAAATATGAACTCTAGAGGTGGGTAATTAGATTTATCTCCTTGTTGTAATTATTATTATTCGTTAGACCATGGTACAATTGGCTAAGTCACACATTATATATTGCAGTGTGAACTTAAAAACTGTGTAGTTGTTGGTGTTGAAGTTTTCCCATTATGTTGTTATGCTATGTCATTAAACTAATAGACAAAAACAAAAGTCATCTGCAAATAAATTTAAAAATTAATTTTTCATATTCTTTTTTCATTAGAGAATTATAATTTTTTTCTGTTGCATATATTAATTTTTTTAGAGTAATTTTTGTAAAGGCTTAAAAAATACTAAGTCTTTTTCTGTAGAAAATCCTACTTTGAGTTCGAGAAAGTTTTTTTTTATGTGTAATATATAATTTGTGGTCATCCAATATAATGTGTTATAACTTAAAATTTTGAACCACTTTTGCGTAATCTCAATTAATTTTTCCTAAATTTATCTCGTAATGTCAATAACTTCCCAAAAATTTGATTTGATTGCTATCTGTCAAAAAGCAAAAATTAACCACAGATGGGATGAATGTTGAATTTTAAAAAATTATGTCTTCAATCAGATTTAAAATTAAAATTATGATAAAGATTTATAACTGAAAATTTAACCATAAAAAAGCTTTCAATAAATTAAAGTTTAATAACATTTATTTTTTGTTTTGAAAGATAATATTTATACAAAATTTGTGCAATTATTACCACATAATTTATAGCATGAAAAATTGTATGCTTGTTTCTATATTAATTGTTTATTAGAAACTATATAATTTTTGTAATCCAGTATATATAAAATATATCCAGCAGTATTATTATATCTTGAATGCTTATGGGAATGCGGATGCGCTATGTGTATGTTACCCCTTAGCGTATAGACATTCATCAGTTGAACTTAATCATGGAAATCCTGGGGACTCCTTGTGCAGAATTCATGCAGAAAATCTCCAGCGAGTCGGTGAGTTCAATCCCTTTAGACACTGCTTCTTTTTATCAACTTAATTTAGTTCAGTTTAGTAAAGTCCTACTAACAGAGCTGAAACACTATATGCCTGTGTAGAAATTTACACATTTGTCAAAAGCTTACAGTTGGTGCATATTTTATTTGTCTGTCTTTCTATAAATCTATATATGTGTAACATTAATTATTGCTTTTAGCCTTTAATAATTTATAAACTTTATACAAAACAATCATTTTATCATGCAAGCACGCTTACTGGAATTTCTACAATTCATTTTGTTGGGTTTAAAAAGCAGACTGTTCTGAAAATTCTGTTAACCTATTATGAATCAAATTAATTTAATATAATGAGTAATAAATTATTTTTATTAACTTTATAGTTCCGTCATGTGACTTTGTGCTTGTCTTATTACAAAGATGCGTTTCGGAGTCGTAGCTCCATCTTCAGTAATTTCACTCCTTAGAGGTCGTTAAAACATTAAACATAACAAAAACATTAACACTACACACACAAATATATACACTTATACGTTGATTTTAACATTTTCTTAGATGCGCACGGTTTCATGGTTCGCGAACCAGAGTTTGTATAATGGTTCGCCAACCATGAAACCGTGCGCATGTAAGAAAATGTTAAAATCAACGTATAAGTGTATATATTTGTGTGTGTAGTGTTAATATTTTTGTTATGTTTAATGTTTTAACGACCTCTACGGAGTGAAATTACTGAAGATGGAGCTACGACTCCGAAACGCGTCTTTGTAATAAGACAAGCACAAAGTCACATGACGGAACTATAAAGGTAATAAAAATAATTTATTACTCATTATATTATACAAAGTGACTTGGACACCAAACAATGAACATCAAATTAATTGCCTATCTGCAATGCTGGCCAAATTGAGTTAAAGTGGTCAAATGTCAAGGTTGTTCATTGTGGTTGTGTATATTGCATATAAAATAATGATCTTTTACAGGTTCCAATAATTTAACCAAGATCAGTGTCATTCAGTTAGTAGCTGCACACGCTTATCTTCCTGTAACTAGTAGTTATCATGCTTACTTAGTAGTTTGGACTAGTGAATCGGGCGCTATTGTAATTCGAGCCTGGTTGATAGTGTTATGCATTCCCTTATCTTCATTACTCTAATGGGTTTAATATAAAAATGTTAGAGGCAGACGCTTATCTTCCTGTAACTAGTAGTTAACTTGTTTATTTTGTAGTTTGGACTAGCGAACCACCGGCTTTTGTAATTCGAGCCCGGTTGATAGTGCTATGCATTCCCTTATCTTCATTACTCTAATGAGTTTAATGTAAAAAAAAAATGTTAAGAAAGAATGTAAACAACATATTTAGCCAATACTCTATTGTAGTATAATTATACTAAAATATTAACAGTCTAAAATTATGTTAAATTTAATTAATTTAATAAATATTTAAAAACTATACTATTTCACCTATTTTAGTAATTTATTTTGTATAATAGAGTTTGAAACATTCTTCCTCCTTGTGGAGTGTTAGCTTTTGCATATCCACCTAATTTCAGAATGAATTAATTTTTTCTAACTATTTTATATGATCTCTTGGGGAATGCTTATTTCATAGTTGGTTAAATCTGTACTGAAAAATGTCACAAATTATCTGCTATTGTAGGCCAATTTGGTGAGATGACAGGCTGAAAGCTTGATGCAAGTACTTGTTATTTTTATGGATTTTTAAAACAATGCAAAAAAAAATGAAATAAAAAATCCATCAGACACAAAAAAAATTTTTAGGTTTTTTACTAACCTACACACGATTGAAAAATATCTGAGATGGTCCTGTCTGTCAACACCATACCTACTCTAGTCATGGTTTGTTATGCATTTAAGCTCTTTTACTTCTTCCTCAACATCGCATTTTCCTTTTTATATTTGTTACTTCAATAGATGAATTTTAATGTGCATGTTATTACATCAACATCCTTCACATTACAGCCAAAATAATTTATGAACTACTCACCGCTTAATATTTTTTTATAGTTTTGAACTCCTTAGGCATGTTATATTTATTTACTATGTATATAAATATAAATCCGAAATCTTGGGAAATTTGAACATGATTTTAAAGAATTTTTTTTATTAGGGAAAATTATTACTGAGGCTCTACAGGCCTCTGGCACATTCGCTATAAGCTTATGAGCTTCCTTATATTTCACAATAAAATGACTCCAGTGCCTCTAATGAGCTCTAGAATTTTGTGTAAGGTAATTTCCTCAAAATCTTTGTTTGGTTGCTGGGGTCCAAGATTCTCCATCTTCTGCACTCTTGGACCTCACAATCAATTTTCTGATAACACAGACGACAATTAAGTGAGCCTTGGAGTTGTCCCACTTTATTTAAGTGACTTCAAATGTAGCCATAATTGGAATCATGGCAATGACCTGTCTCAATGACTCCCTTGTTGAGCTTAACAAGTGTCCTTGTCAGTGCAGGCTCTGGTCCAGATAGAAGGTGTTTTCCTAATGCCCAGGAAATTTCCCCCTATTGTTAATGTGCTTTTTTCCTGACACACTTTCTCACTGCACTACTTGTCATTGTTCTACTGATCCGACAGATGGATTTTAGTTCCACAAAAGAGACAGCTTTCACTTTTTGACCAATAGGTTTGCCCTCTCAATGCCTAGGTACCCATCCTAAACAGACTTTGTTGACAGTTGACAGGATGCAGGAGTGGAGGGAATCCGATACTAGTTTGGATGAGGTTTCTATGGAGCTGTGGGCTTTGATTGCCACTAGGGTGTCTAAGAGTATTAGAATGTCCTAGCCCTTAGGATTTCTTTAAATCCTTGATGTACACATGGTGAGATTGCAATGATTCGTCTGTGTACCACCAAACGAGCTATCCTGGTAACTTGCCAGCATTCCAGTCTTCTTGTGAATTAAGAAGAATTTTGAAGGATCGAGTAAAAACTTACTCAGTGGACATGTTGTCAAGACAGCATATCTAATACTGAGAGTACTTCAAAACTTTATTGACAATTTCTGAGTCTCTCATCTTATGGATGCCCCTCCATTCGTCATAATTTTCAAGCCTATAGACACCCTGTATCGTCTTCGACATTATGAATATGTAGAGAGGTGGTAAACGTAACAATTTTTAAGGCAGCTGTATGCGTGCTTTTAAAGACTCTGGTGACCCGCATTCAATCCCAGCTACTGCAAGCTTGCCAGTTTGCTGCCTGCTGTAGCTTATGCAGTCTTTATCTACCATATCAGGAGACCATACATCAGTTGAGGTCTGACGATTTCCGTCTATCAAATGGCAACACACGGTTTTAGTCGCCATTCGTATCCGTTAAAATGTCTCATCACCATTAGTATAGAATGACTTGATTCAGATGGACATTCCATGTTTAGTCTCCTATTCAGGATTACTCCCAGATATTCCACCATGTGCAAAATGCTTAATCTGGTTCCCTCAAACCGTACATTTTCTTTGCCCATGGCTCTCTTCCTATTAAAGGGAGCAAAGACTGTTTATTCAGAAGACTGTGAATTCATGGAAGAATTTACTCGGATCCTCTGTTTTAAACACCTGCTAAATGTGTTTTTACATTTTAAGTGATTATTTCATATACCAAATTTAACAGACAACCAGTTTCAGAACTATTGAGGTTAACTGTTTGAGTTAAAAATACGAAATAAATTGTAATCCCACTTCATATCATCAATCTTGAGAATTTTTATTTTTTTTCAAATTTGGTACTTCACCTAAGTGTTTCAAAATGTTAAACAGTGATATCAAAATTTTCCTACCATCACAATACTTTCCTTACATAATTATTCTATATAATTGAAAAGTGAAGTTAATTGTGGCAAGTAGTTCTAATTTAAACCTGGTTCATTTGTAATCTCCACAATCTCAATATGGTACTATTATTGTTATTTGCCACATAATTTAGGTTAGACAGTATATAATTGGCAAAATTTGAAAATAAAAGTTAATATTTTGTAGAAATTTTGTCAAATTGGATTAAAAAAGTGCACGAAAAGAAATGGGGAAAAAAATAATAATATAATTTTTTTGGGGGTATCATGCTTGTTCATTTTTAGTCATTTATGCTTACATGTCAAATTTGGATAAAATTTTACTAAAATTGCTACGATTAGAGATTTAGTTTTTACTATTTTTGAAAATTATAATTTTTTAGTTTTAAATCTCTTTTTTATTGTCGTAGTTGATTTCCCCCTTGTAGTTTAAAGCCAAAGCGTCTCCTGATCGTTTTCACTTTTAAAAAATTGGAGAAAAGAGCTTAAAATAGAAAACCCCTAATTTCTTAAGCATCAGAGTTGGAAGAAAGCAAGAGTTGGTTGAAAGAGACGTGATAGGAAAGTTGAAAGAGAGGGATCTAATCTAAGATTAAATGAAATAATGTCTAGATCCAACTAGGTAGGGTACCCTGGGATTGCCAGACTCGTACTCACTTGATTGAGTCTGAGAGGTAGTTGATAAATCTTGGTTTCATTGAATTCACTGAATAATAAGTGCTCTAGCAGGTTGTTAGACCTATAGATAAGCATTTATTTATGAAAATCAATTTTAAACTACTAAATTTTGAAATGAGTTGAGGTATTTGTGCCATTGATTATCTGTGTTTTATTGAAATCTATTAGTTTCTGATAAAAATAAACTATAAATTTGGAAGGAAATATGTTGCATGTTTTTCTTAATCCAGAAAATATTATTTATGGGTCCAGACACGTTCTTTTTTTTATTTCAAAATCGTATTTTTTCCCCCTTTATAATGTTACCACTTCCATTAATAATGAGAGTAAAATTACTCCAATTGAGTGGTTGTTTTCAGTTTTGTATGTTATACATTTCAGCAGCCAATTTGTCTTTTATAGTTTTAAGGTCATGAATGGTTAGCCATTTGATGTAAATTTTATATATTTCAAATTGTAATTTTAGAATGTGTAAACATAATTTTCTTAAAATATACTAAATGTAATTCAGGCTGTTTCCTTGTAAGATATTTGGTCAAATTGGATAACAAAGATCTTAATTAGACAGAAAAAATTAGCATTATTCAACAGGAGTATATACATATGCTGTCATTAAAAATTAGAGATCATAAAAATATGTGAATTACTTTTCTTTTTTATAATATTTTTCTTCTAATATACTGCAGATTTGTTTAACTTTATTGCATTATATGTTTGGGATGAATACATATCTGAACTCATATTTTATCTTCTATATATCAATTAATCCTTTATCAATTTTGAAAAATAGTTGTATAGAGCTCGTTTGGGAAATTTTACAGTGCATTTTTATTTCATCACAATCTGTTTATTAAATTGGTAGTACTGTTTTGGTGATTATATTAAACTAGCAAATTACCCGTCCTACGGGGTTAACGTATAGATAATTGAGTGTTAAAGGAGTTTTCAAGGCCAGATGTCCTGATGGAATTTCTAAATAAAACTACCTTCAATTACATAAATCTAATTTTACATTTCAAATCTAATGAGTTGAAAGAAGCAACTTCATTAGTCAAGCGCCATTTTGGTTTTTAGTGATTTTTTAAATCTTATATTTAGAGCCTATTTTTAGCTAAAAACATTAACCTTTTGCGTATTTTGTATACCATAAGCATCAAACATTTCAAAAGAAGGAATGTAAGAAGCCTCAGTTCGTTTCACCATTGTAGTTTAGAGAAAAATTTAATTTCGGATTTTTCTTTTTTTTTAATATGCTTAAGATTTTCAAAAGATTTCTTAGTGAGCACCTATGATTTCTTATTACCTATGAGGAAGCTATATTCCAAGTTTCATTGCAATCCGTTCAGTAATTTTTGAGAAATTGTAATGAGCGAGTCAGTCGGTCAGTGAGTGGTATTTGGCTTTTATATATATATACATATATATTCTTCATCTTCATGGTGTGTGCATCCAGCCTCAGGTAATGACGACCGCACGGTGTCTCTCATACACATAGCTAGCCAGTCTCCAGTAGGTGGTATATATATAGATTAGAGGAAACAAATCCTTATCTTCTCTAAATAGGCTCTAATAATTTTTATTCATTTTTTTTTCTTATATAAATCTTTGTTACTATTTCAAAAAACCTCACAATGTAAGAAGCCTCAGCTCGTTTCACCATTGTAGTTTAGAGAAAAATTTAATTTCGGATTTTTCTTTTTTTTTAATATGCTTAAGATTTTCAAAAGATTTCTTAGTGAGCACCTATGATTTCTTATTACCTATGAGGAAGCTATATTCCAAGTTTCATTGCAATCCGTTCAGTAATTTTTGAGAAATTGTAATGAGCGAGTCAGTCAGTCAGTGAGTGGTATTTGGCTTTTATATATATATATACATATATATTCTTCATCTTCATGGTGCGTGCATCCAGCCTCAGGTAATGACGACCGCATTCTTCATCTTCATGGTGCGTGCATCCAGCCTCAGGTAATGACGACCGCACGGTGTCTCTCATACACATAGCTAGCCAGTCTCCAGTAGGTGGTATATATATAGATTAGAGGAAACAAATCCTTATCTTCTCTAAATAGGCTCTAATAATTTTTATTCATTTTTTTTTCCTTATATAAATCTTTGTTACTATTTCAAAAAACCTCACAAAATCTGTTAAAAACTGGAGAGTAAGTTTATTTATTTTCCAAAACAAAATATCTAACAATTTTATATTTTAAGTATATCCTAACTGCCTACTAAGTTATAGTGCATTCTGAACAATTATTCTTCATTTTAATATTTATTTCTATTCTAGAATATTGTAACTTCTTAAATAATGTAATAAAAGGGTATAAACATTTACATAATTTTAGCCTCTACATTACAAGTTAAATCTTTTTAATATGTGAAAATCGTTGTCTCTCTATTGTAATTCATGTTATGTTGTTTTCTTCTTTATACGGCGATGATGCCTGAGAAGTTTTTTTTGCCTTTAAACAACAAAGAAAAAAAATAAATGAAAGAGGTAATGTCAACACAATCATTATCTAGTTAATTTGAAAATTGTTACTGATTTAAACAAGGTTGAAATGAATGTCCATTTCGATCTTAATTTTATTACCAAAACAACTATCGGCATTTTTTGAATACACAGCCTTACAATGCTGTGTTATCGACAGACTTTCTCTTTCGTAATGATATGTTACTGGGCTGAATTTCATCTATTAAATAAAATATTTTAAAAAACATGAAAATACTAAAATAATAATAATAAACTTGTATATATGTCAGAATAAAAATATAATTAATTTTGAGGAATAAAAATGAATTAAATAAATTGCAGATAACAATACTGAAGATAAATATTAAAAACCACAACATCAAAAAATATGTGAAATATTGTTTATTTTTAATATAACCAATTAAATAGTTTAAAAAACCATGCGATTCCTAATGCCAATTGGCTGAAGAAAAATTCTGATAAATAAGTACAGTAGACTTTCGATAATCCAGCATGTTCAGGACTTTTCCAGTACCAGATTACCGGAAATGTCGGATTATTGGGTAGTACTGTGCGTGATTGCTGAATCGTAATTCATACAGCGAATACAGATGCAACATGATGTTAGAAAGCAAATACTGTATCTTTTACCAGGAACATAAGGATAAGCGTTTTAACTAAAAATAAAAAATACTGTAAAGTATAGAACAAAACTTATTTTTATTGTACACTACATTTTAAATATGGTATGTATATACAACTACACCAATACAATGACATAACTTTACTACAGAAGCCTTACAGTGAACTTTTAATTGAAATACAGTATAGTAGAGTTTAGTTGTCTTACACTAATTTATAAATTTACAAGTTTCATTTAAAAAAACTCTAATGTCCTTTTGTTTCTAGAATTATTTTTCTTTTATAAAAAGTTATTTCTCACAATATCCAAATCAATGATTTCTGAAGAGTTATATTGTTAGTTTGCTTCAGCAAAAGTTATAAACTTGGGTTAATCCGTCTACCACTTCATCCCAGCTGATCTGTTCCTTTTCTTCACAAACACTTGAGAAAATGGTGAACTGATAAGTTACAGTTTATATAACGCAAAGCGGACTGGTTTGAAACAACTGGTGAGCTCACCAAACACTTCCAAGTATACTAGGCCTACTGCATTGCCAAACCACAACATACGTACAACCACGTTTCCGCCTGTAATAACTTAAAACAAATTCATTATGTATATATCCATGTATATATATATCATGTATATATATCCATGATGGTGCCGGACCATCGGGCGTTCCAGACCATTGAATGCCGGACTATTGATTGTCTACTGTATTAATATTTTTGTTTCATATAATTCAAGTAAAACCCCAAAACAGACACATACACCAATTTTTTGCAAGTGAGTGTAAATGGCAAAGCAAAACCAATCACTTGTTTGAAAATCTGTGAAAATATTTTTATTACTAAACAGATAAAGTTAGCCAAAAAAATATTCATTAAAACATTTATGTTAAATCTAGAGCAGAATATCAAAACTGTTAAGGTCAAACTAAAATTTACTAATCTTGTCCAAACAAGAACCCCAATTTAGAATAAACAGCACAAACATGTTTCAAAAAACAAATAACTAATCTTAAAAAGTCGCTTCACATCTGTTTGAATTTCTCTTAACTACCTCCAAAATACAGCAAAGGTTTCCCAGGGCTGATGAGAATTTTCGGCATTACCACATATACCTGGCTGAACAAAAATCTCTTGCAGCACCCTGTAGGTGTTGACTGACAAATAACCATCATATCTCACAACACTTCTATGAGGTGTGTAGGTTGACAAATACTCTCCTACACACTACTCTCCTACTGGAGTAGTCTCCTTATTTAGTTTCTCTCACCTATAAAGACCATTTTACTCTCAAAGTTGTGTCAATTGTATAATATAATAAACAAGACTAATAATACTAAACACCACGAATTTTAAAAAATTTTTTTAAAATCCTAATACTAAAAAAAAAAAAATCCTCAAAATATAAAAACGAATCTCTTCTTTTCATAATAATATCTAAGCTCAAATTAGCTTTATTATCAATTAATTGGGTGAATTATGAATATATGATATGGCAAATTGCAAGTAAAATAAATTTTCGTCAGTAATGACAAAAATGAAAGTTTCAAATTTTGATGATTTACAAGGAACGCTTCAAAATGTTCAGTACTCAAAAGGAATAGAGTTCTGTATCTTGTTAATGTTAACAACTTAAGTGTCTGAGTGAGAGAATTTGTGTATTAAGCACAACTTTATTTAATTAATTACTGTTTGTTATGTAAATTTCCAACTAATATTATTTTACATTTATTCATTATCATATAAATTTGAAATTACAATAGGCTTTTAAACATTAACAAACTGTGAAAAAGTACCCCTAAAAGATATTTTTGGAATTATGTTTAAAACTTAATAAATAATAACTTTTTTAAAAAAAACTCATATTTAATATTTATTTATTTCAAAACATTATTTAAATATATATTTGTTATGTTCTGGAGGGCTTTTTCATATCTGGTTTTGTTCACTTTTCTATTCAAAGTATATTTACTGCCTTTTTGGTAACATAATGTATAAAGATCAAGCATGGAGCTCGGGGAAGAGTCAAGCAGTCAGGTCCCGTCTCGCAATCTAAGAATCATATGCAGAACATTTATCAAAAATTGCTAGACAAATTAGACTTGCTACAGATATAAAGCTAATAAATAAAATGTGTCTGCAAAACCATCAGACATTTTACATTTTCAGTTTCGTTAAAGTGTATTTTTATTAGGTTCATTAAGAAATATGTTTTTTTTAATATAACAGTTTTCCTAAACTCACAATAGGTCATTTTCATTTTACCAAATTTTGATAGTTAAATTATATTTATTTTTATTTTTAGTCGATTGTCAACTTGATAATACAATTAAGAGGTGTAACATTTTAAATATTATATTCAATATATATTATAATAATTATATTAATATTTCATCACTGATTATAATCTCAGTTTTTAATTTTAGTAAATAATAACAATTTATAGAACAAAAATCATATAGTTGTTTTTTTTTCTTTTATATAAACAAGCAAAAGAATTTATTTATAAAAATATTTAATGAAAATAGTTTCTTCTTAAAAAAAAAAAAAATTATTATTATTATCTTGTCTTAAATTATAAATGTTGATATTAAAATTGTTTCTATAACATTTCATTAATCATAGAACATATAAGTCTCTGTCTCGGGAAGGGTTGGGGCTGCTTTCTTCAAGGAAGGGGAATGTTACACATATATAAAGAATATTTCATAAAAAAAAATATCAATTAGAATTAATATTAAAAAAAGATGAATGTATAAAATTAGGATTATAATGTTCAGGTAATCGTTTCTTGAAATGCAAAAATTATTACAATGATGATTAGTCTTCAAGTTCATTAATACACAAAATTATTTTATAACAAAAAATACACATGAAAGATTTCCAACATAGTGTGGGAAAATAGTTTATAAAATAAATTGCCTGTTGGCTTAAGTTTATGATCAAATAAAAGTATATATAAGAAATAAAGAAATGGTTTGATCTCACCAATTATGTATAGCACATTTGACTTAATATAAATTCATTTCCGGAGATGTAGCACTAAATAACACTTTTTATTGATGATTAAGTATTAAAGCCTTAATTTAAAATCTTCTGATGTTCTATTTAGTGAATTTTAATACTATTATTTAGGAAAACTGAACAGTCCAGAAAAGCATCCATATAGTCTTAATGGCTTCTAAATATACACTGAAAAATTATTCAATTGGTTTTTTTTCAACAAAGACGTACAGAGAGATTGTTTTATAAGTTCATTGTTCTTATGCAATCTTGTTTATTTTTGGGGGGAAAGATGAAATGTAATTATGATCCTACTTATTAAAGAAACTGTTAATAATTTATATATTTAAATATGATTTTACATTATTCAATTAAAATTTAGAATGTTGAATAGGGTTAAATAAATTCTCCCAAAGGATAAAGAAAATTATCTTATATTGATATATATATATATATATATATACAATTTCTATTCATATCGGCGAAGAAAGTCCCGCGATATTCTTCTCCAATCACAAACTTCTGTGGGCGTGTATATTATAACTAATGTCTTGCTTCTAGTGGTCGCCATTTTAATTCCAGATTTTCGGTCATATTTCGACAGATTATGTCTTTGTTATTAAATATTTATATGAACTCAGGTGACGTTTTATATTTAGAAATATCTATTTCGTATTTCTGTATATCTCATTTTGTCTCTAGGTCTTCTGTATTTTTATAATCGGCGAAAGATCGGAGTTATATTTTCAATTCAGTTATTTTCCAAGTTGACCTTTCACGTCTAGATAAAAACAAATTATTTAAGTTTTCTTGTCTCTAACAGTGTGTTGTTATTTTTTATGGATTAATCAAATTCTTAGGCGCAATTTTAATATAGGTTTTGATTTGTTCTAGATTGACAATTTTCTGGATTAGTTATAATTGGGTCGGAAAATATTAGATTTAGAATTTGTTTAGATTCGAGTCTTATCTTTTTGCCGCTAGGCGCGTGTATGTTGACGTTTAAAATTAAATGAATGAAATTGATTGTATGTCTGATTATTTTTATTGTATTGATTTTCGAGTTGTTATAGGGGATACAATCTTGTTTTCCAAAAAAATTAATATTGATTTGTAGTCATTTTTTCAATTGAAAATTATACATTTTTTGAAATTGTACAATTTTTACTAGCATTTAATATTTTAATTTATACAATTTACATATCCAAATATTTTCAATATTAAAAATGTTTTTCTCTGAATTTAAGATCAGTTTTACCTGGATTAGTCATGATTGTATTAATATTGAAGAATAATCTTGAAGTGACATCTATTATGAGGAAGTAAGAATTGACCTGATTTAGACATTTTATTAAGAGTTTTGAAAATAAATTGTTCATTTTTTATTTTATTTTATTTATTTATTTATTTTTTTTTTTTTTGCTAAAATTAAAACTCCATTAACATTACACCTGTAATATGTAAAACAATTTTGAAGATTTTCTAATGTTTATTGTTAATGATTATTTTTGATTCAAATCTCTGGTTTAGTCACAATCTAAAACAGGGTATAAATGTTTTTGGTTGCACTCATCTGTGTCTTAATCATACTTGTAATTAAACCTGCTCTTTTCTAGTGTATGGCCACCTTACAGTATCACTTTTTTATTACTATTCAAGAACAATTGGAATTGTTTAGACATAATTTGTTGCTTTAGTGTGTATGTGTATTATCCTGCTTAGTGATGTTGCCATTAATTGTACAACCTTTGGCTTGCCGTTCACCTTAACTGTGTTGTTTAGATGTTGACCATTTAACCCGAGTTTTAGTTCTTTGCGGCACTCCAGCCGAAGAGACTATTGAAAAAATAACCAGTGAGGAGGTATATTCAGCTCTCGTTTTCATTTGAAAATATATAGCCATGATTTATTATAATTAGTTTTTAAAATTGATTATATTATTAATGTGCTGTTTATATTGCTTATTTCATGGTTTTTGTTTAATGGTTACCATTATATTAATAGTCAGGATATTTAAAAATAAATAAATATTGATAAAGAAGATATGTTGGTTTTTTTATATTAAAGGTTAGAGCAAATATGGTGAATAACATATAGAGAAAATGTTCATTTTTAAAGTTAAACCTTAGTCAACTAATATTTCTACCGCTATAGCTCAGTTGTCCAGGCATTTGCACTTGGTCTCTCCGATTTGATTTTCAGGTATTCCTTAGGTGTTTTACTTTCTCATATGTATTTAGAATAGAACAATTGTAAAGTGTGAGAACAAAAATTTTCATAGAAACATCCATTTAAGTATTTCTAAAGACCAATGATGAAAAAATCATATTTTAAATTATTTTTTACTGAAATTTAACCTCTAATGTTCTAATTTATTAATTTGAAAATTAATAATCTATACCATTGTAACAAACTCCATAATATACAATTAATTATGGTTCAAGATGAATCTTGACTACCATCGTTCATAGAAAGACATGTCATATTAAAATGCTGTTTCTTATTTTGAAACTTATATTAGACCTACTCCATATTATTGTGTTACTTTCAACTATAATGATATGTTATGTTATTATGTTGAGAGAGTTTGTATCATATTACTCTATACATAATATTTCTCATTTTAATTTATCGAATAAACAAAGTAAAGGTGTTGCTAACTTTTTCAACAAAGATATTTTATGCTGAATTTATCCAGATGAAATCATTTTAACTTACAACAGCACATTCTTAAAGAAAATACTTGAGTATAATGGTATGAAAACATGGTATGATAATTACAATAAAATCTACAATGGCAAAGTCAAGAATTTAGGTTGTGTTATGCTTCATCAGATTGTTACTGCCTTTTGTTGAAATAAAGGAACGAGAGGAAAAATTACAAGTAGTAAAATACAGTACAAAATATTATTGTCCAAATAAGTAGGCCTATAATGATAGGGTTATCTAACTTTGTAAAAGAAATTTCAAATTGGTTTTACTATTTATATAACTTTTTCCTTTTGTTTTGATACTTTTAACAACATTATGTGACTACCAGCAAAAAAAAAAGAAGAAATTGTTACATGTCAAGTGCCATTAGTTGTAATTTGAGACAAGTTACATTAACAACTTTTGGGGGTAAAAATCAATGAGGTGTTTGAAATTAATATTGGCTGATATGCAAAGAAAGAGAGTAGTTTGTTTGTAGCAAAATGCAGTTTTTAGATTTGAGGGTTCTGTATGTTCTTTATTATCCTACTTGAGTAGAATTTGAAAAACTGCCCTGATTCTTTCATTTTCTATACTTGATTTACATTGATCAAGTAGATAACAATGATTTACTAGATAACATTAAAAAACAAAATTACTGAACAATAATAATTATGTACAGTTTTGTTTAATTTGAGATTCGGTTTTCCAAAAGTTGAGATGAACAGAGTTTTGCTATAATATTTCAGTTTAGTTGTAAGTGACTGACGGTGGTTACTCTTCTAAAGATTCCCATTTAACAAAATATGAAATTTATGGAAACGATCACTACATTACATATAACCTACAGTTTATTTTTATCTTGATCTCCTTGTAATATTGCACAGAGTTTTGCTATAATATTTCATTTTAGTTGTAAGTGACTGACGGTGGTTACTCTTCTAAAGATTCACATTTAACAAAATATGAAATTTATGGAAACGATCACTACATTACATATAACCTACAGTTTATTTTTATCTTGATCTCCTTGTAATATTGCAGATTACAAGAAAATAACCTGCATTGAAATTATTGTTGCTATGTATACTAGACTATTAGACTAAGAGTTGGTTCTGTTTTGTTCAATTCAATTTATACCTCCTGAAACTTCAGTAAAAAGTATGTCTCTACAAGGAATGAACCGTCCTCCCAACAATTACCTTGCAAAACCACTTTTATATATTTTTTCTTTACTCTTGCAAAAAAAAAATGAACTCAATTTCATTTATACCTCTTTGAAATTTTGACAGCTTTTTCTTAATTCTTAATAAGGTGTAAAAAAAAAATTAGCAGACTGTACATCAGTTCATCAGTACGTATTAAAAATTGATGATAATCGATATTCAATGTTAGATTTATAATTAATATTATAATAATTTAATTGTGAAGTAATGTTATATGAAGTATAAATTGAATTGATCAAATGGGCACCAGCTCTCCATCTATTTTTCTATGTACAGAATCATGAACATGATTTGTAAATCGATTTTGTCAAAATGCTTAAATTTCAAGTACCAACACCAGGTCTATCTTAAGTGTATTATTATTCTTAATTAAGAGTAACATCCGTAACATATATAAATAAATAGTAAATTTCCTTGATTGCAGTTAATTTTCCACTTTTAGGTTGAACTTCATTACTGGGTTTATTTAATGATCTATATTTCCATACAGCTTGATAATAATGATTAAAAATATGTATTTTCAAGTCTATTTTCATTTTTCCCCTTAGGCAAGAAACTATATCCAGTCACTCCCGCCTTTGAAGAAGAAAAACTTTCGAGATGTATTCAAGGGAGCAAATCCATTAGGTAAGAAAACTTAAAACAATCATTGTATTTAACTGATTTTATTTATCATTGTGAAAAAGAAGAATGTAGAACTTTTAGAAGTCCTTCCTTGTTTTACGTAAAGTTTTTAATATTTAATTTTCAAAGAGTTAAATCAAATATTAAAAAAATTAGGCACTTCCCATGTATATCAACATTTGTTTTAAATTTGGTAAAAATTCATCCTAGACCGATATTATAATATCGACTCATTTTGCTAATTTTTATTTATTTATTTTTTCATTAAAAAATAATTATTTATATAATGAACAAATTTTAGATGTAAACATTTTGGAGATAGTATGTTGGGAATCAAAAAATGTGTATACATTTTCTACAATGATACATTTGCAAGTAAAGTAATCAAGAATAAGTGAAAGTTCTCTTCATGTCCAGAAATTTTAACCAAAAATCACCAACAAACTTGCATAAAAATTTGTTTAGACTATCAAACATTTTTGAACAAGTATTACCATTTACAAAAATTGTATGATCGATGAGGTCATATTTTTGTTATAATGCTACGAACTGTGAATTAATTGGTCCTCCCTAGCGGCAAAACACTCCAACTACTATGAATTTTTACCTTTTGTTGTATATAATTTTGGTTATATCATTTTAGAAAATTGAAACATTAGGTTTACAATGATATATAAATTATTTCGAAACTATTAATTTTAATACTCTAAAAGTTGACTTGCAAAAAATGTGATTTTTACAATATAAAAACATATTATAATTCTTGATTTTGTTTAATTTTTATAAATTCGAAAAAAAGATTTGGAAAGCACAGAACGAAAGATAAAGACACTGTAGATTTGTTAGACAGAAATATGGACTTTGTGAAAATTAGACAAAGAATGACGTAAATTTATTTATACAAATAAAACACACACAAATTCTTTTGTTAAATTCTACATTTATTGGTCTAGCCGACCATGGTTTCGCCAGTTATGGCATTGATGAGGCTTATACAAAGACTAAATAACCTAAGAAGAATTGTATACTTTGAGAACAAGCCCACAAGTCCCGTTACATGACAGTGGAACCTGTAGCCGGGAAAACCCAGTAAGTCATAAACTATTTATTTTAAACATGCTTTGACAAAGGTTGATGTAGTTTGGAAAAAGACAAAAAATTCTGTTTGATCATTTAAAACTAAATTAACATTATTACAAGAAAGTCTCTTAATTTTTCCAATTTTTATTTACCAAATCTTTACTTTAAATTTGTTTCACAATTACGCAGGTGTTCCGTTACTCATTAGCGGCAAAATACACAAACTTTACCAATAAATTAAATATTATTATACCAATTTATGAACTTTTGGTTATATGAATATAAATGTTTGATACATAAGCTTTACAATGATATGTAAATTATTGTGGTATGATGATTCTTAGTGAGCAAAATGTTGAAATAAGTTATTTGTGTCAGGAACAGATTTCATAGACACAAAATGTGTCTAATAGCAGTTTGAGAGTTAAATCTGGTTAAAAATGCTACTACTAAAATGGAAAATTTATAAAAATCGGCTGTAATGTTTTTTGTTTATGTTTGAATGGAGATGAACAGGCTTATCGTTTTATTGTCTGCTAATTTTGCCCATAGTATACAAAGAAAACCCATAAAATGCATTGAAATATTTCATGAACACTGCTCACTGTATCATAAGGAAAGTAACTTGAATTGAATATTCAGTACTTATATTTACATCTGTTAGAAAATAAACAGACATTCTCAAATGGGGTCAAAATTGGTACAAATTTTTGGTTATATCCAAAGTTTTCATGTTCCGTACAGCTTTATAAGAGATGTTTGTAAATTTTGTTTAAATTTTAATTTAACTTACAAATGAAAATTATTCTGGATGGTCACTTTTTTTCTATTTTTGCCTCAATAAGTACTGTTGTTACATTTACAAATCAAATCAAATTAAATTGACAAGCACCTGATGATGGGATTTATCATGAAAAACCTTTAGTGCAAATAATAAAAAAAGATCCACTATTGACTACAAAAGTAAGTTTATTCAATTATTAAAATAAGTGGGTCATTTTAGACATAAAAAACTGCATTTTGTTAAATTTTTTACAGCTATAGATCTTCTTGAACAAATGTTAGAACTAGATGCGGAAAGGCGGATTAACGCCGAGCAAGCTCTCGCACATGCTTACTTAGCTCAGTATGCAGATCCCTCGGATGAACCAGTATCTCAACCTTATGATCAAAGTTTTGAGGATATGGAGCTACCTGTTGAAAAATGGAAAGGTAAAGTACATTTTATTGTACCATAAATGTTTTTGTTTTCACGTCTTGCTGTTAACTGTCACAAGAGAAGGTGGTTATTGCATTATACAGAAAGAGAGTGAAATAACACAGGTTTTCCTTCACTCTTTTAATTCAGTGGCAAATTATCATCTCTAGTTGATGTGTACAAAGTTTAACCAAAAAATCAAGTATGAGAAGCAATTTTGCTTGATGAAACAACTTGTGCTACTATTAGGAAAGAGCCGGTCAGATTGTCTTTAATCTACATACAACAGTTAATGGTTTTTTAAAATTATTTCAGTCTGTACTAATAGTAATTTCAAATTTTCGGGTTTTGTGGCATAATCTAATAATCGGGTTTTACAGCATATTTGTCTTAAAAATATGCTGTAATATCACAGTTGTACTGATATATCAGTCTCATCTTTATATTAATTAATTAAAAACTAAATTATGTAACAACATGTTATAAACATATTTATTATAAATAAAATAGTAGTATTAAAAAAAAAACATATATATATATATAAACATAATACATGTGTACAAAAACTGTATAATACGTACCATGTGGGAATGAATTGTCACTTAGAGTAGGTGGGTGCAAAAGCATTGTCTGTAACAATGATATATATTTTATATAAAAGTGAAACAAGGATGCTTGTGCTCTACGTAGTATTCAAAACTAGTATTAAAGTCACTGGGGTTTTATTTATATAAAAATAGATCTTTCATTATTGCTCAAGTATATTGTATCAATGTCTTATGCATTATAAATTATTATTGGTTTAACTATGTGTGGATCATTCATTATCTTTGTATGTATATATTGAAAGTCAGTATCTTGCAGTATATAAACTTTTAAACAATGATGATAATAAAATTAAACTTAGTTTTTGAAATAACACTATAGTTAGAGAAAAGTTTGTGAAAAATTTTACAGATGGTGTGAAGATTTAGAAACCCCATCTGGAGAAGTTTTAAAAATTATGTTATGAGTATTAACATTACAAATAAAACGCATACAAATGTTAAATTCTACATTTATTGGTCTAGCCGACCATGGTTTCACCAGTTACGGCATTGATAAGGCTTATGCAAAGACTAAATAACCTAAGAAGAATTGCACACACTTTGAGACCAAGCCCACAAGTCCTGTTACATGACAGTGGAAACTATAGCCGGGAAACCCAATGAGTCATAAACTATTTTAAATATGGTTTAACAAAGGTTGAAGTAGTGGGGGAAAAGACAAGAATTCTGTTTGAATGACTAAAACTAGAATCGTTATAACCTAACCGCCAACTTCTTTCATGTTCACTTAGTCTACACTTCAAACTACGGCCTATTTGACCAACTTAAGCAGCATTACAAATACTACATGTCGATTTATAAACTTCACTTTTTTGCATTTTTTCTATTTTATCTTTAGAATTTATTAAAATCTTTCTTAAATTTCTATTACAGTAAAAGGCTGGACCAATAAATGTAGAAGTTAACAAAAGAATTTGTGTGTGTTTTACTTGTATAACATGGAATTTTATCAAGTACCATCGGTCATCAGTATAAACAATAGTATTAAAATTGTTTTGATCAAGTTTTGGATCTGCCACAGCCTTATATCTCTTACTAAGTTAGTAAATGAAGGAAAGTCATTTGTTAGGAATCAAAGGGGATTCCTGGAGTCGGGTTCTAATGAAATTTAAATGATTTGGACAATCATTGATTCAGTGCTCAAAATGTTTGTATTGACAATTTAATTATTATTAATGATTCTATACATGTAAAACATCTCTAATTAATTACTATTATCATTAATATGCTTAAATATCAACATTAACCTCATGTACAAGTTAAATATCCTAATCCTAAGCTTTTGTTCCAGAGCTATCCCAATGATTATGAAAGAATACCTATATTTATATATGATTTCAAAAATTTATATAATTGCTTTACACATGAAGATTGCTCACCTTCCTATTGCTGACACCTCCCCCCCCCCCCAGCTCTGTGTCCGTATTAATCCCTTGTATCAGATTCTCTTTGATTAGCAATCTTGTCCTATGACAGCACCCTGGTCTCTTTCCGCCAGTCTCCCACTGGTCCTCCCGGCAACCTCGTGACAACTCCAGCCACCATCAACTGACTATCAATAACTCCTTGCTCAGTCTAATCTCCCAGCAACCTTGTCCCAACTCCCACGGACCGTTGATAGCTTCTTGCTGTGTCTCTCCCCCTTCTACCCATCTAGGCTTATATACTCTTAGTCATTTGTGACATGTTAGTAGAGGTCATTTGGTATGTAGTGGCGCTTGACCTTCATAGGGCAAACAGGTTTCCGTCACTTTTTAGTGGTAGGGGAGTTAGTGTTCCGCCGTCTTTTCGTCAGTGCGTTTCTAGACCGTGTATTACGAACAACATCCCCACTCCAAGCCAGACCACCCTCCCTCCAAACGCCACCACATAACAAATTAGCTATAGGTTGTAAGCCACCTAACATTTGTACTCTTTCATAATGATTGTTTATACTCTGGTATGAATCGATTGGACTTTAAATATTACATTCTAACTTAATTTTAAATCCTAAATTAACACTAAATCCTAAAACATTCCTTTAGCAAAAAGACTTTCAGTTACTTCATGTAACTTTTTTTCAGTGTCTTACTTTGTTGCATTGTTGAGCACATTTTCCATGAGAACCACGAAAACTTGACTGATCATTCAACTCTATGGTTTCAAGTAGACTAAAATATGTTTGAAATTTTACAATCCATGACGGTTGCTTAAAGTTTCACAATCTCAAATTTATGTGAAAACACAAACTCTACAGTTTAGTGTGTTATTGTGAAACCTTGCAACGTACAGTTGCACAACTAAAAATTGCAAGTCAGCATTAGGCTATCTTTGATCTAAATAATCATGTTATAACCAATGAGACTAATTAAAATACCAAGAACATTGTTTATGTACTGAAGTTATAAATACGACAACACTTTTTTAAAAATATTTAAGTATTGAACCTATTGTAACTACTGTCCAAATTTTGATTCCAGAACTAGTTTATGAAGAAGTAATGAGTTTTACACCTCCTGCACCACCTCAAGTTGCTGCGGATGCAGAGTCTTGAATCTATGGTGAACAATTGCTTGAGCAAAAAGAACAATCAAACCTCAACAGCCTAGCCTTCACAAGAAAGCATAAAAAGATGTAATTTAGTACCAGTTAAGAATGTAAATATAAATTAGCTTAAGAAAATGTGATACAAAAACACTGGTTGGTCCTGTTGAGAAATTCAGATTTAATAATAACATTAATTGTCTTAGGAAGGAACATTTTGTTGATTAGGGTAATTTTTAGACAACATATTTTAACTTCTCTTTTCTTTTACATCGAAAGAGGCGGCTTAATTAAGAGCATGAGGTGTTGTTAACAAAACTAAAAACAATTTATCTTTATAATTAACACAAGTAACTAATAGAAACTAGATAGTAGACAATAATGTACTAACTACAATACAACCACTATTGTACAACAGATCTCGGACTTAGACTGATTTATAAGAGTGAGTTTTGTCGAGCTTTTAATACTACGATGTTTACAGAAACCAATTATGTTCAATGTAAGAATCCTTGATTTTTAAATTTCTTATATGCTAGAGTGGGTAGTGAAAATTAAATTTTATTAGCTGTTTTTTTTCTGTAAAAATGAAATTTTATTTTGTAATAGTAAAACATTATATTTTTACATAAGGTTGTGAATTATATTGTTCCTAAGTATTCAGTAATCTTTTAACAATCTATTAACTGTATATTAAAGTCAATTGGAAAATTGTAGTTACAGTATCTACTACTTTATTTAGAATTTCGTACTAGAATTAATTTTTTTTTTTTTTAGTCAATGATTTTTTTTAGCTATAAACCGTTTGAAAAATAATAAAATCAACTGCAGCCTTTTTCACTCCTACCCTCTCTTCCTTAATTTATATACTCAATATGTATAAAAAATATATTATGATTCTACCAAAAAAAGTAATAATTATTATTTTTTTTAGTTCCCCAGTACTACATTTTGTTACTATATCTCAAATTTGATTATTTATAGAAAATGTAGACATTTGGAAAAGATTTTTAATGTTCATTTCAGTATGAAAGTAAATGTGTATAATAATACACAAATGATAAGATACAGAAATGCACAGATATATTGAGAACAAAGTGCTCTCTTTTTTATATACTATATACAGTATTTTATATTTGTTTTATTAATAGGGGTATGTAAAGTTAAGACTTTTTAACTCTATCTGAATTTCAATTTTTACATTTATAAAACTTCTATCAATTCAAAGTCAAATTTAATTTATAGTTTTTATATTGGTTAAATTGCATATATTATTTAAATAAATGAATTATGCAGTCAACCGGAGTATAGGTAGTTCTAAAATTATGATTCGCTTTGAATTTTTCAATGGATTTAGTTAAGTTCAGTTCTGCTTTGTATATTGAAGTTATGATTCAGTTCAGATTTAAAATGTTGACTTCACATACCTCTTTTTATTAGCCATGCTTTAGTATAACATAATAGTAAAATGTGCCTCTATTATAGTATTTCAGATTTGAGTAGACTCTGTTTTCAATGTACAATTTATAGATTTATGTTAATCATTGAATTTCCTGATTATTAGTCACGATTATGTATATAAAACTTATTCATCTATGTACATAATAGATGGTTTGGTTTGTCAGTATTTTATGTTGTTTGGTCTTTAACATATCTACTTATTCTTGATAATGTGTTATGTATTATTAAATTTTTCATCAAATGGCATGTGGTGATAATATTGATTTAACTTCTTAAATCAAGTAGAATGGTTGTATTTAGTTCTTTTCTTTTACAAAATCAAAATATATTTTATTTCAGAAATATTATTAATAAATATTTAGTAAGTTTTATTATATTATTATTATTTTTTTTTTTTAACTTTTTTAAAACATTGTTATATAATGTATAATAATTAAGCGAATGCTGTGGATAAACTTTACAATACTCTGAAATCTATTTTTGTGGTTACTAAACCATAACTCAAACTAGTTTAAGTTTTTGCAAAGTTATCAATAAATACATAAATATACCAAATTCAATAAATCTATAAAATAGATTTTTAAAGCTGTTGTTAGCAGTAAAATAAACCTTTCTCAATGAAGGGAGTTCACAAGTAAAATTTATACTTGTTAAAATATTGTAAAAGTTACTTTCTAAACTGGCTTATTTTAATTATGGTGTCCTAGTTTAAAATTAGCACTTAAAATTAGTTAGTAAAAATAGTAAGAACTCTAGCATTAAAAAGCATCACTTTGAATCATGTAGACTTTTAACCTACATTTTTTTAATTAACTTTTTTTGATATTCAACAATAATTGTCTTTCATTTGCTAACATAAATACAATGCACCTTTTTTAAAACACTTTTACTTTATCACATACAATATACATATTATAAAATTGTTTAATAAAATCGAGGTTTTTATGAAATATCCATTTTGAGTTTCACTTAGTAAAAGAATGTAGTTTTTTTTTTTTTTTTTTTTTTTTTTTTTTTTTTTTTTTTTTTTTTTTTTTTTTTTTTATGATATGTCTTATTGCTCATGAATTCACTAAATATAATCTAGAATTTTAATATAATCTAGAATGTGGGGATATATGGTTATATTTCCAAGAGTTTTTACATTTTTAATTCAAAATTTAAGTGCAACTTCCATAATTCTTAATTTTTTTTTAATTGGCTTTAGCAACTGATCGAAATTTGCCTCTAAAAACTCTCAAACAAATTGTGGTTTCCATCTCCTTGAAAATGCTGTTTCGGCATTTATTGTTCATACAATAGATCGTGTGCATAGTCTTATAACGTTGAATTAGTCATAATTGGTCCAAGTGGTTTCAATCAAATTTTTGAGAAATGTAAAAGCTTATAATATTATAAACCAAACTAATGTACTAAGCAACATGTAAAAGATAATTCAGAAAATTATTAGATAAAACCAAAATGAACCCTGACTAGCGTCATGTTCAATTTTCATTTTTAAATCTTATTTCTGTGCTGCTTTACAATTACATAAAACAAAAATTCACAAATTTAGTATTCACCCAATATTTCTCCTTTCTGTTGCATCCTACGTAATAAATATAACAGAATAAAAGTTTTAAATTAGTACAAATTAAGAATTGATATACAAAATGAGTTTGGAAATGTAACAATTTTTTAAAAGCAACATGAAAATATTTAAATATATCATTTTCAAAATTCTCTACATAAATTCCATTTCTTCTTTTATTACTAATTGCTTTAATTATAAAGTTTTGCACTGTATTTGACATAGGCATTTCAAATATTATTACCTAAAAAGTGTCTTAAATAGGGTCACAAGAAACTATCAATAGATTCAGAACATTTTTCTGTGTTTAAAAGTACAGGCCGTGAGGTCAGTGATGAAACTCTCAATGCGCGTAGGAGGGGCATTAGGAAGTAGGGGAGAGGGGAGGAAGCTCCCTCTCCTGAAGTCGGCAGCTACACTTGTACTAGCCACCCTCCAAACATCAGTTCTTTGCTATCGAGTCTATACAGTTTGAATGTATGATTTTCCTGATTATCTATCATTAAAACCTTTTAATTTTCGATTTAATGTAATCCTGATGGCCCTTCTGGAAAGTTCAGTGTTTAGTTATACTGTATTACTGTATTTGTAAGTACCTAAATTGAGAAATGTTCCTATTTAAAACTAACAAATACTACTTACAAACAGAGTTGTTATGGTTCTGTTTCATGTTATTTCCCCGTAGTAACAGAGTTACGGTGCTTAAAACTATTTAAAAATATAAGAACTGATTTAAGTTTCTAGAAAGAGTAACCTACAGTAAAACAGTAGGAATATATTACATTTATTATCGAGTTGTTTATTAACACATTAAACCCTATGGGCGCTAACAGGGCTTATATACATAAATACTGGGCATTTTTACATTAATACAAAAAATTATTAATTTTTTAGTTTTAATCAAAACACCACAAACAATAAATACATCATTTTAAAGAGGAAATCAAGAGCTTTAAGAAAATATAATATGTTATAGGGTAATTGGAATTTAAAAAAAATTATAAAAAACAATAAATATTCTAAAAATAAAAAAATAGCTACATTACTACATTACTATTATGCTAACTGAGTCCTAGGCCTATGAGAAAACTTTACTTTCTTATTACTTTGACCATTTTGCGTATGACTAGATATATTATTGCTGTTTGAAGGATATAAACTGTTGCATTCTTCCTCACTAACCTAAAAGTTGGTATCCTCAAAGTTTGGTGGGTCGGCAAACAGACGGTCAACAAATTCATTATCAGAGCTAGCATCGTATACAGGATCACTTATTCTTTCATACTGGACCACAGAAGAGGGTTACGATTGTCATTGTCATCAAAACTAAGATTATAAATATTATAATCACCGTCATCTACACTATCGTCAGAGTTTGACAACTTGGAACGAATCATTCGAAGTGTGTGTCTGTCTAAATAATCATTCATTTTCACAGTTCATTACACTATACTACACTAAATGACTAAAACAACAAATAAAAATATTGCTATGGAAACAATAAACACATTTATTAGTGTACAAATCATATAAAAGCTCACTAGCAGAACATAAACAATGACGCGGTAAACACAGCATAGACGGCTGAGCTCGACTCAGACAGCTGACATCGTGCTAATGCGTAATACGTCAGAATATTATTTTCTTATGACTAAACAGCTGACCCTAGAGTAAAAACTGCCCATTTACTGAAAGAATATGAATTGAAGAGCATTACTATACATCAATTCATACTAAGATACTATACTAAGATTCATCAATTTATACTATTTTAGCTTAAGATATTATTACGCTAAAAATAACGACATACTGAATTAAATAACGATACCCGATATATACTCAGGCTTCGTTTACAACGACATTTGCAATACCCCGATCTATACTCGGGCATAGGGTTCAATGTGTTAAGATTACTAAATACTGATTATTATGACTGCAATTCACATAATTTTTTCAAAACTGTTTTCAAGTGAAACTTAATTGTTTTTTATATTCATATAAGAATACAAAACTGATGCTTAATAAAATTATTATTTTTTAGGGCTTTAGGTAAAGATTTTTATAAAATAAGTGTTATTGAACAGAATAAACGTTAAATCAGAAATAATGTCATTGTGATATGATGAAATAAAACAAAAAATATGTTTCATCCATGTATACAATCTGCCTCTTTTCTTTCCTATATCAGTCCATTGCCACTAAGTAATTTAGCCTTAAATTTTGGATATCGGTCTTTTCAATAAGTAATTTTCTGTTTGATTCGGTTTTCTTCCAACGGAATCCTAACTTTTTAATAACCTTACGGACGCACCATACACTTCCTTTGAAATCAATTTTTCCCAATACACACAGCATTCCTCTGAGAGTAGGTCTTTCTCCCTTACTTAAATGAAAGTTATGAACAATATTGAGGATTACAGATAAGTCGAAATCATCGAACGTAGTTTTCACATTTGTTCTTGGCCTCTTTTTTCTTGGGGTCGTAAACTTAGACGATGACGTATCAGATGTCCTATTACACTCAATGATGATTCTACGAACACTACTAAAAGATACACCGCAAGCAGAAGCCATATTAGTCTGTAAAGATTTTTCGCTTAAGCTCTAATTTTCTTTCTTCATAAAACTATAAACATTATAAATAATCTTCCTGCTCTGGCTGTGGATATTTGCGGGCGTTTTATGTGACGATTGGCCCAGACATTCCTGGAGGCAACAGCTACACAACACTAAAAGTACAATGCAATGTTTTAAGAAAGGCCGCACCACAAACATCACTCACGGAGACCAAAGCCAACTGAGAGGTTTGTTTGCCCCTAGCAGCTGTCCCGCGCATACGCAAACTTTCTCTTTGTCACTGCGCATCCTCAAGATAGTTTCATCACTCGTCTCACAACCTGTACTCTTAAATAAATTAATACATGAAAAAAGGGGGAAAGACAAATTTTCAAAAATAAAGTAATTATACCACTATATAATTAAGTTATAACTTAAGTATATGGGTAAATACTTTTTTATTATTTTTTTTCTTCAAAACACCAGACACAAACAAAATACTAAATATAAGCAAGATCCTGAAGATAAAATAAAATTTTACAAAATATAAGTTAAATCGTGTGATTCATTCTTAGATTATCAAGAGCCAACAAAAATTAAAAAATTCTATTCCACGATTTGCTTTTTCTATTTGTTATAGGTTATCAAAGAAACTATATTTTAAAAATTTATTTTTATAAAAATGCACAAACATATTATAAGTGATTGTTGCTGTTTTTTTCTTAGGTATGACCTTATTATATGCCATGGATATTTAGTGCTTTAAGAGTAGCCATTATTGATAAAAACATCCTTTATTTCTCCTAAATATAATCAGGTGTTTGCTTTTGTATCTGTGTTTTTAGTATCTGTGTTTTAATGATTAGAAAAAAATGCTTCAGCAGAAACATAAAATAATTGTAAATATTGTTTGTAAGACTAAGTTTTACTCCTAATTTATTTTTACAGACAAATATTTGTAATAAATTATTAAAATAATGTACATCAAACTTGTGCAATTTGTTGATTATATTGTTGTTAACTGTTTAAAAAATGTAATTCTTACAGAAATAAAATTTTTAAAAAGATATAATTTTACTTTTGTGCACTAATCATTTTATGTGAAAAATAAATGACCCCAAAAAAGATTTCTTAGAATCTGATCCAATAACTAAACAAGAAAGTAGTTTTATCAACTTCAATAACTTGAGCCATTTTCTTTGAAAGTAGTGATTTAATTTCTATCTGGTATTTAAAATTTTTAAATAAAACAATCTGTTTTTTTAGTTGTGGTTGTGAAATTATGTGATTTATTTTTAACTTCTCCATAACGGAGCCAATATATAATTTGTGTCTAGTAAAAATTAAGTGTCATTACTACTATGAGGGTAATATCCGATCACATAATATACTATACTTACTGTGAATGTCTATTCTTATTTAATTGGTCTTGGTTGTGTGTCTACTTAATCTGTGCAATTAGTCATTGCATTATGTACACTTGTATTGTTTCTATGCATGATTAAAATTATCTCTACTTGATACTGCCTTCTGAGACCTTTTGGTCCCAAATACAAATATTGCTGTGGGGCCATTCAAAATTGCAAGAGTGGCTTGTTGTCTATCAGCAACCATTGCTCGAGAAAAATTCGATCATACAACCTAAATGGCCCCTAGGGACTATCATTCTGTTTAGCAAACTGAAAGACTTTTTTGGAGGATGCAGTTTTTAAGAGTGATGAGAACTTGAAGAAAACTATGTTTACTTATGAACTAGCAATGAAGGAATATGACACAGGACTACAAAAACACGTCGGGTGGTGCGATAAGTGCTTAATTGTCAGTTATTATTTATCGTAAATTGGGTACTTCTTTCTGGATGCTCTTAGCTCTAGTCTCAATTTTTAAAACCGAGAAACTGTGTATATATCACATTTATTACAGCTTCGAACATCACATATTAATATTTTCAATGTAATAAAATTAAAAGCTGAAAATTGAATAATCATTAATAGTTTTAAGAGTACATCTCTTATTAAGATAAAAATCTTTGATTAAAATGTCAAATTGTCTTAAAAAATAAGCTTGTAAAATTGAAATGGCTTAAGGGAGGATTCAGGTAGTTCTGTATATATCACCAGTTAAAAAGTTTAATTCAGCAGTTGCTATTGTTATCTTCTTACACAATGTGGTAATCGATAATTTTTAAAGTGTTTTAATAATTTTATGGGGTGCGATTTTCCTCCTTCATATGTTCTTAGCGCTTGCTGTACCTCTACAAGAATGGATTAAAAATATTTTAAGTAAAGTCTGATCTTCTCATCACTATACATAGAAAAAAATCATGTCAGCAGTAAAACGATTATGTTATGAAAATTGGAAAATGTACGGTAATTTAAGTTCAGTCTATTGATTTAAAAATCCTAGTTACTGCTGGTTCAATAGATAGCCAACGGGTTGCACACATTAAAAAAATTTGTATAGGTTTTTCCCACGGTTAATTGTTTCATAATTTTTTCAGTATTCTTCGTAAGGATTATTAGAGTGGCAGAACCAATTGTATGTGTCTCTTATTAAAAATTCAATATTCCTTGGCAATGTTCCTTCAGATGCATGAGATACAGAAAGTTGCAACTAATGCCAACACAAAGGGAGAGGGAGAGCCCGAGTTAGGCCAGACGTACCCGCCCACTTCTTCATTGTGTAAGGCTTAATATTTTCCAGCGACTAATCCACCACCGCTCCAATCCCCTTCCCACCATGCGTGCGCGAGCCACTCTCGAGATAATGGTTTTGCGCAGGTTTCTTTCTGTCTGGTTTGCCTATAAAGCACCTTCCATTTTTCGAACTAAACGGTTTTTTCTGTATCAACAGATTTAAAATTAAGAGTTCTTTAAATTGAGGTATTGTACGGCTCAGACAGTCTTTTATGTTTTCCTGTCTCGTGTTGTTTTTGGTGTCACTTATCGTATCAAAAATTTCTACATGTCAATGTAAACAATAGGCTTTGTTAGCATCTTTTGGTACCGGTTTAAGCCAACCTTCTGTCAAAAGACACTCCGATCTAAAATGTTGACCGTAGTTTTTTTTTCTTTTAAGGAAGATTTTCATAACATATACTATCTCAATATCACTATGACAACTAAAATCCTCTGTGAACTACTCACTACTGAAAGTCATATGAGTATTGTATCATTGACTTTGATATCTGTCGTAATAACAAAGCAACTTGGTGGAGGAGAAACTCTGTCAGAGTGTTGAATTATAGCTCATAATGTACTGTCTGAGGATCACAAGAATGAACACAACGTATGAGGGGTGAAGAGGGAACATCACATTTACTAAACTAGTTTACTCCCCAGCAGGACGACCCTATCTTGCGCATGTTAAATTTACAACCTTTAGGTACATTTATTTCAGAAACTAATAAAGTTAGAACCCTCAATTTTTTCTTTTTATGCAAAGAGTACACCATTGTGAATATATCCTGTCACTTTAGTAAATGTATCTGTGCAAATAATTTTGTTAGCTAATTTTAATTATTATTTGTAAAACAGTTAATTTTTCAATTAAATTTGTTCTTCTTACTTTCTTATAAAAGTAGAATAAAAAAGTGGCAACACCATTAGGAAATACACTGATCTTTACACAGAGCAAATTTCAACCCTCTAGCAGTTGTAGTTTCTGAGATAAATGTACCTTTTGTAATACAACTTTTTATTTTAATTATTTTATTTTAAATAAATTATAATATGAATTTATAATTATATTTTTTTAAATTGTTATTGTCTATCTCGGGGTTTTAGGTCAGTGCCGGCTTCTTCCAAATGTTATTAATATGAATAAAAAAAAAAATGATAAATCAAATATAATACAAAAAAAAAATCAATCAAATAAATGTTGAATGTATTAATGAAAGAAAAAAATATGTATATATATATAAAACAATTTTGATCAATAGTTCGAGTTCCCTCACCAATCACTTAAACAAAAAATATATTCCAACAATAATTACAAATCTCACCATTATTTCAATGTTTTCCCTTTCTAATATTGTTTTCTGGTAATTGTTTAGTTCAATGTATTTAACCTTTTATTCATGTTCCAATAATTATTTCAATATTTCACTTCAACTATTATTTCCACCTTCTTAATCTCATTTAACACACTATATATATATATCCCAACTGCACTTCTTAAATTCTCAAGACTAATGAAAAATTTTCTTTTTTCCTTTTAACTGTTGTTTTTTCACCTGATTCACTGTTATTCACTCATATGTTTTTTTATTCACTTGCCCACTAGATTTTGTACTTATGTGTGTAATGTTTATATATATATATATATATATATATATATATATTAATGAATTAATTTAGATGTATGATTTATATATTTAAATAATGAAATAAATTTTGAATAAAATAAAATCTTTGAATAAACTCCAATAACTTATATCTAATTTTTTTTTTTATTTTTTATAAATAAACTTAAGAAATTTAAACTATATATATTTTGAATTGTTATACTTTATATCTGAAAAAACAAGTTTCCAGGGAAACAAAAAATTAAGCTAAAACTCACCTTAACCTGAATTTACATTTGACAAACTTTTTTATATTTTCACTTAATAAACTGAGATAAAAATAACACTACCAATACCTGACTCTTCATAATTGTCATATTTATCAAAAGAAAGATTCTTAGAAACAGAACTTATATTTGGTTTTGCAGTAGTAACTAGTAGGACTAGCACAATCAGTTTGGCCTAGGCCTACACCTAGAGTCTAACTTCTGGTACTGATTTCCTCTGAACTCTCTTTTAGTTTTGGTTTTGTAAGACAACTTTGCTCTTGGCATACCGATGACACCGGCACAATACAAACCCCTAGTCTATCACTACTCTATGCACAAAATGCAAAACTTTTTGAAAAACAAGATTTACAAACTCGCACCACAAACACAATATAACAATAACATAACCTTCTAAACATATCAACAAAAACAGAAGACACAGCAGGTTGTCTATTTTTTCCAGCTGTCAGTGACCAGGTTGACCAAAATAGCAAAGCTAAAATATCCTTATAACTTACACACATATGATATATGATTGTATCACTCATCTACCACCTCAATCCTACTAATCGCTGCCAAAAACTAGTGAGCATGCAGTGTTCCTCTATTTATTGAATTAATTTGTAAACATATTTGAGCAAAATAACTTACATATTCTGAAAATAAGACCTTTCAATCTATTGAAAAATGCAATAAAACTTTTTCAATTCTTTTTTAAATTTTCATCGTCCTGCTCCCCTTGTCCCTTTAACAACTACCGTACTAATCGGTTAGAAAATATCAGGTTGGGATTTTCCACAGTTGACAGTTGTAACTTGTGAGTCGTTAAGCGTAAGCGTAGGCTATGTATGATTTCAGTGTCGATAGTTATATAATATAGTGGTTGTGTAAACCTTGTTTAAGAAAAGCATTCAAATTAGCAGTTGTAACTCATTTCCGAGTATTTATCTTGTCAAACCATGAGTTAATGTTATTAATTATAGTAGTAGTGAGTTGTTTAGTTATTTATTGCTTATCCTCTGCATTCTTTGCGCGTTCATTCTTATTGCAGCAGTAATGTAGTGTATTTTACGTTGTTGTACTGTGTGTAACAAAATTTGCAACTGTTTCTAAGCAACGAATGACGTAGGGAATGTTTGCTGTGAAGTTACGCTCTGTATTATATTGTATATGGTAAAAGTAAAAAAAGTCACTAGATAGCAAAAAATCACCATCAAAATATGTAATAATCGCCAGAAAAGTCGCTGGTCGCTAATTAGATTTTACATCAACATATTCACAAAGTCGTTAGATATAATGACAAAATTGCCAATTTGGCAACACTGCGACAGACAGATATCAATCAATAAACCTAAAAATCCCAATCTATCGATTCTTCCAAAAAAAATCCTCTGTATATGACTAACATAAAGATATACAAAACATAATTGAATATAGTAAACCATTTATATTTACCTTGACAAGATATCTGCACGAAAAATAACAATGTAATTAAATTATGTACCACCTTCTAATAATATCAAAAATACCTTTTTTTTTATCAACTTAAAGTTGTAGTTACAACTATATACAAATAATGTGGTTAACAATATAACATATAAATAATAATATAAACAAATGATTTGAAAAAGTTTTTGTTAAGTTAAGGGCGTCATGGATATCCAAGTACGTCTACAAGCAGTAAGTAGTGTAGACAACAAGAAGAAATATCAATAAATAATTTTTTGGAAACCTCAAATAAAACGTATATTTTCGCAAGAATCTTAACATTGTTTTTTTGATCCAGCACAATACTCTTTGTAAGTACTATATTAAGTTAGACGGTAGAATTAATATAGGTTTGTCTTTTGTAACTAACTCTACAACAAATAAACATAATTATATAAATATTATTGCAATGTTTGCTGTAAATGTTATCATTTACAATTTTAATTATTTTTTAAAATTATATACATTTTTGTGTTTTATTTTACACAACAAATAAAATTTTTAATATCCACTTATATGTTTATTGTACATTTTACATAGTAAGTTTTGGTGCTGTTCAGATATCTTTTGGTTGAAAGCACTAGAAATATATCCATTTTCTTTACAACATACAATTTACGACTTTGGTCAGAACAACTGATGTATTAATATTCTTGGTTTGGAAAATTAGACTGTATATTAAGACATAAATGAATTTATTTCAATTCAGTAATTATGATGAAATATTACTCCATTCTCTTTTGGACTGTTATATTTTTATGGACAGTTGTAGCTTATGTCACCATTTCGTTATCAAAATTAAATTGGTTTTAATCTTATTAAAAAAATAAAAACTAGCAGTAAAGAACCATTGTAAATATTTTAACAATTAATTCATTTAAGTAAAATATTTAAAAATGCATTTTTATAAAATTATAGATCTTGGTAAAATTTGATACTTACAGCATTACACTATTTTTTATTGTGCGTATTATGTATTTCTTCACTACTTATTATTTAAGGTTTCATGGATAAATTCCCAACCCGCCTAAAATAGGCATATTATATATTATATAAATACTTATAAAGACTTATTATTTATATAATGTTAAAATCATCATAATAAGAATATTGATAACATTATTGATAATATAATATTGATAGTATTTGTTTTTCGTATCCAAATGTTATAGAGTCTTTATTAAACTAACTAAACTAGGATTTTTAAATAACTATAATAAAATCTGGCTATTGTTAATAATTATTCTGTAATGTAGAATGAAGATTTTGTGGCAAGTTATGTATGTGATCCAAGTCCCATATGCCGGAAGTTGTCCAGAGCCTTCTTGTTCAATTCTCGTTTACAAACCGTGGCATTCCTCCTTTTCACAGGGAGTCTGCCATCGTTGGCATCTCTTCATTTTGTTAAGGAACAGTTAATCGTTATTAATCCAAAATGGTAAGTTTATTTTTATTCTACTATCTATTAAATTTTGAACAATATGATTTACTTACTTATATTTATATGTTTTTATTTATATACATTTGATTAATCAATAGTTATACAATTTCAAAAATTACCATCGTTTCAAAGTTGCACCATATGAAGCAATTTGGGCCTAGCTATCCATTGTGTCGTTCAACACATTTTTGAAAATAAGATTTTTCTCATGGTCTATGTAATTAAATTAAATCTTTTGTTTTTTTGCAAATTACAATTTTTTCAAAGTTATCTGTATCAAACTAACCTACCAGATTAATTTAATCAACCTCTCTACATAGCCTATTTGGCTGAAATTCAATAAACCAACCAGCCTGGTCATATGGTACATGTGGGAAAATGAAATAAACATAAAATCGACATAAGTTATGTATAATACATAGATTGTAACAAATCATTGTTAATTATTGGCAAATCTCTGATACCATAAGGGCCATCATGTAAATTATCACTTCATGTACTGTGTATACCTGAAGAAATTGTAGCTACTTTGAAGTAATTAAAAATAATTTAACAAAATAAATTGTCCATAGGGGTTCTCAAGCTTCAAAAGAATTTAGTCTTTTTTTCTCCCATGTATTTGTTATTTTTATCAACCTATGGCTGTTTTGAATTTGTTACAAATTAGGCTAATCATATTCTTTTAAAATTTTTATTTTTTTTAGTTGAATAAGCAAATGGATAGACATGAATTTGTGATAATTTATCCTACTATTTTTTTGTATGCTAAGGTTTAGTTATTTTTACCATACTGTTACAAAGATAAACATTGTTAATGATATGACATTTAATTAATAAGAAACCATATTGGTGTTGTAACACTTTAACTGTAAATGTTTACTTTAAGGTGGTGCCTTATTTTCTGGATTTCTTTTTTTTTATCATCTACTACATACCTTACTTTCTAAGAATAAATAATATTTTCCTTGTGTAGATCTCTATTTTTCACTGAAAAATCACATTCTAAAAACTACCAAATCCGATGTATTTATAGGTTAAAACATAATGGTAAACCATAGGTAGGTATTTATGGTTAAAGATAATGGTTATGGTTAATTGCATATGGTTTGACACATGCACATTACACAAAGAGATTACGCTAGATTGCTATTTCATATCAACAGGTTTGTCCAGGTTGTCTTTCATATTTTAAAAAAATTAATAATTTGCTTACTTTACGATATAATTATATATCACGTTAGGTTTGGCTTGGTAGCTATATAATATTATAACAACCTGGCCAAACCTTTCGTAACTTTATTGAAGTTAATAATTTGAAAGGTTATTAATATGGATGATTAACAGCATATCACATGATCTGCGATCACAGATATTATAGATTGAAATATCTTTAGTAACATATGAGACGTAAATGTGAACACCTGCTATTATATCTAACCTATAAATATATAGGATTTTATAGTTTTTAGATTGTTATTTTTCAGTGAAAAATAGTAATCTGCGCAAGGAAAATATTATTTATTCTTAAGAAGTAAGGTATGTAGTAGATGATTAAAAAGAAAATCCGGAAAATAAGGCGCCACCTTAAAGTAAACATTTACCACTTTAACATATGTAAGGTATGTTATTTAGCTCATATGTAGTAAAATAAGATAGGCCTAGGGTTGTTTTCATGTAATAGGTTGTTTTATATGTATTAATAGGTCTAAGTTTATTTGAGTATTTAATAAGTTTATAATTTGTAGTGATTATAATTCCTTTGGACTTTAGGAAACAATAACTTTAGGTCTAGGCTAATTTTAGAAACATAGCCTACTATGTCTAGGTTAACCTATAGGTCAAAATATTTTGTTTTGTTTTAGTAGAATAATCAATAATCAGGCATTTTGTGTACGTTAACCATATTCCATCCTTGGATAATAATAAAATAAACCAGTACCACAAAAATTTTGTTAAGATCTTATTCAAATAGGAAAGTAAGTAACGAGTATAATGTTCAGTTGACAATTGTTTACAAAGAAAGTCACTTTTTTGCAATTTTTATTTTAACTGTTCTACATACCTTATTTCTTATTAATACAATAAGTTTTCAACACAGAGTTAACTTTTTCACGGGAAAAAAAAAATTTCAACTTTTAGGAAAAGATCCATTAAGTAAATTATGCCTTTTAAATATATGTATGTACACAAGTTTTTACCTTACAAGTTTAACCCTTAGCACGCTGAATAACAATTTAGGATATTTACTCATAACGTGCTATTAGGAAAAACATTTTTTTTTTTTTTTTGTAATTGTTTAAAGTTCTATTTGATTTTGTGTTCTTACAGATATATTTGGTAAAAAAAAAAAAAAATGTAGATTGGCTTTAAATATATTTAAAAAAAATTTTTTTTTACAGATTAAAACAAGAAAAAATACTTGATTTCACATTTTTTACCGCCCTATGAAACAGATTATTTATTTTTTTAATATTTACAAATAAATCATTAATTTTTTTTATATAAAAGTAGTCCTACTATTTAATTCAAAATACAGTAGAACCTCCCATATCCGACCTTCCCACATCCGACCTAGTGTCCGACCGTCCGTCTGTCTATTGTTTACTCACGCTCTCACGGTCCGTTTCCGTTCGCGAGCCTGTACAGACTTGAAAAAGTGACTCATCGATACTATGCTTTACTTTTGGGTAAAAACTGTCAGTTTAGCCGTGGTTGTTGATGTGGAATGTCAGTTTGTGCGTTTATGTCAATATTGTTTTGTTCGTGATTTTTCCCATAATCTGCGGAGTGTGAAGTTTTTTAGTTTGAGGTTACGAGTTACATGTGTAATTTGTTTAATTGAAACAAAAATCCATCACTGAATTCTTCAAATAAAGGTATGCTTTGTGGACCTTTATCCCATTCATTTGGACTTTCACATTTTCGTACAGTATTTAATTTTACCAGAGTAAATGTTTGAAATATTTAACGTGTAGGCCTAAATATTAATTAATATTTTTGTAAGTGAAATACATTTATTTTTTTTTACATTTCAGGAAATGTTTAATCATTACTTGTAAATGTACTGTAATTAATTTCATAACAGTAAAAGTTTGAAATGTAAAATCATTACAACTTGTAAATGATAATCAATAGTTTTACAAGTTGAATATACAATATTTACGTATTTAATTTCATATCAGAAAATGTTTGAAATGTATACACAATATTTTTAAAGGTGTAATAAAGTTGTATTAGGCCTACAGTACTGTGTGGCATTTTTTGTACCTGGGAACGGCATTTTACGCTCCTCCCGATATCCGACCTTTTGGCCGTTCCGACCACGGCCCGGTCCCGTCATGGTCGGATATGGGAGGTTCTACTGTAACCTGAATTTCATCAAACAAATAAATTTTACTAAAAAAAGATTTTGAGGAAAATCAACATACCGTATCAAAAATATCTTTCCACTCCTCATAATAATTACCTACATTCAGGACATCAAAAAATTACTGATATAGGTTAAATATACATATAAACACACAAACAATATTTGCCGATAATATTTTGCAGTTATAATAATATAATATGCAGTTTCTATAGAAACTGTCTATATTTCAAAATGTATTCTGTAGTTGAAAAAGATGCATTCAATATTTCATCGATAAATTGATCAAATCCACGGTTGTCAGGGTTTGCCATTTTTATAACTAGCCTATTTTACACAAAATAAAAATGTATATTATAACCTAAAATATAAATAATACGGCCTAAACAAATCGACAATGAACAGCTATAGCAGTGATAACGCTGACAAAACATTTCACAACTGACAGTCGTAGCTTACTAGAACGAGAAATCACTGTATACGCGCTGGGACAGAGCACAAAATGGCGCCGGGTTGCTATAACAACCAAATAAAGTCCAACGACAGGTGATTGAGAACAAATACCGTAGTGGGAGTGTCTCTTTACACCAATAGGACATTTCCCTGCACTCTATTGGACTTTAAATGAATTAAAAATACCCGCAGAAGTCAAATAGTGTTGAATCGAGATATCCCGTCATACGCGTTACCAGTCAAGTTGAGGGTTACATGAAATCCCGTCATACGCGTGCTAAGGGTTAAGTAAGTTGGCTATATATACACCTTATTTGACCTATGTGTAAATTTGTAAAAAAGAAGAAGAAATTGTACATTATTTCCTCAAGCAGTCACCCATCCAAGTACTAACCACACACTATATTGCTTGACTTCTGTGACATAAATGCATTGAATTCTGTAGTTTTTAAATTGCGATTTTTCGCGTTGAAAACTTATTTTAATATTAACAAATATGGATGTAGAACATGTTTAAAAAAATTGCAAAAAGCAGTGACTTTCTTTGTAAACAATTACCATTCAGTTATATAGGTACCGCTTTATTATGAAGGTGTTTATTAGCTTACCGAGCATTTACAATTACTTTTGGGTTGATAAAATTTATTTCAAGATGGAAAGTATAATAAAATCTACACATAGTTTATTATAGTTTTCGAACGATTTATGATAGTGAATCGCATTTCGTCTATGCAGTTGTTATTAATTTAATTGAATGCACTTTTTTTATAGTAGGGCCTATAAAGATAACTTGCTGTGTTTATTTCAAAAGTGTTACTTTTTAGACCAAATATTTTTTGCAGTAATATAAGATCATTTTTATCATAAAACCCTTTATAAATTTTAAACCTTTCCAAATTAAAAAAAAAAATAGTATTATTAATTATAATTTAGACCTAACATATTTTCCAGCATAATAAAACCATATTATATCAAAATTTTTTGTTATATCACATTTCACCTAAAATTAAATCAATCTAGTCTTTTACCAATTTTAAGTCTGTTTAAGTTTAACAAGGTGAAAATTGACAATAGTAGGCCTATATCAATTAAAACTTTAATCTTCCATTTTCTAGAACAATAAAATCCTTACTAGCGTTGGTATACCAGTTACGTTTTAAATCGCTAGATTAGTAATAAAACTATATTACCTTGTGTTTCCATCTGGGAGTTCCTTTGTTGTTTAGTCTTTATCAATATAGATTCAACACATTTGTTCAAGTAACTGATAACAATATTGATGCACAAAAGGATGTATAATCTTTCATATATTTAAATCTAACCTGTACAAATCTATATTAAGCCTCTTTTTCTTTCAGTATATAAACTTTTAATTTCTTCCTTTACCCATGTTATCTCGGCAATGTTTTTAGCTTTAATGAAAAAGACTAACAACAAACGAAGTCACTAAGGGAATAACAAGGTAATATAGTTTATTACTAATTTAGTGAGTTACTAGCTAAACACTGTGATTAGTTTAGTTTGTTTCGAACACTTTGTTGAAAATATGTTTTAATATAATACCATACACAATTTTGTGCAATAGGCCTAATTTAATTATTATTAGTTCCATCACATAAAATGGATTAAATTTAGTACTATACAAATTTTACCTCAAAATTAAAAAAAAAATGATAATAGTATATAAATTTAAAGTTGGACCAAATTACATCTTCCAGCACAATAGAACCATACTATAGCAAAAAATAGTTTAATAATTAATTTTTGCTATGACAGTATTGGTAGTGCTTATGGAAGTAAATGAAAATAAAATCCTTACTAGCCAAACGCTGTTACAAGACCTCTATCTTTATGTCCAATTGGGATTAGTTATAGCTTGTTTGGAACAATTTGTTGTGTTTTAATATAATACTGTACACAATTTTGTACAATAATCTAATTGTATTAATTCCATCACATAAAATGGATTAATTTTAGTATTATATAAATTTTACCTCAAACTTAGACCAAATTACATCTTCCAGCACAATAGTACCATACTATAGCAAAAACTAGTTTAATAATTAATATTTGCTATGACAGTATTGGTAGTGCTTATGGAAGTAAATGAAAATAAAATCCTTACTAGCCAAACACTGTCACAAGACCTCTATCTTTATGTCCAATTGGGATTAGTTATAGCTTGTTTGGAACAATTTGTTGTATGTTTTAATATAATACTGTACACAATTTTGTACAATAATCTAATTGTTATTAGTTCCATCACATAAAATGGAATAAATTTAGTATTATACAAATTTTATCTCAAAGTTAAAAAAATTGATAGTAGTATATAAATTTAAACTTAGACCAAATTACATCTTCCAGCACAATAGAACTATACTATAGCAAAAATTAGTTTAATAATTAATTTTTGCTGTGACAGTATTGGTAGTGCTTATGGAAGTATATGAAAATAAAATCCTTACTCGCCAAACGCTGTCACAAGACCTCTATCTTTATGTCCAATTGGGATTAGTTATAGCTTGTTTGGAACAATTTGTTGTATGTTTTAATATAATACTGTACACAATTTTGTACAATAATCTAATTGTTATTAGTTCCATCACATAAAATGGAATAAATTTAGTATTATACAAATTTTATCTCAAAGTTAAAAAAATTGATAGTAGTATATAAATTTAAACTTAGACCAAATTACATCTTCCAGCACAATAGAACCATACTATAGCAAAAATTAGTTTAATAATTAATATTTGCTATGACAGTATTGGTAGTGCTTATGGAAGTAAATGAAAATAACATCCTTACTCGCCAAACGCTGTCACAAGACCTCTATCTTTATGTCCAATTGTGATTAGTTATAGCTTGTTTGGAACAATTTGTTGAAAGTGTGTTTAAATGTAATACCGTATACAATTTTATGCAATAATTTAATTGTTATTAGTTGCATCACATAAAGTGAATTAAATTTAGTATTATACAAATTTTAAGTCTATTTAAAAAAAAAATAGTAAAACTTAATTAAATTTTGGTATGATAGTATTGAGTAATGCTTTTGAAAGTCAATTATAATTAAATCCTTACTAGTCAAACACTGTTACAAGGGTAATTGTATATTTTGCAGTACTGATGAATTTTTTGTTTCATTACATTAAATTCTAATAATGTTATAATATTAATGTGGCAGTTGCGATAATATGCACATTGTGTAAAGTAAAGCATACGTCAAGGTAGGTTTCTTACTTGATACATATATTCCCATTGATATTATTCTGATTTTCTTAAATAATGATTTTTTTTTTTTAGACTTGAAAAGTGTATATCGTAGTTGTTTATATTAACATCAGTATTCGTAACCTCACCTGAGTTTTGTACTTTTATATTTCATATTTTTTACAGAAATATTGAGTTTTGGCACTTTTAAAGTGTTTTCCGAAAACAAATATGATATAATTTTTTTCAAATTAAGGTAAAAATAATAACCGATTTCATGATTTTTTGTCATTAAATTCAACTGAACTGCACAGTCTATAATCACTGTTACAAGACCTCTATCTTTGTCTAATTGTGTTCTGTTAAAACTTTTGTTGTTATTATTAGTAATTTTTAGGCCAATTATTTTGCTGTGTAACATTTTTTAACTTTTCTGTTTTAGGTCAATTTTACAGTTGATGAAATCCGTGTGATGATGGACAAGAAGCGGAATATCCGTAACATGTCTGTCATTGCTCATGTAGATCATGGTAAGTCAACGCTGACCGACTCCCTTGTATCTAAGGCTGGAATCATTGCTAGTGCCAAAGCCGGAGAAACTCGCTTTACTGACACCCGTAAAGATGAACAAGAAAGATGCATTACTATTAAATCTACGTAAGTGTTTTTAAATCTGTACCTTGAATAATTATTTTTCAACTTAATTATTTTAATGTGCTGACATATAAACAGAAGTGTACATTAAGAGGTAATTATCGGTTGTACCACGTCCTCATATTTTTCCATAAAAAAATTATGAAAATGTAAAGTATTTTTCTTACCTTGTTATCACCTTTTACCTTTTATAGAAAAATCCGAGGACGAGGTATAAGCGATATTTACCCATTAAGATACATAATAATTCAGGTTTATATGAAAAGTGTTGTAATTAAAAACCAATGTCACTTATCTAGCTGTGTCCTTTTAACAATTCTGTTTTTATTCCTGTTTATACATTTTGTTTTAAATTTGATTTACTTTTATAGCAGGAGAATTTATTTTCAGACTGACATCATTTTAGAAAATTTTACACATTTATTGAGGTCTTTAACAATCTTTTAAGAACCTTATTATTATCACCATCATTATCATTATTATTTGACCTAGCATCCTAAAAATTGAAAATGAATTAGCACAATAAAGTAAATAGTAATTATTATATTCTAAATATTACACTATTATTTTTTTGATCTAAAAACATGGCCTACAATTAAAATAGTCAATAGAGGCTTTGCCTTGCTGTCTTCAATCAAATATAAAATATTTATGCTAAGGACTGTTGGTACTTGGTGGTATTCAATGGTAATAAATAAAAACTCAATATTTAGTAAAACCACTATTTTAATAAAATTAGCTGACCATGGTTTTGCTAGTAACAGCATTGTCAAGACAACTTAACAAACTAAAGAAAGAAGTATAATAACCTATCATACGAGAGCTGGGTGTTGTATTGTAGGTTACTGTACTTTTTTCTTTAGTCTGTTACTTGACAATGCTGTTACTATTGAAACCATGGTCGGCAAATTTTAATAAAATGGTGGTTTTACTAAATATTGTGTTTTTATTTATCAAATATAAATGTTTAAACCAAACTAATTAAATCAACTGTAACAAGAAACTTTAGTTCAGATATATTTAGTAAAAATAACAATTAACCTATAGATCATCAAACACCATTATTGAAAATTTTAATTACATACATTCATAGAATAAGTTCTTTTTAGGGTCTGTAGGTATTATAATTTTATTGTGAAATTATAATTTATGGATATATTGTATAAATCAAAATTATATTTGGTTTTGTATTAACAGTGCCATTTCCATGTACTTCGAGCTTGGAGAGAAGGATATGGTATTCATTACCAATCCAGACCAATGTAACAAGGGTGAGCGAGGATTCCTTATCAACTTGATAGATTCTCCTGGTCACGTAGATTTTTCCAGTGAAGTAACTGCTGCTTTACGAGTCACAGATGGCGCGCTGGTCGTTGTCGACTGTGTTTCTGGTAAATATACATTGTAGCAATAATTATATAATTCACTAAATATAAATGATGAGTAACATTTTATGTTCACTATTTATATTGAATTATTTTAGATTATTATAGTATGACTAGATTAAAACCAAATTCTATTAACTACAACTAAAGTTATTAATTTTTGTCTGGTTTTCAAAGGTTTTTTTAAATAGTGCTGAGAGGCAAATGAATAAAAATCAGTAAACCCAACTTTGCATAATTTAGAACACTGATGTATTGATTGTCATGTGTTTGGTTCTCATTTTTTAACAAATGTATTTGATATCTTATATTAATTTCTTAGATGTGTATGGTTAAAAAAAAAAGAAGAAAAATTGATGTTTTAATGTTTAATAAGGTTAGGGTTTAATAGACTATTTATTAGTTAAGATTTTGTATGGATAGAAAACACAGGTTTACCTTGGAAAATGATCCTTGGTATTACCTAATAGTACACAAGTAAGAAAACACCACAAAAACACAAGTTATGAAATATTTCGTAAACACTGTTCACTTTCTCAATCAGTAGGTAGTATACAAAGAGGACTGAATTGTTTTAATTTAGGATGGATCTGTTCTGAGTGCTCATCCACAGACTATTTGTTTGTTATATGCCTGTTGGAAAAAGAAAAAGGATAAAGGATCATTCAATCTAAGATTATGTTGGGTTTTTTTCTAGATTTTATGACTCATTGATGAGACAGTTGCAATCTTAGTTCTGCAGGGATACATTCTGGAGGGAGTGATTTTATAATTTTTGTTGTGAAGCCGTCATCAAAAGTGACAATGTTGTGGATTGCTGTATGTTGTGCAGTTGGTTTCTCCATATCCACGATCTTTACATCATGTCTGCGGCCAATCAATTTGGTGCTTAAGTTGTCTGTGGTTAGGCCAATATATTGAACTGGGCAAAATCTGCACTTGTAGTTGGTAGATAATATTTTTTGTTGTACATGTGTGATAGCTTTTAATTTAAAATTCTTTTTTTACTAGAGGAACTATCGAAGTTGTTGGAGGGAAGATGTATTTTGAATGTTTTGTATCTTGGTCTATTAATGGTAAAAAACCGCGGGGAAGGTTAGGTTAGGTGTGTTGAGATCCGGGACTTTAGTGTGAACTAAAATATGTTTCAGATTTGTGGGCTGTTTAAACAATTTTACATTTATGTCCAGAAAGGTAACTTGTGAAGTAGATGTCCAATTTAAAAACATATCGTCAATGTGTCTACCAACAGAGAGGTTGATGGCACAGATCCATCCTTAATTATAACTTAGTTTTTTCGGTACTCTTTACTGGTTGAGAAAGTGAACAGTGTTTACGAAATATTTCAAAATTTGGTGTTTTGTGTGTGTGTGTTTTTTTGTTTGTGTACTATTAGGTAATACCAAGAATATCTTTCCATAGTAAGCCTGTGTTTCCTATCCATAAAAAATCTAAACAATGTTTATAATAACTCTAAGTTTAAATGAAAGTTATATAATAGGTTGTTTTAGCCTATTCTAGTAGCTTGTTCGTCATAAAAATTTGACTTTAGTTCCCTTTTCAAATCATTATCTTTGTAATAAATATGTTTCTATCAAATAATTTGGATATCATAAGTAAAAGGCCATTATTTTACACAGTTATTGTCATTAGTAACATTATTTCATATATTCATAACATTGGCCTATGTTGATTAGCTATATCACGATCTCTATTTTCAGAATCGGAAAATAAAATGTTGCTGGTGACCACTACAATTAAAAAAAAAACCAACTTTTATTGAAATTTGCCCCTCATTATATACATGACTTAATAATATAAACAAAATAAAATTGTTTTTTTTTATAACCCTTCTAAAAGGATTAACCCACTATATATTCCAAAGTTTGATAGCTACTTCTGAAAACTAAACGATGTGATTTTTCTTTCTTATGTTTCTGAAGTCAAATAAATATTTATATGGAATATTCAATGACAATATTACTAAATTTTATTTTGATATGAATTTCAATATATATATATATATATTCGCATGCCACTCAGGAAGGGTTAAATTGTTAATATTATGTGGATAACATATTTAAGTTCGGAGGATATTTGGATTTAATATTTCTTGCGAAGAACAATAATATCTTTGTTGATAGCTGGTACATAACTTTTTTGAGGCATGAAAGTCTATTCTCTATTAATATTTAAATGTAGACACTTCTGTGTAATTAAATGTAACATGTTTTAATGAAAGTGAATAAAAGTTGTTATTGTTACAACAATTGACTTGTCGAAACATAGGTTAGGTTATCCAAGATTACTGTATTAAAACCACTTAGTTAAGCAAAGCTTCCTTGACTTTATAATTGATTATGTGTTGTATTAATAAATATCCTAAACTATAATAATAAAAATTTAAAAAATGCTGCAGTAAAATTTTTGAAATTTTTCCTCCCATTTGTCTAAATGAAGTAATGACAATATTTAATTATAAAAAAGATAAAAATAATATACATTTTATTTAGTATTGTAATATAATAGGTAGTTTCTTATAACTTGTGAATTTTCATAGGAGTGTGTGTTCAAACTGAAACTGTATTGCGTCAAGCTATTGCTGAACGTATTAAGCCTGTAGTTTTTATGAACAAGATGGACAGAGCCTTATTAGAACTTCAATTAGAGGCTGAAGATCTTTACCAAACCTTCCAGCGTATTGTTGAAAATGTGAATGTTATTATTGCTACTTACAGTGATGACAGTGGTCCTATGGGTGAAGTCCGAGTAAGTATTGGTTATTTATTGTCTTTATTAAGCTGTAAAATTTAAAAATATATTAAGAAAAATATAATTTGCTTTGAAGATAATCTAATGTTATATTTTAAGTGGTAGTTAAAATGGTTTGTTGAATTTTTCTACATATTTGAATTTCTGTGATTTGAAGCATTGAAAAAATGCTTGATGTTTTTTCAAAATCTATAGAAAAAGGGCGATAGAAATTACCACCCTTCTCATATTCTTAACATCTTTATTTTATGTTACTCTCTTTGGTGTAATAAATATGGGGGGGGGGGGATTTGGTAACACATGGAAAAAATTAACCATCAACCTGGCTCGAATCTTTGGCAGCTCATTAGTTCAAACTGTCTTCCTCAATCAACTCAGAATTGCCATAATTTTGTGATAAATGTGTTTATTACTAATCTGCACATCAAATTAGTTTTTTTATTCACTGTGGCTTAATAAAACAGGATTATTAAGCCTAAGGAACCCTGGACCAGTAACCTCAATGCAATGATGTTTTCCCTTTTAACATGTGATATAATTTTATTTTAATCTTATTGTTGTGATAATATTAAATATTGTAGATGACTGAATTGGTGTCATTTTAGAATGATTTAACTTTTTAATAGTGTGTTTATTTTGGGGTTATTCATATTTTGACTTACAGTTACAGTAGAAATAAAATTACACTTTAGTCAAATTTTAAGCATTAATTATAAAAAGTCTATTTCGATAAGTTCAAAACATAACTTATAATATTATTTGTTTAATTTTATTTTAAAAGAGTATAAATCTAGAAGCCCTAATTTTCTCTTAATATTTGTTTTATACTTTATACGTTTCTGTAATGAAATAATTTAATGATTTTCATAATTTTGCATAAACATTACAATTGACTGTTATTTTAAAAAATAAGAATTTAACATTTTTAAACTAGTCCCTTTATTTTAGGATTAAGAATCACCATTTAAAGTTATGGCTAATATATTGTTTAAAGAAAATCTTTTTTTATTTGTTTTCCCCTTCCCAATATTTAGGTTGATCCAAGTAAAGGTAGTGTTGGTTTTGGATCTGGACTCCACGGCTGGGCTTTTACTTTAAAACAGTTTTCCGAGATGTACGCAGAAAAATTCAAGATTGATGTTACCAAATTGATGAACAGGTATGATTTATCCAATGTATTGACTGTAATATTAACCAAACTTAATATCTTTTAATTTTAATCTTTTCTGTAACCTTTGACTTGGCCTTTGTTATTATTGGAGTGTACCATTGATAAAAACTTGCTTTGTAGCTAGTTCCATATACATAATATCTTCTTTCATCATTAAAATTACAAATAAAAATTATTATCATGGTGCAAAAACTGTATTTTAATAAAACCGTTTCTTTTATAGAATCATTGACTATCAGTCCAAATAAATTTTTTTTTAATATCTAACTATATTATGTTATAATAATTTAAACAATTTTGTTTTGTTTGATGGAATTTGCTCTACAAGTATGCACATATAGCCTACTGTACGATTATAATAGCTCAAAATTTAAGTTACAATCTTATGAAATTAGGACTTGAAACAAAATTTTCTAAAACTGTATCAGGGAATAGTTGGGAATGTCAGAGAATTTGGTTAGTAGTAACTTCCAGTAATAATTAATTATTCATTTTAAAGTAAGTTTTCCAAAAGGATTGTATTATAAGAGTATGCCTTTAAGATTTAAAAAAAAAAAAAAAAAAAAAAAAAACTAAATGCTAGGAACTTTAAACAAATTGGGGCCTGGAAAATAAAAAAATTCTATAATCGAAAACTGTAGCAACCTTTTGTTACATATTATATTTATTAGTTGTTGAAATTAAGATATTCACATTTTTTATTTTTAGATTGTGGGGAGAGAACTTTTTCAATGCTACTACAAAGAAGTGGGCAAAACAAAAAGAAGATGATAACAAACGATCATTCAATATGTATGTTCTGGATCCTATTTATAAGGTTGGTAATTCTATAATTGGTTATATTTATTAGTGAGCTATATTCTAGCTAGGCCTTATATATATATAAAAAAAATAATAATAATAAAAATAAATTTTTAAAAAATAAAATAAAATGGTGGTATATCAGTGATTTTAAATCAACAAAATTTGTCTAAATAGATAATATTTAACCCTAGAAACTGTTCATGTTAAGTTTCTTCGTTTGTTTAAAAATTAATAATTTATATTATTTGTATACAAAACCTAACTTTTATAGAATATCATTTTTCTCAGAAAGATGCGTAGAATTTATCTATGTAAAATATACTATATATATATATATATATATATATATATATATATATATATATATATATATATATATATGAAAAGGTTTTGGAGTAAGTATGTTGGGTGTCAAAAAATGAAGTTAACATTTTTCAGAAAAACCTGTATCATCCAAAATCAATAGCTTACCACCTTTTTTCAAGATATATTATATAAGTTTTGTGAAATATTTGTGAATATATTTAGGAAAGGGGAAAAAAATGTTTTACATAAAAAGGGGAAATGTTTTGTATAATTTTTTTTTTTGCATGATTTGCATCTACGGAACATTAGCTTTCCAACACTTTTTTTTTTTTTATTGAGGTAGGACGATTCTAAATGGGCGAAATTGTTGAATTGTAAAAAATGTGATTTCTTGTCACATAATTGCTAAAGACGATACACTTGTAGGGTTAGAATTATTAAGTTAATATTATTAGATTAATTAGTGCAGTTGACTTTGGATTACTTTGTAACAGCAGTTAATCTATTTTTAATTTGCCGCTTATTTGGTTTTTAATATAAAGAATAGAAAATGAACCACCCTATTGACAGTGTTAGTAAGATAGGTTTGAGTTTTTCTAGATATAAAAAAACAAACCAAAATATTTTATGTTACAGTATTTTAGTTTCAAACTTTACTGTATTAGAATAATTGGTGGTTTTTATTATTTTATATGTTTTTATTATTTCTTTGAAATAATATGTTTCTAACAATAATAGTGTTTCTTTGTAATAATATGGTGTAGGTTGGACAAGAATATTAAATAAAACATTCAAAGTAAATAGATGTATTTGTTTTATCTTTTTCCAAAACCATTATAAATATAATGACTAAAATATTCTATCAAACTAATGAATGAAAAAAATAAAATAAAATAAATAAATAAAAACTACAAATTATTAATATATATTAATGAATTGAAGGATTAAGAAAACAAACCATTGGGTTGAATAAGTTTCAAATAAAGTCTCTTACGAGACCTCTTCAATATCTATTCTCAATGTAGATTGGATTGTTCAAAACTCTTGTTTCTCTTCAGAATCTTTTAAGTTTATTTAATGTATAATGTGTCATAAAATCACCTTATATAAGATTTCCAACATTTTTTTGATAGTGGATATTGATTGTAACTGCTGATGTACATTTCAGAACAATATATTTTCATTTTTGTCTTATAGTTCATAACCTATTTAAACCAATTGCTTTGTAGTTGTGATCATTAGACATCTGAATTCATTAAAATATTTAGTTCTATACTTGGGAAATTACTGATGTATTATTCGGATTCATGAGATATTCCCATTAACACATTTTTCATATTTTGAAGTAATCTTGACTGTTAAAAATAAATCCATCTTTGGAGAGTAATGTCCAGCTCTTAATATTATCATGTACATCTAAATCTATGAAAATATTTACAGAGTTCTCGTATATAGATAATGGTACGAAATATTTGACTCATAATTTAAATTCCAACAATTAACTAAATTACCGAGTGAATAACTTAGTTTTATGATATATGTTTGTTTTCTAGATTTTTGACTGTATCATGAATTACAAAAAAGAAGAAACCGAAGGCCTTTTGAAAAAATTAGGAATTGAATTGAAACACGAAGACAAGGAAAAGGATGGAAAACAATTGCTCAAGGTATTTATAATAGTTTTTTATATTTTTTTTCCTTCTGAATTAATAAAATTGTTTATATTTTAATACTCTTTCTCAAAATTGTATATACTTTAACAAAACTACACATACCAAGTTGTATTGGAGATTAATAGGCCTATTGCAATTCCTCGTAACGGACAAATACAGTATATGTTAATTTTTTCAAACAGATTATATCTTAAATGAGTTATCTTGTGTATAATCCTAGTTTAGAAATTTGGTTGTGATGTACACAAACCATGTTGGTTTAATTTGTATTTATACCAAGAAAATGAGTCAGTATGTAGCTTTCGAATAATAGCTCTGTAGTTTTACAAAATTGAAAAGTCCTAAAAACTTATTTTAAATATATGAATTCATTCTCAGTATCCAGGTCACTATTATTTTAAAATAAAGTTTCTTACCTTTGTTTCCGTCAAGTGACCTCTTTTTTGCAATCGTGACGCGTTTCGGGACTTTTATCCCATCTTCAGGCACAGGTATATTAATTTAAATTATTGGACTGAGGTCGTCAAACACTAAAATTATTCATAAAAACACACATATCACATTGAAAGTCCTATTTGGTGTACACCTTCTGGCTACCGGAGGTCATCTGTTATCTCGCGCACTCCGAACCTGTACCTTGTACGACACGGCGATAAGAATTCAAGAAGCCCGCGGTAAGAACAGGTTCGGAGTGCGCGAAATGACAGATGGTCAGTTGACGTCCGGTAGCCAGAAGGTATACACCAAATAGGACTTTTAATGTGATGGTGTTTTGTGCGTGTTTTTATGAATAATTTTAGTGTTTGACGACCTCGGTCGAGTAATTTAAATTAATATACCTGTGTCTGAAGATGGGATAAAAGTCCCGAAATGTGTCACGATTGCAAAAGAGGTCACGTGACGTAAACAAAGGTAACAAAACTTTATTTTAAATATATAATTGATATTATCTAATATTTCTTACTAATTTACTGCATGAAGTAAGTTTCATCACTCTCCTTAAAATTTGTTCATCAATTGAAACATTTATAACTATTAACAATATTTTTGTAGGTTGTAATGAGAACTTGGTTGCCAGCTGGTGAAGCCTTACTTCAGATGATAGCAATCCATTTGCCTTCCCCTGTAGTTGCACAAAAGTATCGTATGGAGATGTTATACGAAGGACCTCATGATGATGAGGCAGCACTTGGTATCAAGGTAAATATGTTTTATATTTGTAGCCTAAAATTTTTATGGTAACTAGAAGTAATGTTATAACTACTACTGCTGATAGAGACATTGACTCAGTTCCTCTCTGTCATTTCATGTTGCTGTCTTGTCTTATCGTCTGTTGTCTTCTTTGTTTTGTTTACAAACTAATGGACAACAAACTTTCTACCTATAAAAATTGGTTATAAATTTTAAAATTGCTGTCTGTTTTCAAAAAATGAATAGTTTTCAATTTTGTTTAAATTTGAAATTTAGGCTCAGATTTACAAACATTTAGACAAACTTGCTAAACCAGAAATATCCTTATCAATTTCAAAATTGCATCAAATTTTCAAAAAGTTTAGTTCTTAAAAGTTTTTAGTAGTAGGTTAGATTTTTATTAAATTTTGTATTAAGCTCATTAATATCTCCGTTGTTTTCGGTTTCTTGTTTTACATTTGATATAGTTTCGTAAGATTGACTATGGAGGACTTTACTCTCACCAACTTTTTTCCTAACGTTTCACCTTCCATCACAACCAAAGCAATATTTTTGTGTATATAACTACGAAACGCACAGTACAAAATTCAATGCAAGATTGAGCTCATTCTTTCCCCCACTAAACCAACTGGCCCATAGACGGATAAAAGTTATCCTCATATTAACTTTTATAAATTTGAACAGATTTCAATGAATCTTGAATGAGATTTTTACTGATTGCATTGGGCGTGTAAGTGAAAAGTATGTGCTAATCACTGTACAACTGCTATGCACCAATTGACTTTTTGCACCCATTAAAACAATTTTTGCAATATGTCCTTTCAAACATTTAATAGGGATAAGGCTTACCGATTAATTGGTGATTCAACTACTTTATTAAATCTTAACAGTGACAAGAAATAAAAAATGTTGTGCTTATTTTATTAATAACTAGTAACACAATGTCAACAGTTTTGATTGTGGAGATACTCGTGTTGCTGTACTATGTTAGTAATTATTACTAATCAACGATTACAATTGACATGTAATAGTGTAATAAAAGTTCGTTCTACAAACATGATGTTGAAAATAAAAAAATAGGAAATCTTAGGTAATTTTAGTTCTCTAAAACAATAATGTTTTGGGAATTTTTGATTGACAAAGTATTTACTATTTATCAACGGAAAACCAATATTATAAAATTTTTTTTCTTCTTTTCAAACCTTTATAAACGTAGTTGATTTTTATTGTGAAAACAAAATTTATATACTCCTAGCTCTATAGACTCCCGCACTGACCCAAAAAAACACTTGCAGTTTCTGAGCAATTTGTCATTACAGTTGAAAAAAATTGTAACTATAATAGGGTCAATTTACAGTTAGATACTAAATAATAATAAACAATATATTATAAGAAATATACATACTTATATTATAAATTAAAAATTTCATGTTCAAAAATTATTTCTTAATCAATTTTTATTAGATTCGTAATTTTTGCATAATGAAAAATCCGTAACTTCTTATGTAAAGATTATATTATTTTTTTTAATAGAAAAATATAGGGGGAAAAATTTTCAATAATTTTATGTTCGTTTTATTTTTACAATAGTGCATAACTGTGTAAATAATTATTACACTAATTGCTTAGTATTTTGTTTGGTGAAAAGCCTCAAATTGGAGTCCCATAAACTAAAATATGTAATTGTCTGAAAATAATATTATATTTACTGAATGGTTTTGTTTTGTCCTAAAATATCTGATTGTGAAAAGTGTAATATAATTGTTAAAGATTGTAATTATACACAAACACTTTCTTAATAAATTATGAGAAATATATATTTCTTTTATATATGAAAACTCATCAGAATAATTAATACATAATGAGAAGAAAAAGAAAATTTGATGATACACTAACAACTTTAGGTTTTGTTGGATATAATTAAACATAATCACTAATAAATTAAGTGGATAATAATAATGGTTAAATTCAAAATATTCGAATCTTTGAGTCTAATTTTATTAGGTCTTTCACCTAAACAATATCTAACACAATCAAAATAGGCCAAATACCAGAATGTTCCTGTAGATCCCTGTTACTATTTAACAGTTCAAATATATTAAAGATGAACTACATACAGTAGACGCTCTTTTAACCGGCACGGTCGGGACCACGGCCATGTCGGTTAATCGAGTGTATCTAGTTTTTAACCCTCCAAGTGCTAAAAGTTGCTATCACGATCTATTTTGCCGCGGCCACAGTGCTAAAGTCGTGATCGTGATCTAAATTAAACAAGGTTTGCTAAAATCGATATACTAACAGTAACTTTTATCCAAACTACATGTATTTTATATAGTAAGTCTGAGTAAAAGACGCTCTATTCATTTTGCACAATTTTATCGATGGTTATAAGAAAAATCGATGTTAGCAAGCCTGTAAAAGACAATTTGATGTTTAGTGCTGCATTCTGGCAGTGAATTGTTATTTAGTATTTTTGTCTATATTATTTTGGTAAATACAATTAATTTTATGATTATTTAGTGTATCTAGTGTTTTTAGTGTAGTATTACACATTATTATAATAATGAGTGAATTTGGCAATTCTAGTGATATTCAAAACTGCTTGAAATTTATTTAAACTAAAATATAAAACACTATGCTTAAAAAAATAGAAAACACTAAACTAAAATGATCACTGACAGTTACATCACTACTGCACTGTATAATACTGTGGTATAGTATCACGTCAGAAGCAGACAAACACTGGATGACTAAGAAAACGGCGCACGCAGTCACTGCATTGGCGGGAAATTCAGTCGAGGCCTGTCAACCGACCATGAGTGGCTCGGCTGATGCCGGTTAGTAGAAAGTGCCAGTTTGTTAGAATGCCGAATAAAAGAGCGCCTACTGTACAAAGAAAAAAATAATTGTCTATATTAGCTCTCAGCTGCTCAGGAATGGTTACAAGATTTTCTGTTTCAAATTAATAGCACAGAATCTCAAAAACAGGGGTAGTGGATGGTGTTGATTTTTCCCAAGTTGGGGGATGGGAAAAACACATAAGTACATCAATATATAAAGAAATGATATTAATAAGATTAAATTCAATTAGCAAAGTAAATAATTTGTAAAATGTTAATTATGTTCCTGCAATATAGGATGAAATGCAATGGTGTATTTATGTAACAAAATTTTGTTCTATTTACAGACATGTGACCCTAATGCTCCACTCATGATGTATATATCCAAGATGGTACCCACTTCTGACAAAGGAAGATTTTATGCTTTTGGCCGTGTATTTTCCGGAAAGGTAATGTTGATCATTAAAAAAAAAAATGTATATATATATATATATATATATATATATATATATATATATAGTTTATATTATTTATAAAAACATTTTTATATAATTTAATTTTGTCTTAGGTTGCAACTGGTATGAAGGCTCGTATTATGGGACCCAACTTCACCCCTGGCAAGAAAGAAGATTTGTATGAAAAAGCAATCCAGCGTACTATTCTTATGATGGGTCGTTATGTGGAAGCTATTGAAGATGTACCCAGTGGTAGGTTTTAATCCATTAATGGAATTATTCAATGCTATATCAACACATATTAATATTAGAAGTCAAATTCAGTTTTCCTGGTTGCCTGATATATTGAATAATGGAGATTTCAACTTTTGCCATTTTCAGTGCTATTTAACAAATCCGACAAAGCTTATCATTATGTTTTTACTTTAATTCATTTTATTTTCTCAATCAGTTTATATCTAATTCCTTAATAACAAATGATGAATGTTCTTAAATCTGAACTATGATTACCACAAGAACGGCCAACTGATGTTATGTATATATCTAACTAAATAAAATTAATCTAGTGTGCTCTATGTCTTCAGAATAATTTTTATGCCTTTAAATATTTATTATTTACCAAAATAGCAGTAGTGGGGGGGGGGAATTAGTTGATTTTTAGACCTTTTTCGCAGTAAAATTGTCAATTGTCTTGTTTCTTAAGTAAACTTTGTGTTAATTTTTCTCGTATTGTGGGCTAGTTAATGTACACAAGAATTAGACATAGACTCAAGATCTATTTATCACGTACTATTGTATGGATTCGTTTGCTGTCGTTTCTATTTAAAAAGAGAAAGTTGGTAGGCTATTATTTAGAATCTGAACTTGATCTGTGTACAAAAGAAAATACAGGAAACCTACTATACAGTTTCAATTACAAAATGTTGTGATTGAATATTATCACTAAATTGGTGGCTAAACACTAATAATTGTGTTTCGAAGTGTTTCTGCTAATTTTAGAGTAAATGCATTTACCTTTTGCATTGTTTGTTGGTGTGATTTAAGTTTGACATGGAGATCGACAGGAGATAGTGAAACATTGATACGGAAAAACATGTCGTGTTAATTCATTAGAAAAAAATACAAAACTTAATTTCATTGTTGAAAAATAAAAGAAGAATTTTACTTTTCAAACTGCTATGGTTGGGATATGTCATATAAAATGTTGATTCAATTTTAAATGTAATTAAAAAATTGCCATTTTATATTTCTTCCGACGGTAGCAAGCAGAAGAATGTAAAACTTTACCTCATTGTGGTTACATATTTAGATACAGGAGGACTTGCAAATTAAATATGGTGCCTAATCTTAATGGTGATGCTACCAGATTTAGAGTTTCGAAACTTCTTCTAAATAAATTAAAGATGTGCCGTTGAATAACTATGTTGCATTTAATGCCGATAATGTTCCAGTAATGATAGCTAGCTGAGTCTTTAAAAGATGAAATTAAAAATTTAATTATGATGGGTTGTTCATGCCATTTTATAAATTTAACCACTGAAAAAGGTTGCTTTTACCAGTTAAGGATAGAATATTTTATTTTAGACATTTATTACTATCTTCAAAAGAATTCTAAAAGGAAGGGAAAGTATAATTCGTTGTCAAAAATGCATGATACTGATGATTAAAAAATTATTAAACATGTTTTTTAAAAAAAAGTAACATCTGCATCATCAGTCCAACCTTAATAAATTTCATAGTTACAGTATGTGAATAAAAATAGAAACAGACTTTTCTTAGAAAGTGTGTCCTTTCAAAACCTGTGTATAGCCAAATTTGTGATCCAAAACTTCTGTAAATAATTCAAACACTACATACACAATTATATTTTAAAACTAAGTTATATAAATAAACTATATTATATACTTTTTTGTTTGATGTTTGTAGCCCACTTTGTTGAAAAAGAATTATTAGTATTCAAATAACTAAAAGTAAATTGCATTACTAAAAATCTCCATATTTAAACAACATCGTACCTGGGTATTGTTATTTCATATATATGGTAAAAGTATTACATATATTAACAAATCATGAATGTTTTTAAATCTGATCTATATGATTACCATAAGAACGGGGAACTGAAGTTAATATCTATTAATATATACTATAAAAAATGCCAAAATTTTTCCTTACTCTGAGGATAGTCTTTTCTCCTTCAAGAATTGTTTGATTTTTATTAGGGATTGTTTGATATAATATCTTTCGTGTGTGTATATATTTATTTGTATGATTATTATTATTTTATTTATTTTTACACTAATTGTTTTAAGTAATTCCATATCAAATGATGAATGATCAACTAATGTTACTACAGTAAAAACTCTCTAATCCGGATTAATGTGGCGCCGGCCGATCCGGATCTCGGGGTGGCTATTTTTATATAGTTAAAGTGGTTTTAAACGTAGCAAATTATGTTTTTAGCGCTAAAGCGCGTTGGACTTACGATAAATTGTAGCTTTACCACAGTATTCTAAAAATTCACTATGGTTTTTCAAATTACTGTAATATAGCTATAGATGTTACGTTTTAACTGTACTATTATGTAATTTGCCGGTATGGTAACCGGTAACAAAAGTACCAAAAACACCAAAAACAACAAAAGGTAGGTTAATTAAATAAATATTCCAATAGCTATGTTTAAAATTCTATTTATTTTAAGCTGAATGAGGCTCGGCATAAAGAACACAAATAACAATTAATTAGGTCTACAGTGTTAACTAAAAATATCAAACGAAAAATGAAGATTAGAAAATTAAACAGTACAATAGTACAATAAATACGTACAGGATTGTACACGAGAAATTTTTATGAACCTACATAAATGTTAGTTTTCATTACAGTACAGTAATTTGTACTCGCGTCAGTTTTTATTTAAAAAAGGATGTAATGGTAGCTTGCTTGGCTCGTTGAACATGCTTCTTAGATGTAATATCTCTCCATCTACGAAAAAGGAGATCTGCCGGTGAGGATTCTTCTTGTTCCACCATGTAGTCTACCAGCTGTTCAAGTGCTTGGAATCAGAACCGCACTACTGCCCAGTGCCCAGCTCAAAAAACATTGTTCACTACTATTCGGCCCAAAAATATTATTTTTGTATAGAAAATTGTTTTTTTATTATTTTTTGTATGATGGCATACGGCGGCTGGATATCGTAGTTTCCGGATATCAGAGATCCGGATCAGAGAGTGTTTACTGTATATTTATATCAACCTATTTTAAATTATCATAATTTTAGAAAAATCCATTACTTCAATTTTGGTACAAGATGTATTTTTATTGTTGGTATGAGTTTATTTCAAGAATTGTTTAGTTATTGAAATTTACCAAAACATCGGGGATTGTTTTATGTAATATCTTTTGTGTGTGTTTATTTTTTTACACTAATTGTTTCAGTAATTCCATATTAACAAATGATGAATGTTCTTAAGATTGATCTCTGTGATTACCACAAGAACGGCCAACTGATGTTAATATAGATCAACCTATTTTAAATTATAATAAATATGGATAAGAAAAAAAAATCATGAGTACAATTTTGGTTGGTTTATATGAATATTTTGTATCTATACATTTCTTTGAATATAGGTTAATCATCAATTTAACCAACTGCTCTTAACAAATGATGAATGTTCTTAAACCTGATTTTGGTGATTACCACAAGAACGGCCAACTGATGTTAATGTTTATCAACATATTTTTTAAATTATTTTTTAAGTGCATGGAATTTGTTGAAAAATGAACTGCAAATAACTCTGGGTTTGACTGGATACTAGGGATGAAACGATTAGTATATCGATTAATCGTAATCATGATTATGACGATATTTGGCAATTATGATTAATCACCAATTCAGGCTTTGTGATTAGTATCAATATGTTTGATGAGTTTATTTAATTTTTTTTTTAAATATTGTTAAAGAGTAAAATTATCGATAATAGAGTTTAATTTCTTTATGTAATATACCTTATGCAGCATTTATTCGCCTATTATCTAACAGAAAACTGTATGGTGCTGTCACATCAAGTCGTTTTTTAATTTATTTATTCATCCTTTTTTAAAAATACATTATATATATATATATATATATATATATATAATATATTTCAACATTACCAATCATCAAATATTATGGCATCTACAATTTAGCAAACTACAACAATAATAACCACTCCCCTATAAATAACAACAATAAAATTTCCCCTATCTAAATACAACAGCAATTTAGGGGGGGGGAAACAAAAGTCATTGAACCCCTGATGCTTACTGTGAAGCATCTCGAATCCTGTACAAAGCTATTTTTCGATTCTGAACATTCATTACATATATTTTATACTGTCGAGTAAATAATAAATTTTCCCCAAAAGCATTTCCTTTATTCTCTTTCTGAATACTAATAGTTAGTTTCAGCTTTAATGATTTCTGGGAGCTGGTTATAAAATTGGACCCCTTTCTGGCTTAAAGCAATGTGATGTTGTTTACATCACAAGACAAGAGGTAGAGGTAGTGGGCCTTGAACTGGTTATTGTTTTCACGTATGTGCTTAAGCACATTCCATTTACACGCTATTTATAGTCTCCTGTAATAGGAAACATAGGTACAGTTTATGACAGACTATTTAATTCTGATAGTTGTTTGAGTTTGACCATGATTTGTAAAACAACTAAATAACTGGACAAAAATCTATTTCTTTTATTCTTTTTTTCCCTTATTATTATTTATTTATTTTATTAATTTTTTTTTAGAAATCAAAAATAATTGAGGATTGTCGGATTAGAAAACAAACAGTCTTATTTACCATTTTTCAATATTTAGAATCGAACTATATGAAACTAAATTTATTGTTATATAATCTGTGTTGCTGACTCATTTTCTGCACAAATTGTTTTAAACTAATAATTTTTTAATTCATTAGGTAACATTTGTGGTTTGGTCGGAGTGGATCAATTTTTAGTTAAAACCGGAACAATTACAACTTTTAAGGATGCCCACAACATGCGTGTCATGAAGTTTAGTGTGTCACCTGTAGTGCGTGTCGCTGTAGAACCCAAGAATCCTGCTGACTTGCCAAAACTTGTAGAAGGGCTTAAACGACTTGCCAAATCAGATCCTATGGTCCAGTGTATTATTGAAGAATCTGGAGAACACATTATTGCTGGAGCTGGAGAACTTCACTTGGAAATTTGTCTCAAGGTATAGCCATTATATAATTGACAATATTTAGCTGTGATTTCTCCCAAATAAAATATTCTTTTTTTTTTTTTAAATTGATAGTAATTTTTTGATTCATCTTTAAACATTCTAATGAAATGGAATTTTAAAAGTGAAAAACTATAATTTTTAATGGCAGTAGTCACTTTTTATTTCAAAACATGCTTAAAGAAAAATTGACATAGTCCGTAAATGTGCTCAACATTAGACAAGAATTGATAGGAGTCCACAACTTCCAAATAATTTTGAATTCTAATTGGTCCTTCATCAATTTTAAAGATCTAGTAAGATATTTTATGTAATGTACATAAGTGTCTTGTAAAAATGTACGGTCATATACTTTTTATTTCGCCTAATGATGATTTCTTACAGACCTGTTCGGAATTATAGTTGAGGATAAATCAAGAAACTGAAGGCAAGTATATTGATAAAATTGGATATGTTGATTACACTATTTATGTAATCAATCAATTTCTGCATAGTTGCTTTTGTTGATGCGTGATAGTCATATAGAATGATGAAAATTTACATTTAGTTTATATACTGCTAGTTTTACTGTTTTCTCTATAATAATATGTAAAAATGACTTCTGTTCCAAGTCTTTTTTCATATAATAAAGATTAAATAAAATTATTGGTTTCGTGCGCAACTATATATAAATCGTTTAACTTTTTATTTCGCCAAATGATGATTTTTTTTACAGACCTGTTCTGAATTCTTCTTGAGGATAAATCAAGTAACTGAAGGCAAATATATTTATCTCATTTTTAATTTTGAATAAGAGTGTACAGCAACTGTGGCAAATATATTTATCTCATTTTTTATTTTGAATAAGAGTGTACAGCAACTGTGAATTCCTGGAAAAGTGGGAATTGTATGGTAATATATATCTTTGGGGGCGAGGGGGGAGAAACAAACAGTTATATTTTATCCAATTTATAAAAAAATAATTGATCCTAATGAAACTTTTAATAGATTAATTTCACGTATTTATTGCAAAGCTAATATTTTTGAAATCTAGCTTCCAAGTCTTTTCATATAATAAAGATTAAATAAAATTATTGGTTTAGTGCGTAAATTAATATAACTCCCTTAACTTTTTATTTCGCCTTATGATCGATTTTTTACAGACCTGTTCTGAATTGTTCTTGAGGATAAATCAAGTAACTGAAGGCAAATATATTTATCACATTTTTTATCTTGAATAAGAGTGTACAGCAACTGTGATTTCCTGGAAAAGTGGGAATTGTATGTTATATATCTTTGGGGGCGAGGGGGGTTTGACAAACAAAAACCGGTTATATTTTACCCAATTTATAAAAAAATAATTGATCCTAATGAAACTTTTAATAGATTCATTTCATGTATTTATTGCAAAGCTAATTATTTTTGAAATCTAGCTTCCAAGTCTTTTCATATAATAAAGATTAAATAAAATTATTGGTTTAGTGCATAAATTTATATAAATCCATTAACTTTTTATTTTGCCTAATGATGATTTTTTACAGACCTGTTCTGAATTGTTCTTGAGGATAAATCAAGTAACTGAAGGCAAATATATTTACCACATTGGTTTATCTTGAATAAGAGTGTACAGCAACTGTGAATTCCTGGAAAAGTGGGATTTGTATGGGATATATATTTTTTTTGGAGCAGGGGGGGGGGACAAACAAAAAAACATTTATATATTCCACTATTATACGTATTTATTTTTGTAAATTTTTTGAGACTGCTAATTTGAAAATCTACCCTGATAATTTTGTCAATGTATGTTATGAAATCTTTAAAGAGAATCAATTGTGTTAGAATTATGCAATACGCTACTATCCGGTGAGAAAGTTTTAGTGTTCTTAACATCTCATTCTTAATATTCCTAAGTACTAACAACTATGGTATTCTTGTGTATTAGAACCGATTGGCACTCTCTTGTGATCAACTTACTTTTTTTGTTTTGATTTTTTGTGTGATTGAAAGAGGGAAAGGTGATAGTCATTGATTTCATCTTAGTCAACAGATAACCTATAGGTGGTGTAATCACCTTATAAAAATGGAAGAAAATACAAAATAAATTCCCTTGGCCCTCGAATACTCAATGATGTCATGGTCGAAAGAAAAAAAGGTTATTTATTGATACAAACATTGTACAAAACAAATTTAAAAAATCCCATCTTCTGTTGGACAACTTATTTCTTTTCAAATTATGTGAATTTATCAAAAATATTTTGTCGCCCTTTTCATGAAATAAAAACAACTTTTAATTGTGAAAGTATTATAAAAGTAGTTGTAGTATGCAAAATGCTACTTCTTTATGTATTTTTTCTCAGAAAGATGCTAAGAATTTATCTGTGAAATGGGGGGGGGGGAAGAAGATAATTCTTTCTATAACCACCTGTTGCAGTACTTGGTTATTATCTTCTTACATTTGTATAAACTATGTATGTACACCTGTACAATGATTTTTTTAATTAAAAAAAAAAAATTTATTTTTTTTATGCTATTTAATCCACTGAACTGCCCTTCACACTCCATTTGTGCCCATTAAGGGTCGAAATACGGCGAGGGGTGTTGGATTTCGACACACAAAAAACACGTTTTTTGCAATTCAACATTTCGCTCGCTTAGAATCATTCTACCGCAATAAATAAAATACCGTTGGAAAACTAATGTTCCATAGATGCATAATCATGAGAAAAAAAGAAAGAATTTAAAAAAATGTTATAAGTAATATTTAATTTAATTGGAAAATGTGATTTCGCCACGAACGAGTAAAGAAATTTGCAGTTCCTTCTTTCTCTAATTTTTACAAATCCATATTTCTGTCGAACAAATCTACCATAACACTGTTCTATAGACCAAATCTTCTGTTTTGATCTGTGCTTTCCACATCTGTCTAACTTTTATAGTTTTAAATATATATAAATTTAAACAAAATCAAGAATTTTAACACACTAAAAATCACATTTTTCTCAATTCAACTTAAGCCTAGTATATATTATTTTTTCGAAATGTGTAATATATCATTGTAAAGGTAATGTTACAATCTTTCATAATCATGTATTCCAAAATCCTTCTCACGATGGATAAAATTTCACGAATTCTATAAAGTTTTGTAGTTTTTTGTGCAAGAGTGATGCACCTGACAGAACGGCTTAGTATATGAAAATGTGAACTCGTGGATCATATAATTTTGTTAATAGTAATTCTTGCCCAAATACCACAAGTTAAGCATATCTTATACTATTTTTGTTTCTCTTTCGAACTACGTATTCGAAATTGTAGTAAGTGTTTTAATTTACAAGTTATTTACATTCTACAAAGTGCTCCAAAAATTTATTCCTTCGGTTTGCTCTTGGGAGTGCCTAACGAACTTTTGAAGATTTCTATCTTTATATATTACTGCCGTTCTTTGTACTACTGTGAATAGGATATTTATTGTAGATCTACAAACTGGTATAAAGATCTAGTTTACAGGCATGATATTTATTTGGCAGTCAACATTTGAAGGTTGTCCTTCCTATCTAAGCGTAACCGGTCTCGACCTGTCTTACATGCATGTTTATTGCTATCTTGTATGTATGGTAACGTGTGTTGCTCAATGTATTTCTATTATGTAGTATTTTTGTTATTTATTATAATATTTGTATACAAATTTTTATAATATGTGTGTTAGTGTTTCTAGAGTGTATTTTTTTTGATAGAATTTTAATATTTTCAGTGTATTTGATAAAAAGGTGGGATCTGATTATTGTGTTATACATGTACTTTTTTTTATTCTTGCATATTGCTGATGATGTTACCTCACAGACCTGTTCTGATTCAACTGTTGAGGAAAAATTGAGTGTCTGAAGGAAATGTAAACAAAACAATTTAAAACGGCAGATTATCAATTGCATTTAAATTATTTAATATTGAAATAGTATGTTATTAAGAATTTATTTTATTTTTGTATCTAGGATTTGGAAGAAGATCATGCATGTATACCTATCAAGAAATCCGACCCTGTGGTATCCTATCGTGAAACTGTATCCGAGGAATCTGATCAGACATGTCTGTCAAAGTCGCCAAACAAACACAACCGTCTGTTCATGAAGGCTTGCCCCATGCCCGATGGGCTTGCTGAGGATATTGATAATGTAAGTTTATTTCTGCATAATCGTAGCTCTAGTTTACATAAATATCAGCAATCCGAAGTAGGTGGTATTATGCTTTATTGGAGGCATTTCAAGGAGTTATATGTTATTCTTATCCAGTTATATACTTATAAGTGAATAAATACCACATTTTATCAACTTTAACAATAGTTATCGATATATAATCGTACTTAATATTGTTTTCTTCAAATTTAATTAGATTGAAGAGATCTGTATATAATAAAGAAATATTAAAAATAATTTTAATATATTTTGTTCAATAGTATTTTGGAAAATGTATTATTAAACTTTTGTATTATATTACTCAGGGTGATGTTAATCCTCGAGATGACTTTAAAAGCCGAGCTCGGTATCTTGGTGAGAAATACGAGTATGATGTTACTGAAGCTAGGAAAATCTGGGCTTTTGGACCTGATGGAACAGGACCTAATCTTCTTGTGGACTGTACTAAGGGTGTACAATATCTTAATGAAATAAAAGATTCTGTAGTAGCTGGATTCCAATGGGCAACAAAAGAGGTAATTTTCTCCAACTCTTTAAATTTTGTAAAAACTGTGCTCAATATTTTATGAGAATCTTAACATTTAAAATTAGGTGATTAAATGTTTCATTCAATATTTATGGCTCTTTACAATCTAAACGGCTAAGCTGATTTCAGTGCAGTTTCAATATTGTCCCCCCCTCCTTCTGTATATATATATAGTCTAGTTAAGCACTACATATTTAGATTTTAAATTCAACTTAGTGATTTTAAAATAAATAACAGGTAATATTATATGTACTATGGGCTTTTTAACAGCATTAAGATAGTTTAAAATCTTTTTCCAGTGGTAAAGAGTGATCAAAAAAGCATTTAATTATTTCCTGCTCAAAAATGTAATCATAATTTATATTCATTTGCCAATTTTTGTTATGTAAACTGAAATTTAACACTACTTTTTAGGCTTACTTAAGCCAGAACAAAATGGACATAATTGATGATTCAAATTATGAATGTAGCAGAATAGTTTTCATTAGTTACTTCGATGTTAGTTCATGAATCTAAAATAATTCAACAGCTCCATTTAATATCCCTTAGGTACAGACCAACGTTTGTAGTTGGGTAGACAAATCATAGAAAAAGCTGTGTTTAGAACCCTATGAAACTGAAGAGGAAAATCTAACAAATTTCAAAAATCATCGTCCTTACCAAAACTGAAGTCTGAGTAAATTGTATGTGAACTCTTTATTATTCCATCCAAAACACAGTTTTCTCATATTATACTTTTCCTGCAAGGTGCAGTTTTTATTTTTATATAATTCCTTCCAAAAAAATAGTCTATTATTTAATAATCTATAAATTATTTGAGTTCAAAATCTGATAATTTCATGAACATAATTCTTTCTATCTCAATATGAGTGGGAAGGGATGGATTGTGGAGAACTCTGTCTGTTATTGTTATCCAATGGCAGGTTGGGAAATTAAACGATCACCAAAAGCTCAGTATATTGGAGGAGAAAGAGAGCGATGGGAGGGAGTGAAGGGAGTATTGGTTTTTAAGACTAGAATATTTTGTATCGATATTATCGTAATTCAAACTGCTTGGTTGTTTGTTTCCTTGGACCAGTTTATATTACAATTCGGTAGTTTCATTGATATAACTCATGTGAATAGCAAATGGCGGTAGAAAATAAATCAAACTAAAATTATATCAATATGATTTTCTACTAAGGAAAGGGAGGAGGTCAGAACTCAAATATCATATCTTTTGTTCTGATACTATCGGAATTTGATATGGCATTGGCTGATGCCGATACAAAGGTGTCGGTTTAGGAAATTAACACATTATCTTTAAATTTAAATATGTTACTATAATTAATTTAAGAAGACTTATGAAATAAAGTCTAAAATATAAATATGTTACTATAATTTAAGAAGACTTATGAAATAAAGTCTAAAATATAAATATTTATTGAGCGAAAATATAACTTTATTTGAATTATCTAGGGTGTTTTGTCTGAAGAGAATATGCGAAGTGTCCGATTCAACATTTATGATGTAACGTTACATGCTGATGCTATTCATAGAGGAGGTGGTCAGATTATCCCCACAACACGTCGTTGCTTATATGCTTGTATCTTAACAGCAGCACCACGTCTAATGGAACCTGTGTACTTGTGTGAAGTCCAATGTCCTGAAGTTGCCGTTGGAGGTATTTATGGTGTACTCAATAGAAGACGTGGTCATGTTTTTGAAGAAATGCAAGTTACAGGCACACCCATGTTCGTAGTTAAAGCATACTTACCTGTCAATGAATCATTTGGTAAGTTTAATATTTTTTCTATTAATTTTATTTCAGTTCTTAAATTATGGATAATGATTTTTACAGTCTTGCATATGTAGTATATATATATTTTGTAGATAAACAAAATTGTATGAAAATTTTCATAAAACTACTACAGATTCTCGAGTCTGGCAAAATTAGTTTTTGGAATTATGTCTGCCTATTGTTCATGTAGTGCTCTACAACCTAAGCCGGTGGGCAGATTTTTACCAAATTTGTTATGTAGATATATTTTGTACGTCTCATTAAGACATGTAAAGACCAAAACTCTTAAATCACATACCATCATGATACACATATATAATCTTATTTTATTTTAATTAAAATCATTCATATAATAAATAGTTCTATATGAAGCTCCATAGTTATCAAATTATGAATATTTGAATATATCATAATTATATGGTACACAGGAGTCAAAAACAATCTTACGAATATAATGTAGACTAACATGAGCATATTTTATTCTGTTTTTATAAGTGAATAAGTTGTATTAGAAAACAAAAGAACATCACAGTTTTGTTTAACCAAATTTTTTTATTTTATTTATTTACAATTGCAACTAGTTAACAACTATCTAGCAATATTTCTCTGATGTAACTGGCTGTGTGGTGAAAAAACGTCCAGGGTCGCCCTTCACAATGCAACTACACTTCGATCACGTGTATCAATCCTGCACCAAGTCAACAGCTTTCTTTCTCTTCAGCCTCCGCACCTGTGGGGCGTTGCTGACCAAATGTGCCACCTCTACATTTTTATGATCACAGAGTCTGGTTACATGCCTTCCAGCATACTTTTGTATCTCTTCGTGCACCAAAGGCATCTTCAAATCTCGATGGATATCTCTATTGCGGACATACCATGGTGCTTTGACAATACTACGAAGCACTTTATTTTGAAATGTCTGAATTACTTGGATGTTAAGATTTGCCTATATAAAAGCAGTTTATTATGTACGGACAATTCAGAATTCCCACCAATAAGCCAGTACATTTGTCTGTACTTCATTCCTAGTTGTTCACGTTTCATGTGTGACTTCCAATGAAGTTTAGCATCCAGAGTCACCCCTAGATACTTTGCCTCGTTTGCTTGTGGCATGTTCCCATTTATTATCACTGGCTGATACACACAGTGCTTGTTAGTAAAGTTAACATGAGTAGACTTTTCCTCATTCAGTTTAATGCGCTATCAATAGCTGATTGCAACTTGCCAAATTTAAAAAATATTTTTTATGGTTTCACAATAGAGCATTTAGCGGACTATCTAATATATATGACTTATTGGAGTATTGTTGTTATACTAATATATACTTAAGTGTTCATTTTTAGACCTTAATTATTGATTAAATATCTTAATATTGCTAAAATAAATGTGTAACTTGACTAAATATATTTATTCGTGTATATGAACAAAAACAGAAGTAAAGTAACTAACTCTTTTAATACAAATAATTACAAATAAAGTAGCATAATTTATAGAATGAATATTTGTCGTCTATGGCTGATGGGAGGTTAAATTCACATGAAAACTTATTGTATATTATAAATTTGTACTTCGATCTGTTGTGAAATTAGCTGGGGCACTCTTCTGATTTTCTTATATTGGTTCTTAGTTGCTTCTGAATGTCAATTGTATGACTCAGTTTATCTACAGTGTGCACAGGAACTATAAAGTTTGCTTTCTTCAACTATTATAAATGTATATAACTCTATCCCAGATGTTCCCGAGACATTTTTATATCATATCAATGATTTGTTACTCTTTCATTATACAATAGCATGAATTTCAAGGGAATCCTAAAAAAATTGTATTATCAAGGAATTCAAAACTTCAAGGTTTGTGCTACTGTTACGATGTAAAAGTTTATGCTATGAAATTATATTGTACAAACCTCTATAGCACAAATTTGTCGATATTTCCCCTCAATAACACGATTGTTTTTATAGTGTACTGATGGATGAATAAGAACTCATTTGATAAACTTATAAATAGAAGTGTATTTTTAAAAAATAGGTCTACAAGGTGTAGAACATAATAATACTGATAGAAGATTATGTGAGCTCCCCTCAAATATTGGAACATCATTGTCAAAGGTTCCCTTGGAATTTTTCAAACTTCCCTGGATTATCAGTACTTTGTGGAATTGGATTGTGCAAGTCTTGTCTTCTTCAGGTTCACTTTACATTGAAGCCACTCGTCTTAAAACATAAATTGGTTTTTGTAATGTTGTTCCGTGTCTTTGTTATTATCCACATGGCATCAAGCAGACTCGTTTTTGTTGGAGTTGGGCATGCTATGTCTTGGAGAAATTGGTGAACAACCTCCCATCTGTAATTGATTTTAAAGTTTTGAATGATACCTTGGTCAAGTTTTGAAATCTTGTTTAGTGGTAAGAATGTGATCTGATGTTGATATGCCCATGTACTGTACAATTATCGATGAAAAGAGGAATTCTATTTTAAGGCACATACATTACTCATCAGCGTTCACCATTTAGTCTGTGAGAAACTTCTTTTTTTTTTTTTTTTTTTTTTGATTTGCTAATGACTAAGGGCTTTAATTTGTATATGCCTATATAATTCGTACCTTGCAAGACTGTAGTACACTCTGATATTTTCTCCATCATTACACAGATCACCTTTAAAATATAAAGTTTTTTCTGGAAGGCTTTAAAACAAAGAGTCCAATTGAATAAAGATGTCTCCCGATAGGTATCCCTCCCCATTTAATTTTAAAAGTTCGTCTTTCTATTCGTCACATTTTGCATCATTACACTAGTACTTTCTTTTTTCTGAAAACTATATCATTACTTTTTTTAATTTAGCACCCAGCTGTTATTACTCATAAATCTCTGTGTTTCCGCAAGCTGTTGGCCTTTTTCTTGAAGAACTGGACCCCCAATTGGCACATTCTCTTACCCATTTCAAAACGCATTCTTGAACATCTTTTTATTCACCAAGCTTTGCTCTCTTACTCATCGTTCTCCAACTTCATAACATATTACCTAACATAAAACCAAAAAAGTTACCTAACATATTTGGAATTATAACTTAGCAAATACTTTTTGGATTGATTTCTTTTGGATGTTGTTTAAAGTTACCTAACATATTTGGAATGATAACTTTGCTTGTATTGTCCAAACAAAATATTAGTAGTACAGGGAAATGCAATGAAACAATCGAAAGATCTGAAATTCTTCTTTCCAATGATTTAAAGATCGTCAAAAATATTATTAAAATAATATTTAATAATATTAAAAATAATTAAAATAATATTATTAAATATTATTTGACATTTTTTCAGCTTGTCGTAAATAAAACGTATGGTTGATCCTAGTCTTCGTTTCATATAATTTTTATATCACAACTATGAAACCTATGGTAATTTGGAAAGTCTTTTACAGCAATGAATGTTGCAGTGTTACTCGCTAGCAGTGAAATAGAATTACTTTACCAATTAATTTATTATATGGTATTCTAACATTTTATGAACTTATGGTTATATGAATTGAAAATTAGAAAAATATTTTTAGTGACCGAATTGTTAAATTGATAAAAGTGATGTGTATCACATAGTTAGAGTTATTTATTAAAATGCTTCTGCTTCGACTTTTTTTCTAATTAAAATTTACTTAAATACTTTATTCATACTGCTTTAATGTTTGTATGAATTAAATGTATTCTTATTGAATGTTATTCGGTAAAAATATATTGCCTTATATATGGTTTCACGGTATCAATCCATCTATGGATTGGGGGGGGGGGAGAAACTCTAGTATCAGTTATTGTATACTGATACTGTGGTATCGACTGATCAAATATCCTGTATATTGGCTCAGCCGCTAATTACATGTTCTAATGTTCTTTTCCCTTCCTATACAGGTTTCACAGCAGATCTCCGCAGCAATACAGGAGGACAAGCATTCCCACAGTGTGTGTTTGATCACTGGCAAGTTTTGCCCGGAGACCCAACTGATCCCGGCACAAAACCATACGGTGTTGTCCAGGTAATATTTAAGACAAAAATGAGTACTTTCTAGATAATGTAAATATTGATTGCTATGAAAACAAATTAGGCCTATTTTCACATCTTACAAATTTATTTATATATATTTTATCTTCCGGAACAAATATGCTATTTAAATTTTAAGAAATAATTGATAGTGCCTAATTATTTAATACAATAACATTTTCTGTTCAACACTTCAAATAATTTAAAGTCTCTTGTTAAATAAAAACAATCTAATAGTGAATAAATCATCAAATTTACAGAACTTGTATGGACTTTCAATAAATATAATTTTAACCCTTTGGTGAGTGATCATTTTGATCCCAAATGAGTGAGCACGGAAATTTCCGTTTTTGAGCATGGACTCTATAATTGCTTAAAAACTCTTTAAAAAATCATTATCTAGGGTAAAAACTTTATATTTATTGAATTTTCTTTTGGATTTTCACTTACTTATTTGATTTTGACATTTTACTTCTTTATTTTAACATTCTGCAAAAGATTTTTCTTTATAATAAAACTTTTTTTCTCTACATACTTGAGGTAGTGGGGATGGTGAGGCCTAGCGGGAACTGGGTAATGCACACTTTTTTACGCGCTCTTTTAGCTTCACACGGTCAGTCTGTCGCTGTCTTTGTAGTTGTAAACAAATGGTTCTGTTGTCATTGTTTTGTTGACGTAGTTTTTATTTGTTATTTATTTTTTAGTAAATTATATAGTATTTAATTTGTTATAACGTGGATTTATTTGTGTTTGTTGAAAATGAGTGATGATATTGACATAAGACTTCGTAGTGAAGATATTAGAATGGAGTTAGATCAGGATGTAGGAGAATGGAATGCTAATGAAGGTGAGATATTTCATTCAGATGAAGAATTTTTTGACGACAATGACATAGACATTAGTGACGAGAATGAGATATCAGAGTTTTTTGAAAACATTAGATTGTAGTCCCAATAATGAATCTAATAACTCCTTAAGTATGTCTTATGTTACTGATAACGAAACATATAATACTAGTGATCAAAATGCAATTAATAATACTTCTTGTCCTATTTGTCACTGGGAACATAATGATAACTTTCATCCTCAAAAATTCACATTTGACAGCACAAATTCTGGTATTGTAGTATCTGGCAAAACTACTGGTGATGATTGGAAAGAAATTGTTTCTTTTTACGAGATGTTTGATTTTGATCTAGTGTCCCATATAGCAAGTGAAACAAATAAATATTTTTTGCAATGTTCTAAGGATGTATTGAGTGAATTTTCTAAATTGAACAAATGGGTTCCAACGAATACAAATGAAATGTATACTTTCTTTGCCTAAACACTACTTATGGCCCATTGCAAAAAAAAAATATATATAAAACAATATTGGAGTACTGATCCTCTCTTACAAACACCCATTTTCCCAAAGATATTTAGCCAAGATAGGTACCTTATTTTAAGACGAATGCTCCATTTTGAAGATAATATGAATTGTAATGGTGGTGATAAACTTTATAAAATAAGAACTGTCATAGAAACTCTAAAAAAAAAAATGTTCTTCAGTTCTCATTCCGTACCAAAATCTCGTGATTGACGAAAGTCTTATGTTATGGAAAGGAAGACTGTCTTTCTGACAGTACTTGTCTAAAAAAGAAACAGATTTGGTATAAAACTTTTTGTTCTGTGTGACTGCCTTACAGGCATGATTTTAGATTTTATTGTATACACCGGGAAGGGGACCAACATTGATTTGGATGAAAATGATTCAGGGTTATCTTCAAAAGTTGTAAAAACACTAATGCAACCTTACTTGGGTAAAAACCATGTTATTTTTATGGATACTGGTACTCGAGCCCTGAACTTTATGGTTGGCTATTTGATAAGGATACAGGTGCTTGTGGCACTCTAAATTCTAAAAGAAAAAATGTCCCATGTCTTCCCAAAAAAATGAAAAAGGACGAATATGTTGTTCGTCACAGTAAAAAAATGGTTGTTGTGCGATGGTGTGACCGCAGGCCAGTAACAATGATCTCTACAGTAGATACTCCTGAAATGACGACTCATAAAAATAAAATAAAACTACGCTGTGTTACAAATTATACTGCAAACATGGGAGCGGTTGATCGCACGGATATGATGACATCCTTTAATGATTGCACCAGGAAAACTATCAAATGGTACATAAAACTATTTTTTCGCTTCTTAGATCTCAGCGTGCTAAATGCATTTTTTATGTATAAACAACATGTTTTGAAAAATAATCCTAAAGCAAATTTGCATACTATGGACTTTAGACTGAGTGTAATAAGGCAATTATTAGAACGGCATGCCACATCAAGGAACAGCGGTAATGTGTCCCGATCTATTGAAAGTGATCCGCTACGTCTTCAAGGTCGCCACTTCATGAGACCTCTCCCCTCCAATGAGTCACGGAAGAAGAAGCTTTCTCGACAATGCTTTGTGTGTAAACATACTAAGCGATCATTGCCAAAGCGGAAGGAAACATCCTATGAGTGCTCAAAATGTGAGGTGTCCCTTTGTATATATCCTTGTTTTGAACAATATCATACACTACACATTTTTTAAACTATAAATAATCATAATTTCAATTTTTTGTATATGTTTTCTTGTAGTTTTAATCAAATATAATGTCTTTTGTTCAAAAGTAAAATTTTTTTCCCCCCACTCTTTATGGTATATTTTAGCATAATTGCCATACTCCTATAATGTCTGTGTCATAGCACGGAAATATCCGTGCTTATTCGCCAAAGGGTTAATAGTGTTTTTTTATATCTGTTATATTGAATTACAACATGTTTGCAATTTTTTAAACTTTTAATTTATTTCTTTATTTTGGAAAGATAGATGCTTTTTAAAATGACTTGTAATGTAAAATATCAGAAAAATGATTAAACCCACAATATTCAGCACTTTATTTTTCTTCAGTTGAGTGTTTTGCGCAGTGTGGGGAAAGAAATAGTTTTCTAAACTTGTCATTTAATCATTTGTTACTTGACTGCAACAGAAAACTTACATTTTAAAAACTCCTGTGAAATAGGGTCATTTGATAATCATAACAACAGCTAGAAGAAAATTTTTATATTGCTAGTTTTTTTATTGCCCCTTATTTAGTAAATTTAAATTCCATTTATTACTTAGAAATAATAATAAACTTATTTTTGAATGTATATTTCCAGGACACCCGCAAAAGGAAGGGACTCAAGGAAGGTCTACCTGATTTGGCTCAGTATCTTGACAAAATGTAAAAGACGAAGAAATGTAAAGCGTGGTGTATAAAGATAAAAGTGATTCCAGGCCCAACGAAGGGCAAAATTATGTTCAAGCGTGTACGTGCAGAATTTTCGCAACATTTTAATACTATGTTTATTTTATTTTTATATATCATTGTAGGGAATGGGGCGCTGTAAATATTATGTTCATCTATTTTTTCCTTTGTTTTTCTTGTTATTTAAACATTTTCGGATTTAAAGGTTCCATTTTTTGGTTCCTGTCAAATTATAAAAAAGATTTAAGTTATTTTTATTTTTAATCAAAGAGCAACCTGTATGAGTCGTCGGTATTCCAGAAAATACAAGAATAAGATATTTAATTTGTATTTTATTACACCTGGCCTTTTAATTTTTAGTGTATGTAGGCCTATATCTTTTTCATAAGTATCAACCTGGTTACATAACTGAAAACAACAATTTCTAAAGTTTGTTTAACATTTTAAATGTAGCTTAAAATTCAAACATAGTTTGTATTTTATGCAATAGTTCTTAGTTATATACTGCATAGTCTATGATACTTTAACCAACCCAAGGCGGCAGGTTTGTTTCCCGAGTTAAGTTGTTGAAACAACGTAATATAGATATGTTGATTAGCCTTTGGCTAATTATTATAAGCTAGGCCTAATGGGTGAAAATTTGTGTGTGAATGAATCGGGCTTCGATAATAAAGAACAACTTGAATTTAGCGATATATTGCTAGGTGGAAATAATTCAATTAAACAACACAGTAAGTGTAAATAATTATTTAAATTTAATGAAAATATATTTTACAATTCTTTAGTTGTTTGGGAGAATGAGCCACAAAATATTAAATCCTTACATTTTACAAAAACATGATTTCTTGTACCTGTGCCAGGAAATAAGCCCTATTATTATTTTAGCATCCTTCTCAATGATTTTTTCTCTGGAAAATATTTTGTATATGACGAACTCTTATGCTTAAGATTTATACATTTTGTCCCAAAGAAACCTTCACAACTGGAAACGTTATTAAAGAATAACTGGAAAGGTCTTTCAGTAAATGAATTGGAGGTATTTTTAGGTCTCATTTTGCGCACAGGATTTGTAAGCCTGCCTCGGCTCCAGATTGTTGGGAAACAAGCACTCTTGAAGATGGTCTTTCCAGAGTATAATTCTCAGATGTCTACATTTCTGCAAAATCCCTAATCAACCCCTTAGAGATAAAATACGGAAATCTACTATCCTGGACAAGAACTCTCTATGGATGAACCCATGGTTTAATGGAGAGCTTGTTGATATTTATATATCAAAATCTATAAGCTTTGTGAACAAAAAATAGAATAATTCTAAAAACAATGATTTATACTGGGAAACTAGATGACTTAGTTGGGAAAGACCCTACATCTAAAGTTTATCTATTATCCATTCTAATCTATACTTAATTATAGTTGTCATTATTTTTTTATAAAGCATGGAATTAATAAAATTGGTCTATTTGAAGATTATTTTTCCCTCTGGTTTCAATAAAGCTATAATCCTAAAATGTTTCCATCTGAATGGAACTTGTATTTTAAAATTTCATTAGTCATTAGTATATATCTTTAGAAGAATTTCAAGTTCCCTGTCTGGGACTTCCTTGATCATAAGAATAATTTATTTCATCTATACCAGGTACAGTATCCTTTTTCTTAGATTATATAGCTAATTTAAGATCTTTCATTGAAATGTCTACTTCAAGAAATTGGTTTGTCTCTGTTATTATGGGTGAACTTATTTCAGAATTCTGTGGAAGATAGTCTGGAATTATGTTTTAAAAAACCTTTCACTGTAAATTGGGTAGTGATACTTCCCATGACATCATTATTATTATTGACTTCCCATTTTATTAGATATGGGATAAGGCCAAACTTTATATTAAATTTTGATTTGAAAATGTTCCAGTAAACCTTGTAAGAAATAAGATTTTTCCTGACAGAATATTGAGACTTGACTAGGTTTAAAAGATTGTTTGTGATGAGAAATTAGATGTTCAACAGAAGCTGGAATTGATTTGCGTGACCGCCTTTGCTTTACCTTATTAATAGTGACCAGCAAAGTGGCTGTCTTGGAGGTTTTTTGATGATATCTCATAAAAACTGAAAGTTTTTTTCCCCCTCTGTGTGTTGTTTGTAATTTGAAAATATTTAAACTGCTTGCAGCCAAAACAAGCAACATATTAGTCTACTGTTATTTTCTTGTTAATAATTGGCCTATTGCAGGATTAATTTTTAGTGTCAAAAAGTATTGTTCAGAATGACATCTCTGTTTAGTGACTAGAAAACATATTTTTAGGTTAAATTATAAATCTAGGCTACAAAGAGCTATTCTAAATGGAAATACACATGATTGCTGTTTTGCTAATTATGAAAAAAATTTATTAGAAGCTCCTTTTTAAGCTATACTGGTAACTTATGTTTACAGTATAATAACTTGCAAACATATAGGCATACTTGCAAATACATTTTGCCTTTGTGGTTAACATGTGGCAATCTTTGAACTTTTGTCTTCCTTCTTTGGTTTTTTAAATGGAACTAACAATAATAATATAATAGAAAAATTCAACTAATAAAATATTGATATTACTACTGAGGTTATGGTTTTGTGTGGATGGTGCCACTAACAAAATTCTTGCAAAAACCACACATGTGCCTGACAGCTGTTTTTGTAAGAAACCATTATTGACAAGTGTTGCTTTTGTGAGTAATAACTAATGCAGAACATCCAGGGGTTGGGCAAGTAATGAAAATTCCCTTTATCTCAATTTTATAATTTTTTTGACAAGTGCTGTTTTTGTAATAAACGCCTCAATTAATTGTAACATTGTTTAACTAGAGGTATGTGGTGTTTTATATTCATTTTTACATAATTGAGGTAGTTTTGAAGTGAATCCTTCCTTACGGCCCGGTAGGCAATTTTTGGGTACTGGACTTATGTAGAGGACATATTGGTTTGCTGTTATACAATTAATTTTTTTTTTAAATCTTGGTAATTTACTAGAATACACAAGAGCTTTTCTTTATCATATTATATTCATTATCCATTTTACGAGACGTCGGTAAAAAAAATATTAAATGGATCTTGGTTGTTTACTACTAAAACACAAGATGTTTTTTAAATCATATTTTAGGCCTATGCGTTAAAGGATATTTTACGAGATTTCGGTAAAAATACTAGAACAAATGTTGATAATTTACTAGAACACACGAGAGCTTTTCTTTATCATCTCACTCGGTTAGTGAACTTAATAACTACGGTACCTAGTTTAAAAGTTAACCACTAAAGCGTTTCAAGACTAATAAAACTAAAATTTTTTTATTAAAACAGCTGATTATTTTTCTCTGTAAAATGTAATTCAACTGCAACTTACGTAGAGGACATATTGGTTTGCTGATATGCATTTGGTAAATTAGTTTTTAATAAAGTTTAAATATGAATTTCATTTGATGTTTGAACAAATATACATTGCAGATTTAATCGCTATTGTTTGTTATATTTATTGCATCATACTATAGTTACCATAAACCAATTATATCGTACTTAAAAAATGACAATTAATAAATAAATCATTATTTTATGTATGTTTTTTAAATTTGATTTTTCCCTATTTAAATATTATTACTGTTTACAAATAAAAATAAAACTACAAAATAACGAATATAATTATGATATTAAATTTTTAAAATAATGAATAATTAAATTTACATTTCAAGATATATATTACTTAACCTCGAGATAATAAATAAGCTAATATGGTAAAAACAGGGTTTAAATTGGTATTCACTTATAACGCGCGTAGTCTCTACGCACCCAATTTTTTTTCTTTATTAAAAATTATTTAATTTTTAAATATTTAAATGTGTAACTTTTGATGAAATGTGTATTCACTAGTTACTTTTTGATTGATTGTGCATATCATATACCGAGGAATACGATATTATCGAAATCGTTAGATCGTGTCGGTAATTCGGTCTACCGAATCTAGTCGGTAGACCGCTCGGAAATCGAGGCGGGAGTCAGTAGTTTACAACTTTTTTACCGCATCCAAAGTTTATTGTAGTGTAGTTTGATTATTTAGTTTACTTTTTTTAAATATGAATCAGCATTTAGAAGATGAAGCATTGCTTTTGTTGCTCGCTATGGACGAGGACGAACATGATAAGCCTCAGTAAGTATATATAAAATTCCTTCTCTAAATATTAGACAATTTCGTGAAAAAAATTGTCATGTATGACAACAGTAAAAAATATAAAATAACGTTATATGGTTTTTAATGAAGTGATATTGTTATTTACTTCATGTAGTCAATAATTTCCCTATTCTATTTATATTATGTATACTTACTATCTTTATCCAGTATTTCCCCTAGCTGCTTCCACTTTTTATCTTTCGCTCTTGAATCCTTATATAATGGATGACTATAGTCGATAAGTAAACTATGTTCCTTAACGAAATTAATGATCCGTTCTGAATTCGACATGTTGACAAGCAGTATACAGATTGTGGAATGTTTTACCGAAACCCGAGCGTCCGATTGCAGCGCGTGTGTAAACAGGCGATATTTTCGCGCGTTCGGTTTCTCCCGAGTCCTGTATCACGTCTTGTCTGCTAAGGCCTTAACTCTTTGTATATGAATTTTTTTTTAGAAAGTGGATGTCCTGAAACCCTCTTCTAGAATATTACTATAGTTGGATGTTACATAATCCCTATTCTGTTATGAATAGGGATTACTATTATTCGATACTGTTAATCGAATCCATATCTTCTGAATTTAAAACATAATTTGAACAATTTGTATCTTCCATAATGGACGCTACTGCCTGCTCATTTTCCAAATTGGAAATTTGCTGGCAGTCACATAAGGCAAGACAATCCGCTGCATTGGGCCCAGCCAAATTGATAAGTTATTGATAGACTTTCAGGGATTTTTACTTTGTTATTTACGTAATTATAAATATAAGATATCATTAATTTTGTTATTTCTAATATCCAAAATAAACAATTAAATATATTAGTTTTATTAATTACAATGAATATTGTAGGCAAACAATAATTATAGTCACTGATCCCTACGGACATGTCTCAACAGTTCGGCTTCCTAACTCCGATGGGCTCTAGAGGTGGGCCGGTTTACCTGGACCATATACTAGATATTTTGTACTTGTCAACGGTGTATTTTAATTGGTGTTTATTTTTGAAAAATACATATTCCCCTAACAACAATTATGTTTAAATGTAATTTAATAATAAGTTTTAATGAGGAATTGCACAGGTATTCATTCAGTTGTTACTGGTTGCTGGTAGTGTGTAAAATATACTTCAATACCATAGGTACCTCTTGTTCTTGTTGTATAAATACGTACTCTAAAATAATAAATGCCTCTAGATATCAGTACTTTATACCTGGTTATTGTACCTGGATACTGGAAAGTACCTGTATCTGGTACTGGAATATACCCGTTTAGCACATCTTCAAATTGATTTGTAAAAGCTGGCAGTAACGTTTGTCAGCTTAAGTGTCGCCAACACAACCAACTGAAAATACATAATGTATTTTTTCACTTCTGTACTATAACAAACCTGAAAAAAAACATTGCAATTCAGATATGTGCCGTGCAGCTACAGCATAAAAAAGTCCGTACAAGCATATTTTGAAATATTTATAAAAACCATTAGACCTATGAAACTTGCATGTTTTTTGGTATCCAAAAGTTCAGAAAAGACTAAATTTTTATATTAGCAATAACTAAATCATTATTTTTTTTTTCACATTGGACTCCCCTTAATGGGTGGAGTCACCGTTTTACTTGCTGGAGATTTTAGGCAAACATTACCTGTCATTCAAAGAAGCACTAGAGCACATGAGGTTAAAGCATGCATCAAATAATCGTGTTTATGGCCTCAAATAAATAAACCATCTGCTAATAATAATAATATGTAAGTTTATTTGAAAAATGATTATCAAGCACGAATATTTTCTGCGCTTCTACTTAAAATAGGAAATGGACAATATCCAGAACGAGTAAGAAAAATTAATATAACGGAAACATTGGGCAAGGTATGTAATAGTTTAAATCAGCTTATAAGCACAGTTTATCCTGATATTTAAAAAATATAAACTATGGAATGGTTCAATGAGCGTACGATTTTCACTCCTATAAATCTGAAATTAATGATAAATTATTTGGCTCATTTAAAGGAGATGTAATAGAATACAAATCAGTTGATAAGGTGATACAAGCAGATGAAGCAATTAATTATTCAGTACAATTTCTAAATACCCTTACCCACCTGGAATTTCGATATATATACTTCGTCATATAGTAGGAACACCAATGATCTTATTGAAATCTCAATCCTCCAAAACTATACAATGGAACCACACTACATACTACATGTAACAGTTTAAAAATATATATAATATAGAAGCTAGGATATTCATTGGTTGTGCTCGAGGCTAATCAGTTTTCATACCTAGAATACCACTAATTCCATTGGTGTATCCATTCGAATTTATAAGGCTACAGTATCCTCTTATGGTATGTTTTGCTATGACTATCAATAAGTCAAAGGACAGACTTTAAAATTTTCAGGAATTGACTTAAGAGAAGACTGTTTTACTTATGGTCAACTTTGCGTTGGTGTTTCTAGTTCAAGTTATTCTATTAGTTTAGTAATTAATTTTAGCACCTAAAGAAAGACAACAAGTATATTTTACAAAGAAGTACATAGTAAAAATTAATTATATTTTCATCAAATTAAAATGTGGTACTTGTTAGAGATATTGTGAAATTATTTAAAAAAATTTAATCATATTATATAGAGATATAGATGTGTATAAAATTTGTATGTAAAAAAGATTCGGAAAAACTGTAATTGTCTTCTGCTAATTTTAATTTTAGTATTATGTAGTTAATTTAATAATCAGTGTTGAATCTGAAATATTCCGCCAGTAACAGCTAGTATTCTATAATTAAAAAAAAATTGTTGCTTAATTTAATATAATTAAAAAAGACATTTTTACTTTAATTTGATCCTTTAGGAAGTTTTCTTCAAATACACGTTTTCTTTCCATTGTTATTATCTGTGTAATTAATTTCGAATTCATCTGATTGATGCTCTAGTATTTTGGTATCTGTTTTTGCTACTGATTCTTGAGAATCTTTCTAATAAAATTCTGCTCTTAGAAATACATGGCTTAGTCTCTAATCAGGCCCAGCAGGACTATATAATATTTTCTATTATATAATGTTCCAAAATAGATAAATCTACAGGTAAATAAAGAATTAGGTAGGTACTCGCTATTACTATAATTGGTTAATAACATCTACATTTTTATGTATAGATAAAATGTATTCATTTATGTAAATCAAGAAAAAAAATAAAATTATTTCAAAGAATCGACAGAACCTATTTTTTTTCTCTATATGCATATTTTAGGCTGGCGGGGAATGTATCATTAAGCCAACAGAACCAAATTATTAAACAAGATTCATGAAACTGGAACTGTACACAGAGTAAGGGTTGCCATTCCAAGGCTGCCAATAGGCAAAGTAGAAGAAAACAATTTTCATTATCTTGTATGTGTATAGTATATATTCCCCTATATTCGTATATTCCGTCTGTCTGACCTGTCGACCTGTCTGTGTTTTGGTTGGGATTTGTGTTGTGTTTACGGTACGGTTATAGTTTGTCTTGGAGGAAGTAATTATTTTGGTTTGTAGTACAATAATATGGTTTATATTGTTGAATTTAATGTTATTAAAATTAGAGTTCGACATTTTTGTAATTTTTTTCTAATTATGTTTTGTTTAATTCGGTTATCATACAATTTTATTATCGCAAAAGAGCTCTCAAATGTCCATTTAACATATGTATTGCAACTGCCATAACCTCATAATCAAGTTCACTCGATCATAAAATAATTGTTATTTTAATTAAATAAGACTACAGCAGGAACATTTTAAATTTCGACTACAGTTTAAGGTAATTGTTTACTGTAACTGCAACCAGTCTTTTTTAGCGATTTAAAAAAATCATGTTCTACATACCATACCTTATATTTTATGGTAATTATATAGCAGAGCTGCCTCACTTCAAAATCAATTTTTATGGGTTTTATTCGTCAAATAAATGTTGGAAAAATATTATACTATCGAAAAAAAGTGTCGGAAAGATGATTACATAACATAATTTCACAAGATTACACAAGAAAATCTTAATTGGAGTCAAATTCTGCTGCAAATTCAGTAGATGAGGAATTTATTGAATTTAAATGTATTTCACTCGTAATTCGCCATAAATGATGAAAACGAGTATTATACTCATTGTACTTTCTCTTAAACATAAATTCGGCTATATGGCCATGGAAATGTTGTTTTGAATTTCCATATCGCGGCACATTTCCTCGCACCTCCCTCCATTGACGTTCAATTGTCTGCGTATGTGCTTCAGTGTACGCATATGTAGGGCTGTATTATTATATGTCACGAAAGGTTTGGCCAGGTTGCTATATATATATATATATAACCACCTGGCGAAACCTTTCGTACGTTTATTGAAGTGAATGTCATGAGTATGAAAGATAACACAGAGTTAATTTTTTCACGAAAAAACTACTTGTGTAATTGTATTATTGTATTATGTAATCATCTTTCCGACACTTTTTTTCGATAGTAAAATATTTTTCCAACATTTATTTGACGAATAAAACCCATAAAAATTGATTTTGAAGTGAGGCAGCTCTGCTATATAATTACCTATTTTATTAATAATAAAATTAGTTTTTACAGCAACTTTTACACAAAAAACATAATTCCAACTTTTCTAGGTAAAAGGTACATTAAGCGAATTATGTGTTAAAATAGGTTTGTACACGAATTTTTACCTTACAAGGTGAAGTAAGGTGGCTATATATATATATATATATATATATATTATGTATATATAGCCACCTTACCTGAACTATGCATAAATTAAAAAAAAAGATATTGTGCATGCTGTCCCAAGTGGTCACCCCCATCCAAGTAGTAACTGCGCTCAATGTTGGTTGACTTCGGTGATCTATAAATGCATTGAATTTCGTAGTTTTTAAATCGTGACTTTTCGGGGAAAAAGTTAGCCTTGTGTTAAAAACTTATTTTATTATTAATAAATAAGGTTATGTAGAACATGAATAAAAAAAAGAAATTGTAAAAAAATTGGCTGCAGTTACAGTAAATAATTACCTAGTTTAATTATTAGGTTTGTACATTTACAATTTTCCTTGACTTGAATTAACTTAGTATTAGGCTAGTAAATGTACATTTATTTCGGTAAATATCGGTTGTTTTACCTTTTCCTTCGATTTTTGTATAAAAAAATGATGAAAACAAAGTATTTACCTTGTATTCAAAGTATCAGATCATATTATGTGTCACAATTAACATTTTAGGTCCCAAAATGCATTTCTTCACTGTTAAATAACATATTTTGAAAACATCATTTTTAATTAATCGTGCATTGCAGTTAATAAATTTTTGTATTTTCCAAAATTGCGTGCCTTGTTAAAACATTTTTGCTTACTCTTGCATTAGGATTAATTGAGATAATCTCTTCTGAGTAAAAGTGTTTGAAAAAAGTGTAAGCTTAGTTATTAAAATATGTAAAAAGAACTACAATGTAGAAAAAAGACAAATTTTACCTTCTTATATCTGTTGCAAATGCAAGATTCCAGAGCTTGTTCTTTTGAAAGTAATTTTCATGACAAAAGTCATCTTCGACTTTGTCTGGGAACTAATTTTGAAACTCTCTGAGATTTAGCGTGCAGGATCGAATGTTGTTGATACATCGTACTACTGATCCAAGAACGAAAGATAAGTTCAAATGTTTAGAGCAGAGAGGTTCACATGTATAATGGAGTGGTACTTAATTATTTTCCTGTTATTTAATTAATGATATTTTATTTCACTTTTTTAAAATATAAAACAGAAAAGATATTTTTTCAAGCTTTACCTCGTGCCACTTTATATACCTTCATGTGCCACCAATTGGCATGGTGTGGGTTCGCCACCACTACTCTAAAGAAAAATGATTTGTTACATATCTTCAGATAGTTTATACAACTAGTATATTTGAAAGCTGTTGGTAAATTTATAACTATTTAATATAATAGTTAACGAAAAGAATCATTAAAGGATTAAGTAGTATTATCATTAAATTGCTCTTCTTTCAGTTTAGATTTTAGATGACATATTTCACATCTAGTCTACAATGTATATAGCCTACTAGGTAAATTGTCAATTTCTACAGCTGTTTAAAAAAGTGTTTTCCTATACTATTTTTTTTCTTTAATGTTAGGTATAGACATCATAATTGTAAACAGAAAATTGTAAGGTCCATACTATTGTAGGTAACAATATAGCAGAATAACCATTAATATGTTAAAATTATGTTGGGCTCTGAAGGTATCATCTAGTGATAAGATTTGTTAGTTTGGGTGAACAAATGTTCAATAGCCTTATCTATTCAAATATTTATTTTTTTATTCCCGAAAGCTTTTTTTTATTGTTTTTCATAATAATGAAAAATAAATTGTGTTTTAGAGTCTCAACAATGGCTGATGTAAGGGATATACTTGAAATTGATAGGGCTGGTACACCAGAATTAACAAAAGAAGCAATTCTTGGAAATGTTGATAAGCAAAAGAAAAAATTACTCCTGCAAGCAGTTCCTAAAACTTCAAAACGTCCTGAAGGAATGCACCGGGAAGTATTTGCTCTTTTGTATAATGATAACAAAGACGCCCCTCCATTGTTTCCGACAGATACAGGTATGTCTAATTTTAATGTATGTTATTAATAGTAATAGTTCTATAGGTTTAGTCCTATTTGATTTAGTGTAGTATTGTGTGATTTTGTTTAATTTATTGTTTGTTTGGATATTTTATATCCAGTATGTTTATAAAGAATCCTAATAATAAAGCTACACTTGTTTTGTAATATTGCAATTGTATTTGAAAAGCTGTGAGATTAGATTAGATTAGTACATTATTATAACCTAGTTTCTACTTTTTTTAAATTGATATATTGTTAAAACAAACTTATTCACCTGCTTTGATAAGCACCTGCTATGTTATATGAAATTTTTTAACTTGAATGAATTTTGACTTTCGGGAACAGAGCAAAATCACAGGGTGCTAAATCTGGTAAATATGGAGGTTGTGGGATGGTGGCCATATTGTTTTTGGTTAAAAACTGTATTGTTTTAATTGAAGTGTGAGTAGGTGCATTGTCTTGATGCAACAGCCAATTTTGGTCTTTCCACAACTATGGCCTCTTTCGTCGCACATTTCTCTCAGTCACCTCAAAATGTCATAATAAAAATCTGAGTTCACTGTAACATCAGTTGGCATAAACTCGTGATGGACAATACCTTTGATGTCGAAAAAAAAAATGATGAGCATGGTTTTTGTTACAGTTCTGACCTGCCGTACTTTTTTCGGTCTTGGTAATTGTGGACTTTTCCACTGTGGCGAGTGGAGTATTATTTCTCAATCATATCCATAAAACCATTTTCCATCATCGGTTATGGACCCTGGAGAAGGTAGGATCATTTTCAGATGTTTCTCTGAGTTCATTACACACATCAAAACAGCACTGTTTCTGATCCACAGAAAAAAGCTGAGGAATGAATTTTGCAGCAATATGACACATGTCTAAATTTTCAGTTAGAATTTCTTAGCAGATTCCATAGCTTATGCCGACTCATGTACACAAACCATAGATTGTATGATGACGGTCTTGTGAATGAGTTGTTGAATTTCTTCAACATTTTCCTCTGTTTTGCTCAGTGAAGTAGTCCTGAATGATTATCATCTTCAAGAGAAGTTCTGCCAGCCTTGAAACGAACGTACCACTAAAACCTGTATTCTGTTTAGCCCTGTGTTCTGTTTTGAGAATGTTCTTCAAAACATTCTCGAAGCATTGGAAAAGTTTCAGTGGGCGATTCAGTAAAACAAATCTTGATGCAATCTTGTTGCTTGAATTTATCAACGATCAAAAATTTGCAAATTAACATTAACACACAAAACAGTTACAAAACACAACTCGTAGACTGAACACGACCTCACAATGGTGCAAAACTCGGCATACTGACTTATTAGGTACCGGTATTCTAGAAAGAATTGCAAAAAAAGTAGTTTTAACCTTTTTGACCAATTTGTGTACAACTTAAATACCACCCTACTTGTTTTGTGCAGGTCAGGGATATAAGCAATTAAAAGCTAAACTGGGAATGAAAAAGGTGCGGCCATGGAAATGGATGCCTTTTACTAATCCTGCTCGTAAGGACGGAGCTGTTTTTCATCATTGGCGAAGAGTGGCTGACGAAGGCAAAGAATATCCTTTTGCCAAATTTAATAAGGTAACGTGTGAGATACTCCTAGTATGAATTTTTTTAATGGTGATTTATAGTTAATATTATATTTGGATATCATTTTGTGTGTATGTGTTTAACAATTTTTTTACTATTTCAATGTGACAGGTAACTTGGAATTTCACACTAATTTATAATTATCTTAATTAAATTTGTACTTTCCAGTTATGTAGTAAGAAAAATAGTATAACAAATTTGCATTATAATTAAGCTAGTAATTCATTAGCAGTCTAACATTGTTAAATGTTGATAAATTCTATTTCTAAATATTGCTGTAGTTGTATTAATTGTTGATCATGTTTGCCAAGTTAGTTGAGAAGGTATTGACATTAGAGCAGTGCATGTTTAGCATAACACATCATATGTGTTTATAATATTAGGTAAATTGAATAGCACATAAAATGTGGCCTATGATTTATTTCTTGAATGTGAAAAATAAACATGAATGCTGAAATTCACTTTCAAATTTGTATCGTTTATATAAGTAATAATAAGTTTGTGATGATGAATAGAGCTGGTGACCATATTTGCTCATTTAAGATTTGGTGCGCCCAGTTGAAGGAAATATTACTCACCATTACATCTTTTCCTTGGATTTTCCACAAATTACATTTTTATTTCATCATATTTTGTCTAAAACTACTGTACAGAAGATGGTTTTTTAATAACACAAACTTATGATAGAGCAGTACCTACATTAGAATTTGTGAATCCTGTATAGTCACTGGAAGCAAGATACGGATATTACATGTAACTTTTGAGTTAACACGCTTCCTTAGCATCAAAGACAAAATTCAAACAGACATTTTCCAAAATGTTTTCTTGAGAACTCCCCGCTTCAAGGCTCCACAATTGCGATTTTCGGCTGGGAACAAGTCAATTATTCTTCCCTATAGCCTAAGCCTCGCATCAAATGACATATTCTTACTGCACAACAGTTCCACAAAGACAAAGAGGGCAGCATTTTTCTATTATGTCAGGATACAATACTTGGTGCCCTGCTGTGACAGGTGTTTCAACAATATCAGAAAATATGTCGTAAAATAGTGTGCATCAGTAAATAAAAATTGATTAAAAATCTATTCTTGATTCTCATTAAACATTCTTGTACTATTGGACCTTATTTTGTGAATTTCCATCCAAGTTGTACGAAATATTAATGTAAGTTAGTTGAAATACTGATTTAATTTTTTACCATTAATTATAAAAAGGTGTAATTTAAATTTTGTTTGTACTTACCCAGTAATATTTCTAATTATATTACATTTTCTAGCAAGTACCTATTCCTAATTATACCGATTCTGAATACCTTCAACACTTACAATCAGAGTCATGGGCTCGTGCTGAAACCGACCATTTGTTTGATCTGTGCCGAAGATTTGATTTACGCTTTGGAGTTATACGTGACAGATGGGATAGTGCCCGTTTTCCAGATAGAACTGTGGAAGATCTCAAAGAACGATATTATCATATCTGTGGAACTTTGACCAAGGTTAGTATACTGAATGAAACATTTTGTAAATATTTACATTTATAGTTTTATTCTTATATACTTAAATAGCTTTAATTTTAATGTCGACTTATCTGGAACTGATTTTATTAGTTTCAAATTTGTACATTTTCCTTTATTGTGTTGGTTAAAATAATAAAATTATACTACATGAGACAATAATTATGATAAACTAGTTTAAATTGAGAATGAAGAATGTACATTGTGGGACCAGTGGTCAAAAATAGATCGTGTAAGTGTTTACAGGTCACTTCTCCATGTTGAAAAAAAAAATTATAATACATGTATACAAATGAGGTACAAAGAGGTGTATACAAATTTTAGTATAAAAAATATTTACACAATTAAACTATTAATAGTACGTGGAGTACATTTAAGAACTAGAATCTTTTTTTTTTCCTCTAACCCCTACTCTTTTTACGAAATGTAAGACTTTCTTCAAACATGTTTTTGTTATATTTTTATCAATAAAATAACTATTTGAAATTAAATTTAGCTTTCTTATGTACTTTTCATTAAATTGTTATTATAAAAGTTGTAGTTTTAGAAATATTTGTAATGAAATTTACTTTTTAGTTTTATTTAAAAAACCAGATAGATATAAGTCTATGACGTAGTACTAATTTTTGTCTATAAAACTTAGAATATTAACCAAAAAATTTGATTGGTTTTCTCTTAATAAATAAATAATCTTATATTTTAAGAGGATATGAATGGAGAATAGTCTGTAATATAATTTAAATACTTTGTCTCTTGTTAGGAAATTTTGATTAATCACATGTTTTCATTGATAGATTCGAGCTGGTTCAAATTCAAGCCAAGAGACAAAAATCTACACATTTGATGCTGAACATGAAAGGAGACGAAAAGAACAATTAAAACGATTGTATGAACGAACCCCTCAACAGGTCTGTTATTTCTAATCTACTGAACAAAATGGTTTAAAAATTGAACAATAGATAATAGTTATCCAGGAATCACATTTTAGAATAAAATTACAGTAATCGCTTATTAGGTAGATTATGTACCATATACCATTTTTCTTACAATGAAACGTGATTTCATTATTCTTTCTCATGTTTACGCACATGAAATTAACATATTATATGGCAGATAAATAGTAATAACATCATTTAAAAAAGCTATGCACATAAATTTTTCATTTCTGTTTAAGAATGCTTCCAAAAAAATAAATCTATAAAAAACTTTAAAATGAAAATATTACTTAGTAAAAATTAAAAACTGGACAATAAATACCCAAAAAGATTAAATTAAAGGTGTGGTTAATAACAAAAAATCGGTTTTAAAATTCGAACCAAGCATAATTTTAAAGTTTGAATGGGTTTCAGTTTGAGATTTTCTTTTTTGAGCTTTAGATTTTTTCAAGATTGAGTTTGTTTTTAGAATAAAAACTATATTTTTTCCTCATATTTACATTTTGTTGCTAAATATTTTAGCTTATATAATACATTTTCTAAGGTGGAAGAAGAACAAAATCTGCTCTCAGAATTTAGAAAAATAGAAGCACGTAAGAAGGAGAGAGATAAGAAGACTCAAGATTTGCAGAAGTTAATAACAGCAGCAGATAGTCAGGCAGATCCTCGGAAGCAGGAGAGGAAGGTTCCCAGGAAGAAGCTGCAGCATCAGACAAGGCCTCGGATTGATACTAGTGTAAGAATATTGTAATAATAGCTTTAAAATGCTTTCCCTTTTATTCATGTTGTTGTTTGTATTTGTATAAAATTAATGCCCTCAAATAAGTAAAAACAATAAGCAACAATGCAGTCTTCAATATAGGTACTTAAATTTTGGAAAAAGTTGATCCATGTGTTAATAAACCTTATGCAGGAGATTAATAATGCGGTTAATATGTGTTAATAATGCAGGAGATTTTTAATAAGGAATACCTGCTTATGGTGTTGTTTTGTTAAGCTCTTGCAACTGTTCATTCAAATATTTATATTTCATTTATAACATGAGTCATAATAATGATTCCACCAATTATAATTCTCAAAACTAACATATACAAATATTAACCGATAAACACACACTCTCTTAAATTATAAAAATTTTAAAAACACAAACAAAATGACAAAACAATCTTTACACATAATTTAAACGTAACGATTCATTTTTATCTTTCCGAAACAACAATAAAACTATAAAAACATGAGAAAAATATTATAAAGGGCAGAAACTTCTTTGTGTTTGGCATAATAGCAACGTACAACTGATTAGGAAAGAAACAGTTGATTAAAGAATTTATTTCAAACTAATAAAACACACTAGGTTCAGTTAGACTGCTAGTAATTATCAAAATAACCTTTTGATATGTTCTGTGTATTTTAGTTTCTTGAAATAGTCTCAAATATAGCCGGTAGAGATAATTAGTTGACAGACTACTGCCATGCGAGCAGTGCTTGGCAAACATTGAGGGGTTAATAAGGATACACCATAATTTGTACTTGTTAAATTGTTGATGACAATGGATACAAAATTTCCAAAAAATTATCCTCCCTCCATACATTTAACGCTACATTATGCAATTTAAAATTTTAAAAATATTCAGTTGGTTATCTAAATAATAGGTACTGGTTTTCAATTTTCTAAATGACAAACATTAAAATTTTTGTTTCTAGTAAGTAGTATTCTTGTTCAATATAGGTAACATAAGTTCAGACATGGCTAGGTTGGGAAATGTGATCAAGCCTATTTGGACTGCAGTGCTATATTTATTAAGATCCTAAAATGGTTCAAATCGTCATATTATTTCCTACAAAATTGAATAGTGAAAATTATAATTGAAGGTTACGTTCTGGTTAAATGCTGATAGTTATTGTTTTATTATAGCTATCATGTTTTTACAGGCTGTAGAATCTGCTGGGATCAAATTTCCTGATATGAAGAGCAGTGGAGTGTATGTGAGATCACAGAAAATGAAACTTCCCGCAAATATTGGCCAGAAAAAAATGAAGGCCATTGAGCAGTTACTTCAGGAACTCAGCATAGGTAAGTAAATAAGTAAATAAACCTAGGTACAGTGTACTCCTGATTATCCGCGAGTCTTGCAGAAAAAAATTTAAAAAACATGGTTCTCTTTACCGGTTTAGTACAGGTAACAACTAGTAAAACTATGATAACAAAGTTGTGCAGCAAAGATAAGCTTACTGTCTAGAGTGGTTGGATTGTGACGCTAATGATCCGGGATTCGAACGACTGAGGACCAAAAAATAGCAGACAAAGCAAGAAGGGCGAACGAAGAGCAAAGTGTAAGTGAAGAGGAAGAAGAACGAACACACATACGCGATTGCCACATGAAGTGGCCTTTGCAACACATCAATAGACTGCTCACTGCTCCTGTATTTAGAGGAACAAAACGACAACGTGCAGTTAGCTGAACAACTGATGCTAAAAAAAGTTCAGTCAAAAATCAAGAGTCTGTTGTGTTTTCTCAGTAAGAAACAAAAAACAATGTTTGATTTTTCTTGAAAACCCTCAGGTAATTAAAATTGCAGTACTGTACTAATGTAGCGTAATGTGTTTCCTGTATTGTTCTTTTGTTTTACTACAAGAACTTCTTGTTTATTACACTTTTTTATTTCATGTAAAATGTACATTAAAACATTTTTACTGTATGAAATTTATAGGTTTCTACTGTGTATTATCAATGACTACATAAATACTATAAGACACGACATGGCCATGTTAAATATTCTACGCTTATTCTTGAGTTGACCAATACCCGCTAGGTCGCTCTGCTAGAGAATCTGAAGTTGATGTGACTGGCGCTAGGTGGTTCTACGGTCAAACAATGTTTCAGGCGGGTAAGAGAAAACGCACTGATGCCACATATGGGACCAGAGATGCGAGGGAAGGTCGAAAATTGCTTATCTCAGCGCACGAACTGACAACACTGACTATGCTGACGGAAGTAAGTGAGAAGGTTTGTGAGAGAGAGGTCAACAGTTGTACAGTCTCAACCAAGTGGGATGCGTACAGTCAAGCACCTGCTGCTAGCGCTTTCTGATAGCTGTGTGTCAAACTTGTGAGGAACAGCACCCGTAAAGCGTAGACTATTTCCCTATCCTATGTCGTGTCTTATAGTATTTATGTAGTCATTGGTATTATGTAGTTTATATTAAAGTCTTTTTATGTCAAAACTTTTTTATTATAGTATTTTCCCTTTATTTTTAACATTCTTGCAGATTATCCGGGATTTTGTTATCTGCAATGTCTGTGCCACCCAATTTCGTGGATTATCAGGAGTATACTGTATTATGGTATTTTATATTGTCTGTTCTGTGTACATGTTAGACATTTTGGTAACACAGTTTGGTGAGAGTTTTTTAGTTTGTATTTTTTATGACCTGCATTCAGGAAAAATGCTGAGAATTTGAATGAAATAAATTCATATAATAATTAAATTACCTTTGGTTTCCGCCAGGTGACTTCTTTTTATATACACTTACGCGTTTCGAAGCGTACGCTCCATCTTCAGAGTTCTATCAATCTTTTTCACTCGATTGAGGTCGTTATACATTAAAATAACACATAAAAAACACACGGACACTACATATATATGTTTATAAATTAATACATCGCTTATGATATCGCGACACTTTTTAAATAAATTCTTTAAAAAATATATGGGCTTATCGTTTTAATAGTTTATATGAATTTTAAAGATTTTGGGATATTATTAACTATTTGAATGGTTTTATTAGTTAATGATTTTGTTTTAGAAGTTTAAACAAAACCAGACAAAAATCTAGGTTGCTTGAGAGTGTACACAAATTATATGTTTTAAAACTCCTAAAAATTTATGTGTTTTAAGGATCTAGTTAAGTACACAGGTTAAAATAAGTCTGTATTTATCTTAAGAGCTGCTCCATAGCAAATTTTTCTTATGTACATTTGCTTATTTGAAAAACTACAACTCCAAATATGAGCCCAGAACTTGGGATTGTGGCAGCAGGTAAGACGAGCTAAAATATAGCTAGGTAAGACTAGCTGTCAAAACTAAAATATAGAGATATTAATGATTAGGAACCAATGAACCAAACCAAAACAAATACAAAGAGGAAACTACAAACAAACTGATAGTAAACTTAAGTTAAAACACTATAATTTATTATGTTGTTCATTCTTTTTCTTTTACTTCTTATGTATCCAGACTACAAGGTATGGATTACATAGTTATTAAAAAATAAATTATAATAGAGCAAATAAATCTACAAATATTATTTGATGATTCTTCTTAGATTAAAAAATATAATAAATTGAGATGATTGCATTATTTTAGAATTGAATCCAGTACCTACTGAGGACATATGTAATCGTTTTAACGAGCTGCGTAGTGACATGGTTTTATTGTATGAGTTGAAGACAGCACTCGCTACTTATGAGTTTGAGCTACAAACATTGAGACATCAGTATGAAGCATACAACCATGGAAAGGTAAATGTTTCTTTTGTCTATGATTTAACTTCTTCTAAAATGCATTTCAATAGATTAAAACAATACCAAGCTTGTTTTAAATAACTCTTAGGGGCCAAGGCACATATTAGTCACCAAAAGTACCAAAAGTACCAAATGGTGGTACAGGAATTATTTTTGGTAGAAAAAAAGGAACAAAAATAAAAATTTATACTAAACATTTTTAGTACTTTTTTTAAAGGTAAAACTAGAATTCTTAGAATTTTTCACACCTTTTGGAAATTACTTTACTTTTAGGTAGTCATTGTTCAAGTGTAAATACATACAAATAATAAATGATCTCTTACAAAAAGTATACATACAAATGTAGCATTGTAACTCAGTTGGCAGAGTGTACTCTTATCTTGCGGTAGTTTAAACTAGTGAACTATCGAAAGGTTAGTCAGAATCGAACCCAGTTGGTGTTGTATTTTTCTATGTATTACCTACTCCCATATTATAATGGGCATAAAGGGAAGGCGACAACAAAAATTATGTATTGAAACTTTTTTTTTTTCAATAGGGAAAGGGATCAACCCTTTTCATCTCCCATCCTAAAAGAGTATATCTCACCCCCTTTGCTTCCTTGTTCTTTAACTTCAGACCTCAATAATAGTAGAATTTGTGCCTTGGTATTCAATATTAGCCTTTTATTAATAATTTGTTTGCTCCAATTATTAGTAAGTATTATTATTTCAGAACAATTGTTGAGTTACATTGAAATTCTGTATTTATTTTGCCATAAATACAGTTTTATCTCATTTATCATGTAATATATGAATCAACATTTTAATTAGGGTTTATAAGTTATGTTTAGATGTTATTTCCTATAAATTCACCATATTATAATAATATTTATACTTGTCAAAATGTGAGTAATTGAGGAGAGAATAGGATACTGACATTTTATTGTTTTATAGTGATCTATAAAATTAAGAATCCATTATTCAAGGTTACAATTTCATATATAATAAACACTTAAAATCTTTCTGAATAACTTTCATTCTTCTCTGAAAATTATTACTAAGTAGATATTTTTAGGAAAATAATAATTATATATACATCAGTTATTCAGCCCCCGTAGAAGCAGGATTGGGGAACTGTCAGTTAATTACTTATTAACTAATATAGATGTATAAAAATTATGTGCTAGCTCTCGAAATTTTGAGCTGAGCCTGAGCTCAAGTTTCTGAGAACAGCTCTAATGTTATCGAGGCCTTGATTTTTTGTGCCCAACTTTATTGTTTGAGCTCGGCTTGATTTTTCGAGTATAACTTGATTTACTATCCTAGCTCAATTTTACCAACTCTGCATTGTTTTCTGAGAAGATCAAGCTTTTACGAGCCTGGCTCGGTTTTATATAAAGCCTAAACTGATAGAATAATACTGGAATGAGCTGGATGAAATACTGCAACGTGAACTGATAAAAGGAGAAAAACATTCATAATTGATATTGCTTATGAAACGAACGAATATGATATTTATATTTAGTTGTCATTCTCATGAGATAAAAACGAGTTTTTATTAACTTGTATAGATTAGAGAAAGTTACCAGAATTAAGGAGGTAAATTACCTTAGTGGTGTCTCCACTTGTCCCACTTCAAATGTGTCAACTTAATGTCAACACACATCACTGAAGACGTACGGTAACCAAAATGTCCCCGTTTTATTTTTTATAAAACCAGTAACTGTAAATTTTGCCATTTTCGCCTCTTCTAATCATTTTGTACAAAAATCATTAAACATAGTAATTTTATTCAAAACCCAACTTATGAGACATCATTTCTTTTAGGAAAGTGCATAGAATTTATCTGTGTAATGAAAAAAAATGTTACGGTTTTGGAGTAAGTATGTAACGAATCAAAACATGTGAAAAAATGAAGTGAAAATCCCACAGAAAAGTGTATATGTTTCATACAAAACATTTTTTTTTTGAAATTTTTTAAGATTTACAAAAGTTTTATTATATAGATTTCGTAAAAAGGAAATCAATTTGTACAATTTTTATTAAACAGATAGGAAATTTCTGAAGGAAGTCAGGCCCAATTTGACATAACCTAGAACTTTGTACTAGGTAAACCTTAAACAAAATCACTGAAAAACTTAAAAAAATAACTCAAATAAATAAACTCTAGAAACAAATACACACATATTATAATTTGTATAAACAAATTATAATAAACAAATCACTCTACATAACAAATAAGCTTACAATAACAGAAATAAATCGAGCCATCCTTAAAATAGGCCTACTATGCACTGAATGCATGCAATTTGACACTTGAGACAAGACGCAAAACTTGTCAATGCAACAAGATTTCCATTTCTTTAAGCTTGTCTAAAACCAGGCCTATAATATATTGCTTTGTATTATTTATATAGAAAAATGAAAGCCATCTTTTCAATGGAATAAAACAGCTGATCAAAATATGAAAGTATGCCTTCGTTTTTCATAATTCACCGAAGACAGGATATTAAAAACTGCCTCGGTTAATTTTGGTCAAGACTTCATAGAATGTATTTATTTCAAAAACCGTGACAGACTAAAGAATTTCTAATACGCAGTTCAAAAGAGGTTGAAGAAATATATGAAATGTTGTCAATTTGTAGTATTTGGCTCAGTATTAACATTTAGAACAATATATAATGATATTTCCTTATATAATCAGTTGCTGCACGTAGCTCTCTCTAACGGGAAAATATAGCAACTTCATCGAATTTTTAGAATTTCTAGTTTCATTTTTGGCACAATCTGTTGAATGAACATGAAAGCTTGAAAGATAACGATTTCAACAGTATATTGTTCATTACGATAGCATGTGTTTTACTAGCCTAAACGTGAAAAAAGTGATATTTTAGATGAATAAAGCGTACAAAATTCTTGGTTTGGTTTTAATTTTATAGATCCAAAACTATAACAGTTAGAATAATTTGAAAACACAGTTAGAAAGAAGAAGAAAAATACTATAAAATAGTATTTATTTTATTTATTTACTTCATTTCACTGCATTACACCTGATTGGATAACATTGAGACGTTGAAGGTAGGCAGCTTGTTCTCAAATAACACATAATTAATTACAGTACTATAATCAATATTCATTTAACATTACATGACTAAGAATAAAATTAGTCACATTAGATCATATCAGTCCATTAAGCGTTTCTACATTTTTTTTTTTTAGTTTGTTCAAGAAAATATTAAATATCTTTAAAAATACACATAAATACAGATGATCACATTGCATTCACATACATAACAATACCAAGCAAAAACAATAAACATAACAGTAACAAATATAATATACATGATTGATAATTTCTCAGATTTACATACCTATTAAATAGATTACACACTATAAAAGATTCATATCTTGGAGGAAATAATTTGTGTTATAATATGTTTTCTCCAGCATCAGTTGCTTCAGTATTACTCTAAAGTTGTTAAACAGTTATATCGGCTTGTGAAAATTAGACGAATGGATGTCATAATTTGAATTTCAGTTGCCACGAAACTTGGTCGTGTGTAATACACAAACTTTACCATTTAATAAATGTTGTTATAATATGTTAAATTTCTTCATTATTGTTTCTAAAAATTGTGTTTGATAAATTATATTTCAAAATAAATATGATCATGAGTAATAATAAAAAAAATGGAATGAAGTCCTGTTAATTCTCAGCTATAATATATTTTTCTTTCTCACCTTTCAAGAAAGATACTGGATATTAGCTATAAATCTAATGACTTTAATTACTATTCTTGTGAAATTACTAGATTGCTTTTGATGAGGTGTTATACCAATGAATTAAACCTTGTATATAATTTGTATTATAATGAAACAATTGATTTAAAGATTCCTGTGAAAAAGTATGTTTTATCTTCTAAGACAAAAAAAAGAAGACTTTTCCAGAACCATCTATCTGATCTGTGCGCACCTAGTGGGGTTCGAGATATAAGTATCTGATCCATATCTTAAAAATTCAGGACATTTTAAACTAAATTATCATAACATTAAAATACAAAGTTCCGATAGTTTTAAATCATGTTCTAACTAAAAATTTAATCTTGCTCAGATTGAACCTTTTAGGATCCAAACAGAACATTTTGATGATTATCTTAAATTCTGAAGTATGAGTTGAACATGACCCATTAGTGCCAGTATAACAAATCTTATAGTATCCGACTCCAGCAATTTCAGTCAATTTTATGAAATTAAATGGTTTATGGCAAAATCAATGTTTTTAAAGGACAAGAAAATGAAAATTATGGTTCGTAATTTAAAAAATTTGAAAACTAGTTTTGACCATCAATATTAATAGGTCACTGTCACTATAGTATTTTCCATTTTACTTGTGAACCAGAATATTCTCTACACTTAGGTTTGGGTTATTTCGTAATATCTTAGTTTCGGTGATTAAGCTTTATGTTTCACCAAAATTTGATAATTGAACAATTTCGAGATTGTCAATATACACACAAGTATCCAAATATATATTTTTACTTTTTGAAGTTTGTGGGGGATGAGTAATAAAGTTTAACTTTTTTTTTTTTTTTTTACATTGTTCATTGTTTTAGGTACTGGTAATTCCAGCTGCAATATATGGTGAATCTCAAACAGGAGGCTTAGAAACTTCAAAACAAAAAGCTATCAGCTCTGAGATAATTGATGTTGTGGGGTCACCTGGGGCAGCATCTTCAATCTAATACATTGCTTTAATGTCTGACATTATTGTAAATAATTTATTTTACTGTGTAAAAAGTCTGGCTACGATAGTTTTAGAAATTACAGAATTAAATCAATATATTTTTTTGTTTAAAAAAAAAAAATTATGTTGAATTAATTACAGTTCATAGTTTTTCTGTTTGGTGTATTTTATTACATACATTTTTTTTTCTTTTTTATTATTTTATAAATAGTTGAATATTTCGATTCTGTCAATTTTAAAACATTAGAAAATTAGAGTTTATAGTCTGAACCAAGTGTGCAGGTAACAGAAATCTGACTGATCATATAAATGTGGAAGAAGAAGTTTGTAAAATACAGATTCTATATCCATTTTTCTATCATTAGAGAAAACCTCAAAAATTAGATTCCAGAATAATAATTTTTATTTATTAAAAGAATTGCACTCCAGTCTTTTAACCCTTTTACCCCCAGCACAAATTGACGGAATTGTGGCTGAGCACCAGAGGTATTGCCGCGTGTAGTACCGTTGCCTGACAGGCCTTTGTACCCGTGAGTGACGCTGAAACACCGAGGCCATTTTGGCAGTTTTTGTACATTTACACATAAACCATTGTATTTTCCTTAGTTTTTGTGTTAGAACGTTGATTTGGTCTTGTTTTGTTTTGTTTTTTGTAATTAAATGTGCTATATTTGTGTACACAAAACTATATTTGTTTGTTTTTTGTTACAAACTTAAACATGAAAGAATTTTGTTTGTTTTTTGTTACAGGCTTAAACATGAAAGAATATCAAAAGTTAAAAAAAATAATAATAATAATTCTAAATAACCCAAAAAGTCTTAAGAAATATTTTTTGTTGCAACTAAACTGAATGTTATTTTATTAAAAATTTAATTAAAAACTAAAATTGTATAAGTTTTGTAAAAAAAGAAATCATTTGATATAGATTTATTTACTTATTACCAATCAATTACAAACAGGGATTTTTGGTATAACGCTAACACTTTCGTCTTTTGAGCCTAAAAAGTATTTGGAAAAACAATTTTTATTACAGCTAAACATTCCTCATTACTCCAAACATTTTTGAAAATGATTTCAAAATTTTTTAATAAATAAATATTGTATTGTTATAAAATTGTGTAGACCTAGGTCTACACACCAATCTTGGCTGGTGTCATAGTGTTTTGTACTAGGCTGCATAAATTAGTTTCCTTGAAAAAAAAAAATTAATTTTATAAAATAATAAGCCTATAAAACAATTGAAATAAAACAACCATTTCTTCCAAAATAAAGTATAACAAGCCAATGAAATAAACTCAGCTGTAGGAGACAATGTAGTCAGCACACCACACTGCCATCAAAATATTGTAACTTTGTAACACTGTACTATGTAAAAAAGGGAAATAACAAAATAAATCTATAATATTATTACAGCGCATATAATTACAAATCAAATAGTATTAATTTTATTAAAATATAATAGAAAATTATTTTGTAAAGCGATAAAATGTTCAGAGTCTATATATAGGTCTCTGGCGGTTTATGAGCAATCTTGCCCAAGCCTATATATAGACTCTTGGCGGTTTGCAGAAAATCTTTCCCTTCGCATTATGTGATATTACTTACTTCGCCTAGGCTCTATGTTCCTAATTTTCCAATGTGTATATATAAAACTTGAAATATAAGAAAAACTTGTACTACCTTTTATTTCAGAATCTTTCATTAACCAAATAATTTTAATGTTTTTTTTTTAATGTTCGGATATATCACCAACATTCATGGCTTTTTTGTCAGGTGGTCCATGTCAGTAAAATATTATTCATGTTAGCATATTTATCTTCATCATAAATGAATCGATTATAGTTAAAACGGGGTGTGTTAAAAACACACATTTCCCAGAAATCAAAAACTTTCTAAAGTATGTAATTGTTTAAACATTTTAGTGCAGATTTATTAACTTGTTATAATCCCTTGTATTTATTCAATAACAAAAATAATATATACATTTTGATTTCACAATTTCGCAGGGTGGGGTGCAGACTAGCTGTACCTAAATAAGAGGGTGTTGGCACCCTCACAGTCCCCAGTCAAACATTCACAACACATAGATTATCTTCCATATAAACATACATCCATTTCACCTACATACATTTTCTTATCTTCATCTTTACTTAAGGTTTTATAGCAGGGGGTGCAGACTATCTGCACCTATTGAGAGGGGTTTAGCGTCCCTCATGGAACCCGAGCTATACAGGGGTGGTACAATAAAACATCTCTGAATATACACACACAACATTCATACATATATTACAATTCGTAGAGGCTGTTACACTTCACGATTCATATGGGATACATAAACACTATACATTCATATATAGGGATTAGCTTTTTTTTGACCGTACAGAGCCGTAGCTCGTCTGGGAGTGTTTACCAGACCAAAGCATACCAACCTTTGAATCTGGTAAGCTGATGTGAGCTTGCTCTGCCGAAGATGTATGCGCGGTTTCTGTTCAGTAGCCAACGACTTCGATCCTTGGTTAGGAAGTGTTTGCGATGGGGTAGGTGTCGATCCTCCCTCTCCAGTTGCGTCCCTGCCTTGTGTCCCTGGTCCTGTGCTCAGACACTGACTTGGTCAGTTCACCTTCCCTCTTTGCAACATTTATTTTCTATTGTTCAAATAAAAAACTATACTATTAGTGTTATAATTTAAACTGTTCTATTTTAACACTTTACAGTTCTGTCCATAATTCATGATTTGATTGTCTTATTTTTCATCGAACACGTGCAAGCTATTATTTTCACAATATTTATAAAAGTTCACATTTTAGATTAAGACGAATGTTACTTTGATCATTCTTATTATGATCTATAGTCTAGAAAACACTCCTTTGAAAACTCAAACCTTTAGACTGAAACTGCAAGCTAATGCAGAAAAGCACATGGGTACATATCGTTCGTTTGTACAAATAAATTATCAATCTGCAATTATTTAAGAACTGTTTTATACACACCTTCTATTAACTACGTTTTCTAACGAAGCAACTCTCAATTGCACTTGTTAAAATCCTACATTTTCACATTTCTATCGACTTCCATTGTTCTTTTTAGGAACGACACAAAAATCTAACACGACTGCACATCTTGAAAGATGTTTGCCCACCTCGGATATTCCCTTGTAACTGATTCCCGCATGCTTGCCTTTCTTACATCACGCTATCCAGGGTTTACCTTTCTGGTCCCATGGACACTGTTCAAATCATTTGCCTGACGACAAGCTTTGTCTATTTTCACAACACAATTATTACCTAAATATTTATTACAACTTATAACTAACATTTTATACTTCAAATTAATATTTTGGAAATCTATATTAATTTTATTTACCCTTGTTTTAATATTTACTTTCAGTTATTCATTTGACTCACGTGGTCTCCCCTCCAATTCAATTACAAATCTCCCGGTTTATTTTCAGCTTTCAAATCTTAATATAACCATTTCTTGGTTGTCCAAGTTAAAATTACAATTTTAGGTACCACAAGGAGTCTGTTTATAATACTTGTAGTTTTGCCTTTTAAATCGTGAGGGGATATACCTCGAAGAACAATTAACAAATTCTTTCAATTTGTAGCGTTATTAGAAACGCAGCAGATTTCAAGTACAGTAGAACCCCTCTAATCCGTCACCTTCGGGACTGGGGGCATGGTCGGAACGCAAAAAAGGTCGGATTATCCGAAAAAAGTCAATATTTATTACATATTATATAAACAGATTTTTTTAAAGTGAAATAAGTGATATATAAACTTTAAAAGTCTATATAATAAAGTCTATATATAAACTTTGCAACTACAGTAGAACTTCTGTTAACCGGCCTATATCGTAGTGTACTGGTTGGATGAGAGTTTCCGAAAATAAATTGTAATTGAAACACCAAAGCGGCTGCGAGTCAAACGACTTTGTCGATAGCGGTATCCCATTGTCGGCGGCGTAAAAACTCCGCGGCACCAAAGCAGCGGCGAGTCAAACGACTTTGTCGATAGCGGTATCCCATTGTCGGCGGCATAAAAACACCGCGGCATTGGCACCCGTCGGTATAGCAGACATACAAAGGCAACATCGTTTGATGGGCCGCTTTTTTTCCACGAATCAATTTAGTATACATTATGGACAATATAACATTTCTTTTCAGTTTTCTTCTTGTCTTTGACTGGTTATGATCTATGTACAGTATATACAGTAAATAAAAATGAGCGAGTTACGAAACCGGGAATACGGAAGCGTGTGTTGGTTTCGTTTCAGACGCGGTTAAATGTGTCAAAAGACTTGACAGAGGGGAATCTGTAAAAAAGCTTTGTAGTGTTTAATTTTTCACGAGAGATGACACAGCACTGATGCGGAAAAGCGATAGCGATTACAAACCGATAGCGATAACAAACCGGAAAGATTGGCGCCCGCCAGGCGTGAGACATTCCACAAGTCTGCAAGTCGGCAGAATAATATCAATAGCCAAGAGCTCTAGCACGGTCGGACTAACCGAGGTGACGGACCATCCGAGGGCGGATTAGAGGGGTTCTACTGTAATAAATTATGCCGCCTTTAGATTCAATTGCTAAGCCGTCAGGTACTGAAGTCTGGCGACAGATAGTCTAAACATCAATCAGCTGATCTTACAACTCCCCACCCTTACCTTGTTTTCGCTGAATCACTTTTTTCCTTGCAGTTGCCATCGGCAGAAATGGATGCAATTAGTGCCGTATTGTAAAATTAGTTAGTTAAGCCATAAGGCTACTTTTAAATGCCAGTTTAGTTTTAGTGTTAGTTTAGAGTTACGAAAGAAGTTTCGTGAGGTAAAATGCAAAGATTTATCAGATTCATGGCCAGTAAGCACAAAAAACCAAGCTATGAACAAGCAGGAAATCATAACACCTGGTGGATCAGATGTTAAAGCACATCACAGTATGGGGGAGCAGCATCATGATAAAGATGAGTCTTTCTTTACTTTCTTATATTGTAGCATATAATCTTTATATTTTAATTGGAATGCTCCTACTCTTTCAACTTTTGTACTACTTTACAAAGGCTAGAAGTGAGGTTTTGAATCTTACATTTGGAACCAATGGCATAAACACTTTTAGTTAAGAGGAGGTATGTGTCGGATCATAGGTACATTGTTATTGAACTCTTAGTAGAAAACAGATATTTAATACTTTTCATAATCCTCCTAGGAACACTAGGTGGGGAGCATAATATGAGGATATAGTCTCAAAATTAACTTTTTTGAGAGATCAATTGGTTAATACATTAAAATTGGCAAACAGGTTGATGGTTGTTGTAGATTATTTTTATGAAAATGGTTCTCTTACAAGGAGGGTAACAGAAGGGGGGGGGGAGGTGCATGTTAAATAGTGGATTCAATCACTCTCCGATCAAAGAAGACAAGATAGGTAGCCAAATGTTACGATAGATTGAAGGTTTATAAGCCGACCCTAACTAAGTACAGCCCAACTTTGAAAGGACAAGGTGTGAGTCTTGGAGGAAGTTTGTTAGGAGGTAGATCAGTAGATCACATTTCTCAAGATTCTTGCCTCTGATCCCCTAAATTCAATGGGGATTCATCCTGGGCAAATGGGAAGTATACAGAGACTGGATTGAAAATTTACTCAGGGTACACTTTCGTGACTCTGTAGATGAGGGGAGCGAGCTCAAGTAGATATTCAATTCGAGAGGATTGGCATATCATAAACCAGCCAGATTGATAAAATCAGATGTGCTATTAATTCGTTCAAATCAGGTGTGCAACACATTCAAATTGCTGGGTCCAGGTGGAATTTTTTTGGTCTTGCTGTAAATTAGGGTACTAATTAGGTACCAACTAGATACTCGTTTTTGAAACACTTTAGTCAACTGACTTAAAGGGATGAGGATCATGTTTTATGTTACTGAGCGGATCTGGCGTGGTACAGTGATGGCTTCAACACAAAGGAAGGCAATAGTGCTGGGGTGTATAGGCTGATACCGCGGGGTTGAAGTATTTGATTCCTGAGGACAGTATGTCACCGTTTTCAGGCAGAGGTAATGGCCATCAATGATTATGTTCAGAAGAATCTGAAGAAGGTAGATAAGGAAATATGAATTCATATCTACAATGATAGTTAGGGAGCAATCAAAGCACTAGGAGACATTATTTATTTGGGAATGCTGGGAAACCGGGTAACTTTGTACTGGGTACCGGGACACAAGGGTATTGAGGAAAACAAAGATCCTGATATATTGTCGAAACAAAAATCTGCATCTGAGTTTGCAGGACCCGAGTCGGTAATAGGTATATCTGTGTATCTGGTCAGGTTAAGTGGGTTCTGAGAAAACACCAGTAAAATGGTATAGTCTTGGGGGTATTCTCATAGTAAATTACTATCGAGAGAAATTCCTTTAGGTGGACTTGGAGGGACAGTACTAACCTTGGGCAGAGGCAACTCAGAGCAAATCACTGGACACTGTGGTCTGAGGGTGCATTTGCGTAAGATAGGATACCATAAGGAAACAGTGTGTAGGCTGTGGTTAGGTGAGGAAACAGCAGGCCACATAATCTATGATTTTGAAGCTGCTCTTGCTAGATAGAGGCACAGGTTGTTTGGCTTTCAAATTAGTGGTGAACTATCTTTGGATGAACTAGAGTGGACTACTAAAATTCATAGAATTTAAATCTACTGAACTAGAATTAAAAGACTTTTAGTTGTATAATAGGTCAATTGTCACTGTGCCCGTGGCCATTTAACCACTCCTTTCAATATAATATAATTATATAATAAAATACAGAGGTTCATCTCTAAAAAAACTTATTGAAATTATACAAGTGGTGGACTGAATGTAAGATGTCAAATGATTAGAAAAACTGCTAAGGTTATTTCATTATTTAAGGTCAGGGAGTAAGACAAGGTTGGAGTACAATACCAAAACGGTTTCATACCTATATAGACAATCTTATAAAGGAATGAAAACAACAGAGAGTATTTTCAGATATACAAATCGATGATAAACCCATGAATAAAGAACCTTTTGCAGATGATCAGATATAAAAAATAGTGAAGTTAAACTACAAATGTCAACTCAGGATACAAGTAAGAAAACTCACACAAAATCACAAAAGTTATGAAATATTTCGTAAACACTGTTCACTTTCTCAATCAGTAGAGTGTAAAAAGAAGCTTAATTCAGGGTTCTTTTAATACTCTACTGATTGAGAAAGTAAACATTGTTTATGAAATATTTCAGAACTTTAGTGGTTTTGTGTGTTTTCTTACTTTTATATTATTAGGCAATACCAAGGACCACTTTCCAAGGTAAGCCTATGTCTCCTGTCCACACAAAATCTAATCTATAGGCTATGTGTCCTACTAAACTCTAACCTAAAATGTCTACTCACAAATTACATTTATTAACTTTTACTTAAAACTTGGAAATATTGCGATCAAAGATTAAGATTATGGCATACTCTAGAAATTATTCTCCAAATCTAAAATTGTCGTCAAGGGAATTAGTTTAGAACAGGTTTCATATTTTCAGTATTTGGGGTATAAATTATTTACGAAACGAACCATGACATTGTTAACAAAATAAATAAATATCAGTAGGTTTCTGGAATGATCAAGAAGGCCTTCAAAGCTAATACATGCAAAGAAAGCAGCTCAAATTGTATAAAATTATAGGCGATTTGAAAGCTTCTGAAATGAGGTTTCTTAGGTCATATTCGGCTGTACAAGGAGGAACCGAATACGAAATAATGATATTCTAGAAGAATTGGAGATTCTTCCTATAACAAAAAAAGTGTCTCTGTATAAAGATAAATGGAAGGATCAGTAATAGGAATGGAAGGCTTTCAAAGCAGATGATGACTGAGGGATAAGAGAAGTTAGTATCAGAATAACAATCAAAAGTAAAATACTATAAGGAAAACAAAGTTTTTATGGTTTGAGGTTTTTTGTTTTCCTTATTGTGAATATTGCCACACAGTGCTTCCTTGGACATTTGATTTACAATAAATTCTCCCAATAAGATAGATTTTTACAAAAGACAGTTGAGCGTGTTATTGCTTCGAGTCCAATGTGTTATAGGGTACTATATGAAACTTGCAAAGATATCCACTAAGTCTCTCATAACTTATGTAAAATTATTTAATTTTTACTGAAAAATAGCTACAACACTAATAATAACTTCAAACATATAAAAAAGAGTTTCAATTCAATTCAAGTTTAAAAAAACATAGAGTATGATAAAAATAATGGTCGCTAAGAAGGCTGCAAATATTCAGTTCATAGTTCAGTAACTGCTATTGAGAAGCAGGGACGTGGAGGAATCAGCTTTACCCACCCAAGTATGAAGATTTATATTTAATTCCAAATCTCAAGCAGTGCAGTCACTTCTTTAAAAGCTGGTAAATGGTCAAGGAGGAGGGGTATCGTCAGTAGAGATTAATACAAATCCTTCACTCTAGGAATTAGCACTGAGATACTGGGAAATTTGTCCTTTAGTGCTGGAAGCCCAGTAGCAAAAAGAAGAAGAAAGGAATATTTTAAAATATCTATTTGTACAATATAATTATTCACCAAATTTTTAATTTCTTAACCTAACTTATAACAAAACTAAAATATTTACAAAATCTGGTTTAAAAATTACACATTCAAATAATTATTACAAATCATGAACATTTTTTGATTCACCAAACCAAAATCTAATTAAATCTACACGGATATCTACAGATTGTTTTGAATGAAATTTGTAGGTAGCTGGGAGATCAAATCGTAACTCAGCGATGACTTTCGCTTGTACTCCCCATTCTTCTGCTTTAGATAAAATATGTTTTCGTGTAGATGTCTTGTGCAATGAATACACTGCCGTTTTTGCTAATCTCAATCCAATACGAACAAACTCTACATCAACACCTTTATTTCTAGTCCCAAATGGAGGGTTCATTATCACTGTATCAAATGAATCATTCCATTTATCATTAATAAAATTTGTAACATCACATAAAATTGAATCACAATTTTCTATTTCAAACTCACTTTTGTTTGTATTAAATATTTTAAGAGCATCAAAATCAATGTCAAACCCTAAACAGAAATAAGCTTGTAACATGGATGCCCCAAAACTGAGTGTTCCACAACCACATCCAAGATCTGCTACCATTTTCCCTTCGATGTCACCAAAATATGATTGTACTGCATGAAGCATACAAGCAGCAATGTGTGGTGTTGTTGCATACTGTTCAAGATTAATTTTAGGTTTGTCAAAAACATCTACTTGTTGTAAATTTTGTTCCAAAGTCTTTAATTTCAAACAAGCCATAATAATTAATTTATCAAACACACTTGATAATATTTATAAAATATTTAATCTTCAAATCTTGGCAACACTGGCAATATTAAATTTCCAAATGATGAGTCTTGAGATATAAAAAATCCAAAAGACTGAGCATTAGCTTGTGCTAAAGCAGCAGCTTGAGCTGAAGACATCTTTTGAGCGTCAGGAGCAATATTGGCAGGCTGAAACATAAAATTTGGAAAATTATATCTTACACTGTATGAATAAAGAAAACATTTTAGATATTTTGGTGGCTTTGTGAATTTGTTCTATCACCCCCTTCCCCTCCAGTTACCCATTATTTTCATTAGTTAACCTTAACTAGACTATTATATTGGACAAGAATTATACAAAAATCATGAGTCTAGATCGTAACGAAGAATAATATGTCCTAGAAATGTCATTAAATATCATATATTTGAATTGTAAGAAATAGTAATAGTTTTAAATTGTTAAAGCATCACAACTGGTATACAATTTGTAGCATTCAAGCTGTTAAAGGATAAATTGTTGTCTCTATATTGACGGTTTAAGGACCTATTGATATCACGAATTAAGTACTATTGATAAAGATATGTAACATAAAGATTTATAGAAAAATATACTATAATTGATCTCTAGAAATATTAGTTTTATATTTTCAGAAAACTTTCTAGTGTTTCAAATGTGATGGTTACACTTGATATTCTAAAGATATTTTAATCTTCGAAAAAAATACTAAAGCAGTCTTCATCTCCAGAAAATCATTATAATTATTTTACTTTAACCACTCCTTATTCCCATCAATTGAATACAAATAATTTTAACAAATGTATATAAAATTCTTTTAGAAGAAAAAATTATGATTTTTTACACTTATTATTCATAATACATTGTTCAAATTTGAAGTAATGTGTTCGCTCTTTATTCCAAATTTATTAGTAATTGATGTGACAAAAGAAAATGATTTTAATGCCCCTTACTTTACAGTAAAAATTGTTTTTATTTTTTGTACACATTTTGTAAGAACCTTATAGAAATATCTGAAATCAAAGTAGGCCTAGTAAGTTATTCTCTTTTGATTCAAAGAATGTTATTCCAGAATGTTATGAGAATGAAAAATGATTTTAAAACCAGGATATGGTACTTTTCTTTGAATTATTGCATTAAAAAAAAGAAGTTTTTATCTATCTTTTAGAAAATTTTAAAAATAAATAATTTGAAACATAGAGTAATATTTTACAATTTGAAATTTATTTCTTCAGTTTACCAAATATTGTAGCAAATTATAAATTATATTATTTTTGTTTAAATCATCCTTAAATTTTTGTGAAGTATTTCTAATAGGAGCTACCCTCCATTTTTAATAAATATTAACAATTAAGATTAGATAATAATTTTGGGAATCATTCTGTTAGGCAAAATCAAATCATAAAATTAAAACAAAAATCACCAGGTTAGTAGGTGAAATAACTGGCATAGAAGGGGAGACTGGAGTTGAGCTCAGAGAAGAAACTGCACCCTGTTTTATAAGCATCTGCTTTTTCAATTGAAGCTCTTCTAAAATCTTCCGATTCGCCAATTCTGTAAAGTATAATTGAATATTATTGTTTAAAGAATTGAATATACAAAAACAAGTTCTTTATGGTAATAAATTTGTGAACATCAGAATGAAAGCAAAGTTTAATATAAAGTATACATCCATAAATCAACCAAGGAAATAACATTGCAAATAAAATATATACTGTAGTTTCGCCTGTGTTGTAAGTATGGAGAATTGCCCTGTAGTATTCTGAGGGTAAGGGTTGGGATTTAAGAAGTTATTAAGTTGCTATTTAAATCTGACAGGCAGAGTTAATAGTGTGGAAGACTCATTGACAAAACAACATTGAATACGACTCGTCAAGTTTATTGTTAATGCAAGTAAAGTGTTTATTTGTTTATAATTGTAGTAATTTGGTTCTGGTGTGTGGTACGCAGTAACTCCATTTTAGGTTTTTAAAGTGAAATATGTCTTTGCAGAAAAGAAAAATAATGGATGAAGATAAAATTTATAATGACCCTTAAGAATCAGACTATTTAATAACAAACAGCAATAAAGAACTTCAGTGCATTGTTTGTACGCAGGTAATATGAGTTCCTAAAGAATATAATATGAAATGAGATTACACTACGTTATATGAGAAAAATGATTCAGCAGTATACAGGTGAGCCTAGAAATGCTATCATTACGGAATTTATGAAAAACTAAAACAAACACATTTTTTCAAAAAATCTGACACTGATAACAAATGTAGTAATTCCCACTTCTTACGAAGTAGGCTGGAAATTGTCAAAGCGAAAAAACCTTTTAATGCTCATTAGGAATTGTGCAATCAAAATGGCAAAACAATTCAATGGGGAAAAAATTGCCAAAAAATTCTTAATAGTCTCAGTATTACATCAAATGATTGCAAAAAGTGTAGATAACATTAATCAATATGTATCCAAAAAATTGCATGACCCAATTGAAAAAAACACTTTGCCTGGACAAAAGCAATGACCTATTCGATATCAGTCAACTTGTAATTTTTGTTCGAACTATTCCGAGAGGACTTCAGTTTAGCAGAAGAGATGCTTGATCTTATTCCTCCTTAGGGTTCAACCAAAGGCACAGATATTTTTGAAGCTGTAAGATGGTATCACGTTATGGGGGATTTGATAAATTTTCCTTTATTGTGTCACTGATGGAGCTCGAGCTATAATAGGAACTGAAATTGGATTTGCAGGACTCTTAAAACAAAACAATGTCAAAAGTTACACTGCATTGTTCACCAAGAGGCCCTATGTGGAAAGTACAAGTCAAATGAATGTTATGAAAGTGGTTGTTAAAATAACTAATATTATAAGAGGGGACAATCGTGCTTTGACTCACAAGAGGTTTCGTGATTTTTTTTTACCAAAGTAGATGCTACACATGGGGACTTGTTACTTCACGCCGATATTTGTTGGTTAAGCGCCGGAAACTGTTTGGAACATTTCTTCGCTTTACACAAGGAGATTCACCTTTTCCTTAAAAGTGAAATGAAGTCCAACACTACGGAACTGTAAAATCAAATCGTAGATGCAAAATTTCTATTAGACCTTGCATTTTTATCAGACCTGACTTCCCACCGTATCACTGATGAAGTTACATATGGAGTAGTTTATGATGCAGCCCTCGCAACCATAATTTGAGACTTACCAAACTAATTACAAATCCGTTTACAGCATCAAATTAAATTATACCAAGATTTTACCCAACTAATAGAAAATGATTATATCTATTAATACATCAGCTGATTGGAAAAATTCAACAATGCATTAAACTACAGCTAATATTAAATTTGCCAAACTAATTGTAAATATGTTTATGGTTTATTACATCAGTTGACTAAAAATCTAGGTAGTAGGTAGCCTACAAATTACAATAGTTTTTTAACTTAATTTTTTTAAACTGTCATGGTTTTAAATTGAATAATTTCACCCATATTTTGAAACTAAATATATATCCTAACCTGTTCATGGAGTTTTTGGAAAACAAATAGGCGGGTGTGATTTGTTATTGGAAGAACCACTAAAAACAGGTTAGGTTAGCTTTATTATATCACTTGTATAATAATACTAAAACTGTAGGACAAAAATCGGAACAATACTGTATACGTAATAGACAAAAGAGGGAAAAAAAATCATTGTGGATGCCCAATACGATTTTTATTTACTGTTCCAATTTATTTCATAAAAATTATTATGTATAAATAACAGGTCATATATCATGCAGAGCCATTTATTTTTTCTTATTTTAGAAAGTTGACCTTGAGACAAAATTGTCCTGAACAGTATGTAGTTTATCAACATCATATAGTAAATATCTATTGTACATTAACATCGGATTTTATTATTAAAAAATATGAAATCATTAACTAGCCTATTTATCTAGTATTAAAACAATCAGTTTATATTTTTTGACGGCAAAGTATGGGGAAGACCTGGGAATGTCTCGCCTCCGATGGACCAATATCAAGACGACTGGAGAGATACACTGCCGTTGCTCTCTTTAGAACAACAACTGGGCACGATTATCTTTAGGCCCATCTGCACAGAATCGGCCTGGCCCCAAATGACTGCTGTCCTCTCTGCCAGTCCTCCCGGATGGACGCCCTTCATCTTATGACATGCACCAACCTCACGAACATGCCTGATGACATCGCAACACGCTACTGGGTAGCTCATCGTCTAATGGCCGAACTGCCAAGGACGGATGGCGTTGGAGAAAGTAAGTATATTTTTTAACGGAAGACACTTTTCAAGTCACAAAATACATTATTTTAGTAGAAAAAAATATATATATATAAGTACAAATTCCAGCTTAGATTACGTCTGCAATTGTTAACTATTTACCTTGTAGTCAAACAATCATTTCATATTTTTTGTCTGAAGACACTTTCCAAGTCACAAAATATATTAATTTAGTGGAAAATAAGAAATATAAAAGTACAAAATTCACCTTAGGTTACGACTACTTGCGATAATATTGATAACTATGTTCATCAAGTTAGTGTATGTTGTGGTCGCTTGTTTCATTAGGTTTGGCTAGGTTACTAATATATTAGCCTATATATTTCCATGAGAAATAGGTTTGGGCAGATGACTATATACCTAGCCAGACCTAATAAAACAAATATGTTTTAGCATGACAAATATATATTTTAATAATAAACATCGAAAGATTACACATCCACTAACTTGACTAATGTAGGCTTTCGTTTAAGGGGTTAACAACAGCTATATTCCCTTGTTTTCTATGTATTATTTAACAAAGAAATGCATTTTGGGACTTGAACCTTTTCTTCTGACAAATAATATCATCTGATCCTTTGATTACAAGGATGATAACTTTACGTTTTCATAATTTTTTTTATAGAATATCCCGAGGACGAGGTACAACCGATAATTACCAACAGTAAATTAAAAAAGGGAAAGTATTTATTTTAAAGTTCAGTATGTAAAATAGGTACTAGGTGTAAATAATTAAATATATATATATATATATATATATATATATATATATTTACCTTTAAAAGTAGGGTATATTGTAAAATATTGTTTCTGTTGTTTACCTTTGTGGTAAATAGTATAAATACCTTATATAATAATTATGGTAACTCTTAAATAAGTTCCATCATTTCATTAGGAGAACCTCTGAAAAGATTAGGTTATATTACTTACCTCTTGCATTCTGTGCTTGAAAAGCCATTGCCCTTAATTAAATATTTCAATATCCTCTAAAGTCAGATATATTAACTTATAATGGAACTGTGAATTCAAAAGAATACCTTATTTTTATCAAATAGACATCATTTAACATTACCTAATATATAGTCCAAAACCTAAACACGATGAATACCGTATGCTATTACTATTAGTAATTAATTACTAGTTAGTAGTTACTAGAGTATTACTAATGTACTAATAGTTAGTCAAATAGAGTAATACAGTACTTCACTAAGTTCACTTTACACAGATCAAACTTCCTCTTAGCCTCTTACTACTCGTAGTAGTCGTAGTGTCGATTTAATTCTGCCTACTGTATTTGGTTTTGGTATCGGTTATATAATATGGTGGATATTATCATAGACTTAAGATTACATCACTCCATCTCATCTTTCCAATCAGGCCTCTCACGAGAAACTCCTGATCTTTTTCAACCCTAATGCTATAAGAGTATTTGAGAGTACCGGTAGTGATCCTTATTTTACGCTTTATCTCTTTTTGTCATAGTAATGATGACCGAGATATCGCTTTATAAAATAAATATTAAAAAATATTCCCTAGTCGGCATTGCATAAAGGCAATATAATATATATAAAAAGTTAAGGTATTCTCTATGTAAGATTATCTAAATTCAGCAATTGCTGAAACAGCTGACTCAAGCAGATTTAATCATGACGTCACTGCTTGATTAGTGATGACATAAGGTTAGCTTTGAATTTAGAAATTATTTATCTTATATCTTTTACAAACTATGATTTTAGACAAAGCCACATTGATAGACAATTTTAAAATTGATGGTTGGGAAAATAACAGTAATGTAGGACTTTGATGGAAAACGATACAAAAAGAGATAGATATTCTTACAAAATGTTGAGTCTTTTATATATTTATATTTTTATAAAAAAATTAAGTAACTTAATAATGTCTTTACTGTTTAAAAAAAAATTTTATGTTTTTGATATTATTATTTATGCGTTCGTTTAAGACTATGATGACTATTATGGTTCCAATATTAATATGTAATAAAATGTGGATATACTTTAATGTTTAGAGAAAAGTAATCTGGAAATTTTGCCTTAATGCCAATCCTCTAAAACTCAGATGAACATATGGACTTCTGCTAGTATGAGTCATAGAGGTCTATATAATATAAAATCGTACTGTGTAAGGGTACGTCCAAGATGCAAGCTGATAAAAGCAGATAGTCAGACTCATATTCTCGGCGCCGAAAGCTTCACTCCGAGCGGCAGGTATTTTTTTTTATAGGATGTGGCCATAATTCAAGCAGGTTGACAGGGCAGACAGAGCTGCCACCTAAACTTATCAGTGTAGCACGGAACTTAGTACAGAAGAATAAGCTGTAGCTTTATTGCTGCTTAGTGACAATGTTATAACCAAGTTAAAACCAATAAGACGTGAAATACATCCTATGTGTAAGATCAATTTACGGGGAGTACAAACATCTTTTCCGCAATTAATTACTTGCAGACGAAAACCGATTTTTTTGAATATTTCAGAATAAATCCCGATACTTTTTATTTTATTTTGTCAAAAATTGAACACAGGCTTACCAAGAACTGGGTGAATTACTACAAAACACCTATTCAGCTGGAAGAGAGATTGGTGGTCACATTAAGGAAAGTAAACACTCTTTCTTTCAAATTGTTTTTAATTTTTATATAAGTGTTCTTAAAATATATACAATTCAAGTAGACTGCTAATTTTAAGGACTAACTTAGTAATAAAATTCATTACAATAGAAGAACTATTTTTAGCTGAAAAAGAAATGTTTTAAACAATTGAAACAGTGAAAGAAAAAACCAAATTGAACATGAATTAAAAATTGCCCCCAAAATCTGGATGATACATATTATGATTCTGTGATAAGGTCGAGCTTCTAGGAAATTCATCTTGATTTTGTGGGAATGCTAGTAGAGTGACGGGCAACATTTTGATAATAATAGGTTATTAACTGGCGAAGGCCTACTATCATATGATCTCGTTGACAAATTATGGGGAATGGACATAATCAGCTATTATGAGTACTATGCATATTACATTGGTTACTATGGTAACTAAATGTGTATGTAACTCACAAATCAAGTTTTCTAAAATTTTACACACTAGTCTAGGTTAGGATTAATCTACCTTTATGTTGAATTATAAATATTAAAGCTGATTGACCTAATCAGCTGTTATGAGTATGTATATTACATTGGTTACTATGGTAACTAAATGTGTATGTAACTCACAAAATTAAGTTTTAAACCCTTTACAAAATGTTTCATACCTAGGCTTAACTTATCTTTGTGTTGATTTAATAAAAATGATGCCGGACCTAAACAGCTGTTATAAGTAAAATGATTTACACTGGTCTATGTTAGGTCTAATCTAGGTTTTTATTGAAATATTAAAGTTGATGGACCTAATCAGCTATTATAGGTGAGTATTATTATATTGGTTGCTGTAGTAACTTAGTCTGTATATTGCAATTTCACTCCTAGATGATTTTTTTTGAAGATGGATATAAGCAAAACCTTTAGAGACGCAGTCTCTTGAAAATCTTTGGATCAGTTTTAGAGAAAAAAATTTACAAATAAATATAGATAGATAGAAGATTAGCTCGTGTTATAATATAGGATTTGTCGTATATTTGATAACTACCTACATGTTTTCACAAACTTGCAGATTGGTAATATAAATTACTTTAGAAAGCATGTTTTGCCGTTTTAAATGGCGATGAGAATAGTATTTTGAACGCATATATCTCGGAAACATTATTTAAATAATGTTCAAATCATAAATGTTAACAATATAGATGCACTAAATATCTTTGCAACTGGTGGAGCTATAGGCCTACCAGACAGAAAGAAACCTGCGCAGAACCTTCATCTCGAGAGTGGCTCGCGCACGCATGTAGGGGCGATGGCGGGGAGGGGATTGGAGCGGTAATGGGGATAAACTGTTACATTTTTGCAATAATATAAAGGATTTAAAACCTATAATTTAATGTCTTTTTACGTCTTTTACTTTGTGAAATATTTAAATTTACTAATTGTAGTTGTTAGGAACATAAACGATACACTTTCACAGTTTTTTTAACGTTGTAGTAGGTTTGAAAAAGAAAATATTAAGCCCTACGCAATGAAGCAGCGAGTGGGTATGTCTGGCCCAACTCGAGATCTCCCTCTCTTAGCACAGTTTTACCTGCGCGAGACACAACCGGCGAGAGGTTCTTTTCTAAGCGGTACCTCTATAAAAAATCCAAAGATTTGACACTATTACCAGTTCCTTAATGGGTATTTTTCAATAAATTGTTATATTATTTATTGAAAACACTGCTTAAGCCTTACTGCAGTACGGATATTTTTTCTTATAAAAAGTATACATGTATCTAGCAAGGGTTTAAATAATTCACATCTTCCTAACATAGTTTCTACGTAGAAACCGTAGGTTAATTCCTAATGTAAATTACACAAGTGAAAACAAATTAGATTTCCCAATCAATTTAAAGATTAATTGAGTTAAGACATGGTAACCCTTGGTGGCCTCTTCTTGGGGAAGTTTTATTTATTGATGTCTTATCATAATTATACTCTGTATGAAGTAACCTGTCTCCTGACCCTCCAGCTACCTGGGACAGGCCCGGGCTATTCACCGGCACTCGGCGTCGCCCGCAGTTGTTTACCTAATTAGTCGCCTATAAGCTTCCCCACTAGCTTAAGTAACTTTTTTACCTAAATCATAATTTCCGAAATGTTATCAAATATTTGAAAAGTACATAAAAAAATAAGATCAACGATACTAAACAAGGGCAAATTTGATACGTAATTTCATTGTCATATTGTTACATAAAACCAACTTTATTATTAAAAGCTTTAAACAGACTACTTCTATATTTCTTATTCCCTCTATAATCTATTGTTTGTTTTTTATCAAATTTGCCCTTGTTTAGTATCGTTGATCTTATTTTTTTATGTACTTCTCAAATTTTTGATAAAATTTCGGAAATTAAGATTCGGCTAAAAAAGTTACTTAAGCTAGTGGAGAAACTAAAAGGTGACTATTTAGGAAAACAGCTGTGGATGTCGCAGAGTGCAATTGAATGACCTGGGCCTGTCCCAGGTAGTCGAAGGGTTAGGAGACAGGTTACTTCATACAGACTGTAGCAATATGTATGGATAAATTAATCAAATTTTCTGAAGGTACCATCTTAACTTTCTAAACAAACTTGTTGTAAATACTAGAGCAAAGGGCTTTCTTACAAGTCAATCCCACAAATTAGAATAAGGCTGAAAATGATTGTTAATTAATCGTGAAAAAACAAACTGTATATAATTTAACTTTTAGCAATGACTATATAAATACTATGTCATTGCTTTTAGCAAAGCATCATGTAGGGACTAATACCAGGAGAAGACAAACTCGAAGAAGTTCTTGCGCCTTCTCATTAATAATGAGCTCACCTGGCTGTAATCAAGTTAATAAATATCAGTACTAAAATCAGTTCAACAGTATTTGTTCTCTGAAAATCAAAATATAATTATAAAATTCATTTTTTAAACAGCCAGTACCTGTACTATGCGGTTATACTCTGGCGAAATTCGTCAGTTCATAATATGTCAAAAATGTTTGTCCTGAAAAATGCTATTATTAGGCTTTTAACTGGATTGATAAAATTTCAGTCATGTAAAAATTCTTTTTAATAATTTGATATTATTACACTTCCAGGTAAGTCCAGAAAAAAGTTATACACGATTAAAGCGCCAGAGAAGTTTGTAATTATAACTAAACAGGACAGACTTAGTTTATACAACACACTTTTGGTTATAATATAATTATTAAAATAAAGTCTTCAAAAATAGTCCTAGACAACTATTGTTATCTGGATCATTTTATTCCCCAGAGAAGATTATGCACCGTGATTGTATGTAATGGAGACGAATTCTTTTCTTTTTTTTAGAGACCAGCACACTTGTGAAATATATTTTATATTGATAAATTGATTTATTTACATGTGACTGTTCTGTATTTATTTACATATTTAATTTTACTTTTGCTGTTTTTCGAGTATTGATTATTTATTACTATAATTTTTGATGTGTTGATATTTATTAGCAGTATGTTTTTGATTGATTGTAGTAAAAATGTAGTTATAGTTCTACACCATTTAATGTGTTTACAGAACATACAAACATGAAATACAGTCAACTTTCATTAAATTTCTTTAGAAATATTCTCAATATGACGGGAAGACAATGTTTCTTTTGTCCTGAATCAGCTGTAATGTTCAAAGATGGGGAAGGTCCTATACCCTATTCCACCAGCCGTGGCACCTAACGGATTAGAAGACCCTTCCTCTCGCACGCGCACTCACGAGCGCCTTGGTCTGACCGGCCCGGCCAGGCAGATGACTCATACACTGCGGCGTCCAGTAAGCAATTGCTGATTTGATAAATCACAATTTTTCACAAATTTAAATGGCATATTTGAAATCTTTGTTAAATTTAAACGAAAATGACACCAAACACGACATTATTCAAACAATATTATATGTAAATATTGTAAGTATTAATTTTGTTGACGACACTTTATGGTATTTTTTATTTTATAACTTAAATAAGGACTTGGTGATTATAAAAAGTTTAGATTTTTAATAATAAAAAAATGGTTTTTCACCATAGGTTTTTGACTTGCGCTGCAAGTAATTATTAACAACAGATTTACACTAGTAATTATTAATTTACATTTAACAACAGAACTTTTAATTTATTTTAAAAGTACTCACCAGTAATTATTTGTTTACTTCCGTGAGTCATTAGCGAGAGTAGCCTATATTTAGTACGATTGCTTGGACTTTGTTTGGAGGCGTCCAGGAAATTACTATAATACTATTATACTATTATAATACATACTATTATAATGACTGTATTTGTTGTGTTTATGAAAATTATAATTATTTCTAGATACATATTTATTTTTATTCTTATTCAAAATTTTTTTATTGATTCAGATTCAAAACATTTGTCAAGTAGTTAAACCAGCTATGTTTTTTTTTTATAAATATAATATTTTTCAAGATGCTTATTTTATTTATGTAGATGCGTTTATTAATAATGAAGATGAAGAATGGAATTTATTTTTTCTGTTACATACAGGCAAGTTTCCTTACTAATGCGGCTTCTTTCTATGTTATAGATGGTATGTACAAATATTCTCGTTCAAAATGGAACTATTTTTGTTACGCTAACCAGTGAACAAGAAGAAGGAACCGATTTTCCTGTCACGTTATTTCCGTACCCATTGCAGAACTAAGTGTACGATTTAGTGTCATTAGGCCTGACTTTCATTTCAGATTAGTTTCACGGCTTCTATCCAATAATCATGCATTAGTCTTCCATTGCAAATATACTGGAAATACTTCCTGAAAAAGAAATATCTTATTGATTTCAAGGAAAGGTTTGGAGTGTGTGCGTTGTTACACACGGCGATCCTATGACAAAACATACAAACTTTTTCACTTCAAACTCTTTAACTACAACAAATATTGATATTCTTGAAAATTTCCAAGTCTTGAGTTATTAGTCCGCAAGTGATTATGAACCAATCAGACAAGTAACATAGAAGATTGAAATTGATCAAAATTGGTTTGAGAGATTTTAAAACAACTTTGGTGAAATGTGAATGTTATTAAAACTAACATTCCCAACCACATTCATAGGCGCACAACAATAAGGATAAATTTAAGAGACTTTAGGGGCCAAAATATCTGAAAACAGGGACTTTAGAGACCAGGGGTGGTGAAAATAGGGATGTAACAGAGAATATAAATAACCTAATATATTTTTAATTACATAAAATCTCCTACCAAAACACAGGTAAGTTCAAGCTAAGAATAATGTAAAATGTGTCTTACTGACGTTTAAAACTATAGTGATAAAATATCAGTTTTTAGATTTAGAAATCAATAATCAAATTGGCTCAATAATAAGAACATAACCAGATTAATTAAATTTAAATACTGATTAATAACTTGTGTACTGATGTTATAAGATTAATCAAGGAGCATTGTGGCGAAATTTACAAATAAGAAAAGTAAAGAATCTTCAAACCACAAAAATTGTTCATTGTTATTTTCTGAAATAATATAGACTAAAGTTGTCTAATCAGTAAAAAAAAAATGAGATCGAGTTATAGGGATATTTTAGTTTTGAGGTTCTCTGTGTCCAAAAAATTGGTTAATTTGTCATATGTATAGCTCAAACGCAAGATCCGATTTTAATGAAATCTGATAAATTGGTCAATTTAATCTAATAAACGGTGTAGAAACATTACAAAAGTTTTCTCACACATCGTACACTAAATCAAATATCAAAATCAAACAAAATGCTTTCATCAACATCGACCCAACATGCCGGATCACAAAGGGGAAATGAAACATGAACTTAGAAGGTGGAATATCCTAAAATCTTTTAAGCTATTTTGATTAAATTTTTGTGAAATGTAAATGTTTATTATTCAAACTGAAGAAAAAAGAAATTTATAGTTCAATTAATTCAAAAAACAAAACTGAAACTGTCGGTAATTAGGTTTCATATGTAATTTGTGATATAGGCCTACTAATGAATTTTATTTTTATTTTTTGTTACATTTGGTTGGGAGTATTTGTTTGAATTATAAATCTTCACGTTTCGCCAATATTTTCTAAAAAGAGTTTTCGGGCGTTTTTGAGATATTCGACCTTTACAGCGATGTCATCGTCTTTACTTTTGACAGACAATTCGCTACTGAACTGAGAAAATGGCGACCAATACGTTTAATTTTTGTTTTCAGAAACTAAATTAATGCAAAATTTTATCAAAATCTTTCAACCTACTTAAAAAAAAAATCTGGCGATATATGAAAAAATATCAAAAATGTTTCCACAAACAAAATTGAGCAAAATTGGTCCAATTGCTACAATCTCCGTGCATAGAGGGATTATATACATTGTAAAAACGTATTATTGATATACTAAAATTTCCGGATATGATTATATTATGGGTGATATTAAATTTATACTCACTTATCACCAATAGTCCTGTTATTTCAATCTTTTTATTAATTACGACACGTGTTTCGGACTTAATATTCGTTCATCGTCAGGTCTCTACATACATTAATACACTAATATACAAATCCGTAAAACACATTAACAAACATAAAACTCACTGTCTTAGTACCTTAGTAGTTCTCATATTTCACCACCGGTGTCACAAAGAGCGCTGACTTATCTCTTTCTTACTGGCAGATAGATCTTACCAACTCGTAAGTTTAGTGTGAGCTCCTACAAAATGTTTATTATTTAAAATAGATACTGGGTATTCTGTTCCACTTTTATAAATTTGTTACTCTTCTACCCGATCCATATATATGTCTTTATTGCAGTTTTACAATTTCTGCATGTTTTTATTTATGTCAGTCACGGTTACTGACATGCTCAGTGAACTTTGATTTTTCGGGATGTCTCTTTGCTTTTACGTATTCCTGGTATCTTATTTTCAAAGAGGATACAGTTTGTGGTGCATAAAATTGTAGCATTTAACTTGATAATGTGTCATCTGCATTAGTTTTCCAGTTTAAAATTCGTATGGATTCGTGGACCTGACATGGACGAATACACGTGTCGTAAATAATAAAAAGACTGAAATAACAGAATTGCTGGTAGTAGGCCTAAGTGAATATAAACTTATCGTAAAAACCTTATACAATCGACGACTGCCTAGAAGAAATAAATTAGAAATCGATGTTTTTTTAATGTCGCTATATTCTTTATATTATGTTTAAGTGAGAAAATAAAATCATTACATTTATCTCCAATAACTTGAAAACGTTATTTGTCTCATGCTTAGTCACACAGACGCTTTGTCTTACTGTCATTTTTTTACAAAATTAACACACAATTTAGAGTCCTTGGTTGCTTTAGTTGCTGGAACTCTCGCGTTGCATTCAAGAGTTTTCTAGTTCCATTCCCGTGGAGGTTTTAAAAATTGTTTTGATGTTGATCCAGTATCGTGAGGAACTAGACAGATACGAGAGCTAGAAACACGAAGGAGGAAACTCGAGGTGCTGACCACACCCGCTCTATGAAAAGCCTAGTAGGCCTAGGCCAACAACTAGCTTGGAATTAAGTCGGAATTCTGTTTTTAAAATATTTTGATACTTAGCATTTTTATTTTATAAAGTTGGTCTAATGAAGATGGAGGAGAAGTGTAAGCCCGGACCTGCGGGGTTGTGACGTCACGAGTCGACAGAGTTGTGATGCACATTGTACTGTACTACTCTTTTCAGTAACATTGTACTTCGTAAATGATAATCTGTTTAGCACACGTAGCTTTTCATTGGTGTCGATGACTGAATCATAATATTTATGTTTGCAAACAATGATAATTCTTAAAACCAATAACTAATGTGTTTATTTATAGATTGTACAGTGAAAGCTGCTTATTGGAAACACATTTTAGAAACTAAGTTAGAAAAAAGCATGTGGCACAAACATGTTGGAGAGACAGTTTGGTGAAAATGTAATAACATACAGTCAGATTTAAAGTAAAGGACAACTAACATCACCCAAGGAAGAGATTAGTGAAAACGTCACGAAAACCGTTCAACAGTACCGGGCTGAATAATTTTACACTCGGATATCTTTTGATTTTTTTAATGGTTTTGGTCTTTGTTCTGAAAAAAAAAAGTAACAAATCTTGTTTGTTTTTTACTAATTTAATCCCAATTATAATAAATAACAAAATACATTGTAGTTAGCTTTTAATATTTACAAAGTAATTACAAAAATCCTAGTTTCGAACTTCGACAAAGTAAAAAATATAAAGAGAATGTACTTATAGATATTTTAAAATTTTATTCTATACATCAAGACATATTCTTTCCAGAAATAAAATTTGTCGGGCTATTTAGTACCAACTCAAAACCCCAAACCAATCCATTTTGTCAGTATGGTTACAGCAAAAAATTAACTTCCTGTTTTTAAACTTCTTTACATTTCATGGCTTAGGAATCTGAAATAAATGATTTCGATATGATGTACAATTGTTTATTTTATCGTTCACAAGTATCATTAACTTTTGCGACTTTTTGCCTAATTCGTAACTAGTAGCATGGAGTCACATTGTTGAAGGTCGTTCATCCTTTTATCCGTCTCATTTGAAAAAAAAATTTTTCCTCGGTACCTTATTGACTTCTAATAAGGAAGGATATGGTATTGTGTACAATATTATTGGTGTTTTATTTTTGTGATACACAAGCGGAGTCTCGCAGATTACGCGTCATCAGATTTTGTGTTGTGACATTCTTCTTTAACGATTAAAAATGTTAAGGAGCTTGCAGCAAGGTGTGGAGTGTGACGCAGATACTGATTTTAGCTATTAAAGAAAACCAATGTGGATTATGCAGAAGGAAATAAATATTATACAGTAAAGAAATAAATAGTGAATAGAAGAGTAAGAAGCCAAAACAGGATGAGATCCTCAGAGTGGCAACCAGATAAGGATCAGATACACAGAGTGACAACCAGAAGAGGATCAGATACACAGAGTGATATACAAGAAAAGGATGAGCTCCTCAGAATTACAAACCAGAAGAGTATGAGATCCTCATAGTGACAAACCGGAAGAGGATCAGATACACAGAGTGATAACCAGAAGAGGATCAGATACACAGAGTAGTATACCAGAAGAGGATGAGCTCCTCAGAGTCACAAACCAGAAGAGTATTAGATCCTCATAGTGACAAACAGGAAGAGGATCAGATACACATAGTGACAACCAGAAGAGGATCAGATACACAGAGTAGTATACCAGAAGAGGATGAGCTCCTCAGAATTACAAACCAGAAGAGTATTAGATCCTCATAGTGACAAACAGGAAGAGGATCAGATACACATAGTGACAACCAGAAGAGGATCAGATACACAGAGTAGTATACCAGAAGAGGATGAGCTCCTCAGAGTCACAAACCAGAAGAGTATTAGATCCTCATAGTGACAAACAGGAAGAGGATCAGATACACAGAGTGACAACCAGAAGAGGATCAGATACACAGAGTAGTATACCAGAAGAGGATGAGCTCCTCAGAGTCACAAACCAGAAGAGTATTAGATCCTCATAGTGACAAACAGGAAGAGGATCAGATACACATAGTGACAACCAGAAGAGGATCAGATACACAGAGTGATAAACCGGAAAAGGATGAGTTCCTATGAGCCTCGAACCAGAAGAAAAAGAGATCCACAGAGTGAAAAACCAGAAGAGGATGAGATTCTCTGAGCGACGGACCAGAAGAGAAAGAGATCCTCAGAGTGACGAACCAGAAAAGGATGAGACTCTCAGAGTGACGAACCAGAAGAGGATGAGATCCTAAGAGTGACAAACGAGAAGAGGATGAGATACTCAGAATGACAAACGAGAAGAGGATGAGGTCTTCAGAGAAACAAACTAGAAATTAGCCTATTAGTTGGTGCAATGTTACTAAGTGAGGTGTTGGATTACTGAGTGAAGTGTGTCGAATATTCATGTTGTTATAAGAGGAGATAGCAATCAATCTATCATTCAAGATTGGAAACAACTTAACAGTAAATAGTTATAAACATAAATCCTCTCCCTTACCTGAACATAAAAACTTCTTTAGAATAACTTTCTTGAAGTCCTTGGCTTAATTTTTATAAAACTTTATTAGCTACAAGGAAGATTACAATATGTAAGGATGCCAAGACAACTCAACTGCCTCGTCAAAGTATATATACAATTAGATCAAAACCAGTACTTTCGATTAGGACTGCACGGGCTACAGACAAAGGGACATATCAAAAAAATCATTTATTTGAACTCAGGGCGCCTTAAAACGGATATTTCTGTCAGAAAAAAAATTGATTTTCTTACCCTGTAATAATAGTTTCTCTATACTACGAGAATGTAAGAAAGTAAGAAAAAATTAATTAATATTCTTTTTTTATTTAATTTTACCCGCTCTACCGAAACTAATATGAGATTTTCATAAAGCGAGTGAGGATGGGTAACACAAAGAAAATGAGATTGAAACCAATCAAAGCCTCTTCTCGGTTTCATGTATCATCGGTGTTTTATTAGTAATTCACAACACTCTAAATTAGATAACATTGCAGAATTTAATTCAGCAAGAAATGGTATCAATCCCAATATTCTATGGTTCCAAAATATCGAAGCTATTGTCAAAATTGTAATTCAAACTCTAACATTAATAAACCAAATTATTGAGGGAAATGAGTGGACGAATGCAAACAGGTCCTAGTTTCATTCACGAGAGAATGACATCCAGAATTACGAAATTAAAAATACCTGTAATGATTGATTTCCGTAACATGGATGGGTCATTACAAAGATATCACTCAAAAACTTGTTGCTATATTATGTGGTTACTAAATTATCAAAGAAGGCACTGTAATGTGTAAGAATGCTTGTTTTTGTGGATGTTTTTATAATTTTGATTTTGGGTACTTAGTTTCGGAAGATTAAGTACAGTCCAAAGAGAAAAAAAGTAAATGAATATGATTGACCATAAGTAAAGTCAAATGTACCGTATAGTAGTTATTAAATCCGAAAAATTTATAAAATTTAATTTATAACTAGGATTTGCGTTTACATTCATAGTAAATTCCGGTTCAATGCTTCATATAATGACTCACAATTCAGCGATTGATTAGAATAGTATTTTGATTTAGGCCTATAATTTATACCTAACCTAAATGTCCAAGTCCGTCGTTCTCATTTAATAAAAACAATGAGCTTTTACTTTTGTCATATTACTGGGCTACTACAGTTAAGGATAGAAGGAGAAAGCGAATGCCTAGTCACGCATCTACTTCCGCTCATGAACTTCCTACCAATAGGTTATATTCTACCAGGTTATTGAGCCAATAATGATGCCACTTTCCAAGTTGACATGCGCATGCGTACGTTCATGTGACAGTTTCTATTGTAGTCTCATCAGAACAATTCAGTTATTAGTATCGTATTGTTGGAAAATGTTAATAGTATTAGGAGGAAGAGGAAGTATAGTCGATAGTAAAATCCAGGGAGAGTTGTGTCAACATGTGAGGTTATGGTTGGGTTTGGGGTTTAGATGTAGCTCATTTCATGGTCATTGGTATGGGTTGTTATGATTATTCTTTCTCTACACCAGGCTATCAATTTCATTCTTAATCATTTTGAACAATATTCTCTTTTTGCATAAAGCTATTTAGAGAAGTTTGTGCACCAATTCTGACCTCAGCCCTATAACAAGATCATGTACAAGAATTTTGACCAAATAATTAAATGGAAAGTATTTATTGGGTGTTCACACTATTCATTTGTTTTTCTTGTTCTATAGTCGACTGACTTACGGATAGATTTGATTGACAAGACATGACCTACATTTCACCCGCATGCACTTCATGTACAAAGAATTGAAAATAATGGGAAATTAGTTTATTTTAATAGAACTAAATTGCTGTGAACTTTATAGTATGCCGCACACAGTATTGTTTTGCGACTTCTACGTCAACTTATCACACCATAAGGGCAGCTTATCCTGTCTTATTACTCGTCAATAGCTTCCTTCTATTTTCTTATAGTCTACCCAAAGTGTGCATACTTGACATCCTCCTGCAACTTGTCACATCATTAAGACGCAGATCTTCCTCATCATAATCTATCCACATTTGTCTTAGAAATTCCTGTCGTCTTCTTCCTCCAGACCTTCCTTCCAATATACACACCCGTTGTGTGTATCCTCTGCCACTCTTTTCTGATTTATAGCACCCTTCTTCAACATCTAAATTCTACCTTTGTATTTAATTGTATTTTTTGATTTCATCTTACTACAGATTTTCCTTCTAATATATTCTTCACATTCGTTGTACATATCCTCTGCACTTCCCTCCCGTCATCTCATATCTTTATTTGGCAGACCTTCTTAAACCACTTTTATTTTGGTTTTCTCTATAGTCTTCTTTTCCAGTATCAACTTCATACTCGTTGTAAATCTCCCAACTTTTGTTTATTTTTTATATTATGTTTGGTTCTCTACTTAATATTCCTGTTTTTTCATTTGTATTATCTGCAATCTTCCTCTTTATTTTTGGCAGTACATCTAGCTCCGTTCTTTTTGAAATTACTGTCTCATGTATATAAATTTGGTTTAAGAATTAGGTTCTGTGCGCAAATGTTCCACAAACAATTTCATAGGCGCGGAAACAAAAACAAAATATGCAAATAATTTTCAGCAAAACAAAAACAAAATGAAATCATACCATTACTAATAAATTTTTTAAAAAAACTATGACATCTAGTTATATCTTAACACTGTCGAAGGTTAAGGATAATTTCCTTTTTTATAAACTATTTTGACATTGTTAATTCATTTTCGAATTTCAACCGATTTTAAGAAACAACTCCATACTCTCTACCGAAATCCCCGAATCCTGATGTTTGGAGAATAGTGATAATTTGGCTATTTAAAGTTTTGTTATAAAATAGCTAGAGCCGATATTCATAAAATATAATATTTATCTTTAAGTCTTTTGACATTTAAGTTACGCCCACATAAAAAAACAACAAACAAAAACCTTGGTTTCAATGATGAGTTGAATAAAATTTTCTAATTTACCATTTCTGAGAAACCAGTGCTGGTGGTTAATGTACACTGTCAAATATTGTGTCAAAATATATTTTGAGTCGCAGGGAGCGACAATTTATTTATATAAAAATATCTCAAAATTGATCCCCCCCCCCAAAACAATAATACCACGTTTTTCTATATAAAGCAAGACAGTAAAAGTAATTTAGTTGACACGTCATATTTTTCTGAATCGTGTAAAGGAAAAGCAACGTCCACTACTGTCACTATGGTGAAACATTTCGTATATGTAAGTTACACAATTGACACTAATATTTTCTTTCGGAGTATTCACAACGTCTTTTCAATGTTGGACCAGATATTTAAACACAAGAAAACGTGACTCTTTCAACGAAAGTAAAATGTCGGTCCTCATAACCATTAGAATAGATATCACGCTTCAGTTTTGTGGATCTAATGGGAGTGTCCATTGTACCTTTACAATTCTGGGAATGTGGGAAATGTACAGAAAAATTATCTTTGTACTTCCGTAACTTGACAGATTGCACACAACGGAATTTGAGCTAAACTTTGCACAAGCTTTCTCGCATACTATCATGCATTTTTATTGTTAAATAACTTAAAAATATAGGCTATACGGATCACTCAATGTCCTTGAACCGCAAAATAACTTTCGAAGAAATAAAAAAAAAAAATTAAAAATTAAAAAAATGAGCTACAACTTGTTCGAAATATTTGTCGGTAATAGTCTAATTTCGCAAGCTCTTAAAGGTGCAAGTCAAAATTTGAAAATTTAATACGATTCTATATAAAACAAAACTTTAAAATGATTTATTCTTAGTATTAAAAAAAGTAATGCAACCATTAAGACATAGTAGCTCTCAAAAGTTGTTAAAATCATAGAAATTTCATATCTAGAACCAAAACTAAGCTTCTAATTTAAAATTTTTAAAGAATATAATCAGCCTAAAACTAATAGATACAATGAATTATTACAACTGCAATTTTTAACATATTTGATAGTTCAGGATCTGGTTTCATAAATAAAATTAAGATTTTATAAATTTCTAGCCCCATTGGCAGGATTTAGTTAATGATTTTAGCGCTATTCACTTTTTTCGATTAGAATTTAGAATCTTAGGTTTGGTTGGTTCTAGGTGTAAAAATTCTAATATCTGAACAACTTTTGAAAACCATTGTTCTCTCTCTCTCTCTCTCTCTCTCTCTCTCTCTCTCTCTCTCTCTCTCTCTCTCTCTCTCTCTCTCTCTCTCTCTCTCTCTCTCTCTCTCTCTCTCTCTCTCTCTCTCTCTCTCTCTCTCTCTCTCTCTCTCTCTCTCTCTCTCTCTCTCTCTCTCTCTCTCTCTCTCTCTCTCTCTCTCTCTCTCTCTCTCTCTATTCTTTGTATTTATCTTTGTATATATTCTCTGTATATATCTTTCATCCCATCCTTTCAAATCTTCTCTAATTTAGAAATGTTTTTTTTTTTTTAATTTGTCTTCTCAATTTCTCATCGAGTGACTAATAGGTGCTGCCCTCATAGTTATATATAGTTTATACCTGATCCATCATCATACTATGTCTTATTATGTATTAATTTTTGACCACCATTTAGAATTAGAGTCAATTTAAAAAAAATGATAATATGGTCATGTGATATGTTAAACTTTGCTTTTCAGCGCTACGTTCAGGGGAACAATCAGTTTTTTTATATCTGTCCCCTATTTTCAGTGAATTAACTATAAAAACTATCTGAAATTTGTTATATTTTAGTTTTTGTAAATACTGCTAAAGGCACGTTTAATGTTTTAAATTACTTGTGACACATGGAACTGGCTTTTAATTATAACAGCAAACAATTTTGGTTTCCTATCAGGTCTCTCTTCCGACCTTAAAGCTATTAGAGGGGTAAGAGTCTCTATTTTACGTTATTTTCTTCCTTTGTTTTATTAGACAATGATGACCGACTGATTTATTGTATTTAAAGAAATGAATAAATGTATCTATTTGCTCTACTTCTGAGGCCGTTTCGAATTGTTCAAACTTATGAGCACATCCAATTGTGCACTTAAACAACAAGAACAAAATTAACACTAGTTGTTCGAAAATATTCCGAGATAGGAAATAGATATAAAAGAAACAGATTGTATTATTGAATTTAACGTTGAAAAAAAACTGTTTAGTCTAGTGCCATTTGATCATGTTACCATTAAACAAATTACTCAAATCCAAGATGGCGGTCAAAAAATGTTACACATCATACTAGACATAGTACAGACATAAAAACATAGTACTAGAAACCTGATCCCAAATCAATATGACAAAAAGTGGGAAAAATGGGGGTAGTATTATTTTTTAACCACATGGTATATTATAGAACAATGTCAAAGTTCAAATCTATTTATATCTAGAACGACATATTTTAATAGAATTTGTTAAAACTTTATTGATTTTCTATATTTGTGAAAGTACTGGTGTTTTAGGCGTGGTTAAATGGCACCCTACCTTTAAATTCACGAGACGTTCGTTGGGCAAGCATTTTCACTATATAGCTGGATAAAGCTTGTTTACCTATAAGATGAAAATTTATTCACTGAAATGTCTTATTGTGAAAAATAAAAGTGTTGAAATCTGTGTCTGTATTTCATTTGGTAAATACAGTTCGAGTTATTTTTTTTGATTTTCTAGTTTTTCCTTTTTAGAGTGATTATTTTTGTGATCCAGATAAAAATTTGAATAAAATAAGACTAAATGTCATCTAATTACAATGGTTTTAAGTGTACCAAATGAACGCTTATTAGAATTAACAAAACCAGATTATTAATCAAATAAAATTGTTCGATTTTTATTATACTTTAAATAAAATATATAAAGAATTATACACAAAATAATATGTATGTTAATTAATGTGTTTTTATGTATACTAGTGCACAAGGGTTTAAAAAAGAAAACAAGTGTTCTTCAACAGAGTCCTAAGTTTATTTATAATAATTATTATAAAAATGAGGCAACACTTTTTGTACGGTCACATTTTTTGTTATATAATATAATAACAATAAGTTATCATAAAATATTTAAAAAATATATGTAAAGTTTAAATAATGACGAGTAATTCAATAAATAATAAATACATCACCTTAAGCACTGAAATAAAATGTATTCTAAAATGATTGAAGTTTAAATATGAAACAAATATGCTTACAGTTGTATGCCTAAATATAAAACACAACTTTACTTAAATATATACAAACTTAAAAACCTTTACTTAAAAATATGAAAAAATAATAAAACATAAATTTAACTAAAAAATATTGTTTAACACTTGTTTATAATAATCGGTTAGGAGCTAAATAATTAGTTTCAGCACAATCTTCTGCCAATCCTTGCATTGTCTTGTTATTTATATTTGTGGACGCATTTCGGAGTTTCTTCATCTTTGAGTACTTTGAGTACTAAAGTAGGTCTCTAAGATTGAGGAAGACAATGCTAGGATTGGCAAAAGATTGTACTCAAACTAATTAAGTAGGTCCTAGCAGATAATAAACAAGTTCTATTTAAAGTTTATCACTTGATAACGGCAGTTGATTTACTCTCGTGTATTAGTTTCTGTATACATAAATCATAGCTTGAACTATATCAAAAATAAAAACGTATTGTTTGTCACCTCCTAATAAATGCTGTTTCGAAAATTATTGGTATCCTAGAAGTTACTCATTAGAAACATTTTGAGAAATAATAATTTTGTGCCTGGTCTTAATACAGCTACCACTGAATTTCGACCTGGGTTGTTTTCTTTTTCAATTATACTTCACGAGATGTTATTCTGTTACATAAATCTACTCCACCAAGTAACATCACTGTTGTTTATAAACACTAAGATCAACAATACAGTTTTGTTATGAAATCCTTGAGAACATCAGTTAGGCGTGTTATTGCGACTGTTTTGATCCAATAGATTTCAACCTTGAGGTAAGCCCCGATTGTATTTCCCATAATATTACGCAAGCTGGATCTAAACGACAATGTCCCATTGTTATAAGGCCCATACACCATGTCTTATTTCACTTTCACTTTAGACGAACATGTCATTATTTGGTCAAGTTATAATGTACTACTACCCAGGTTTCCGCTTTAGCGATGTTGTCATAACAAGAAGATTTTCTGCTTTTGAAATAGTAATTATAGTAGACTAATCCTTCCTACGTAATCTGTGTCTCTCGTATATTGGCTTCTTTCTTTGTCACTCAGTTCGTATTGAAGGAAGAGTTTCTGTAGAGGGTAAATACTACACTGACGGAATTTTGGTTTCGAATTACGTCGTAATCAAAACGGAGTGGTGTTGCACTTGCCGGAAGGTAGAGGGGGGGGGTGAGTTCCCTTACGATGACGGACCCCTCTTTTTTCGTTTAGTTGGTCATCCTATTCCTTTAGAAAGTTAGCTACGATGACTTATTTCACTGCAAAAAAAAATCCTCAGAAAGTCCACGAACTTTAGAATCTTTCTGGCAAGGTTGTCTTAATGTATTGTTTGTCATTTTGTCAAAAACTCATAGTTCTCAATCCTTTTTCAATATAGGCGTTCCCATTCAAAGATCAAATGATTTGCTTTTTCCTCTAGCAGGCCACATTGGCTCCGCAGTGAATACGCCCATCCTGTACATATGGGATCTCAGGTGGCCAAATAAAAATACAGTAGCCTCAAACTAGGAGTGTGTCTGGTGTAATGGGCGTGTCCTCCGTTCTACTTGCTTCCCTAACCTGACTTGACGGTACAACCCATTCCAAGAAAACAAGGTACACAAATTACTGCTTAGCTACATTTAATTTTTAAAGTTTAAGTACAAGTTAATTCTTAAAAGTTTAATTTTGTAAACGTTTTATTCTTATGAACACCGATAAAAAAAACGAAAGTAGGGTAGGCGTTTACACAGAAGCATTTGAGGTCTATATTTTTTTATTGGGGTTGTACCGCTGAAAGAAAACGTAACAAACAAAGTGTGGGGCCCCTCTTTTCCTCTCCACCACAGACACATGCCTACCTTGAGGATACTGTACCTACCACCTAACAAAGGAACATCAGATGCAATTTGCTTCATGGAGGTAAGAAGTGAAATTTACACATTTTTTAGCTTCGACGTACCCCAATCATTTCTTGTCGAATTCTGTCTGAGCCAAAGTACTAAAGACCTTGTGAATATGTAGAACGGTACAGATCCTATGAGTTGCGTGGCTAGTACGCCTCTGGATACTTATTTCTACTAAAACCAGCAAAGTGTTACATTGTTGAGCGCTCACCCCAATCGTGATGTGATTTTGAAACAAATCCTTACAATCTTTGACCCGACCTCGTTATAATCCAGGGCTTTCTATGCTGCTTCACTGACTGTAGGCTATAATATATCTTTATCAATGTATCCAAGTATCAAATTTTTTTAGGACAGATTCCATTGGCTATAATTTTTGACTGAAACACCTTTGAGTTAATTCCCATCGAAAAGTAATAATTTTTCTTTACCAATTAAAAAAAAAAAAAAAAAAAAAATACAGTGGCTAAGTCTCATCTTCAACATTTTATATCTACATAAGCTTTGACATCTGAACTAAAAAGGCTAGATCAAAGCTTCATGAATATAGCAGCAGGAGGGCATGTTCGACGCCTCGAAGTCCAATGCCTTCACAATATATACATTCAGATAGAGTTGGATTTGTTGGCAGTTTAAAATAACCAATGCTATTAATATACATACAAATATGTATTTCTATTTACTGTATGAATAAAGTAGAACTTTGGCGCAGGTCTATAAAATACTAGGTGGATATAAAGTGACCCCACAAGATATTTTTACAACAATTTTTTTCATGCCGATTTGGGTTAAATGAAGTTTTATATGATCTCTCGCAAGACGTTTTATGTTTAAAATATTTGGCTTCCATATTGGATTAAAGTAACTTATGTTAAATAGTAATCGCTGGAGTTACGTGACTAAACATTGTTTTTCGACGTTGAGTACAGTAGCACAAGTAGTTTAATGATATCTGCATCTTATCGCGAGCTATTTATAAAACACAATTTGAATTTGTAATTTTACTTTTATAGTATTGCTAAAGTTACACTTAATGTGTTAAACTATATGTGAGATATGATACTCCATAACATTACGATATACATCTAAAAGAAGAACATATTTTTCATCATCTTTTTCAGTTTCTTTACTCCATTTTTTTAAAAACATTTTCATATTACTCCTTAAATGCCAATGAGGAAAATTATGGCAATGAGTGGGGGGGGGGGGTACTTTTTAGAACCTGTGTGAAATTAAGAAGACAAAATTAAGAACGATGTTTTTTAAATTAGGAAATTTAAAAAGTTAAACTGAAAAGGTAAAATGTCGTAAGAATTGAATAGTGATACAATATTTGGTTTCCAAATAATTAGTTGAGGCATGGGCGCCGACTTTTAAAAATTATTGGGGGGGGGGGCTAAAAGTGATTGATGGGAGGGGGTAATCTTGACTTAACAAGTCAAGATTTTAAAATAGCGAGAATGTAGAATGCACACCCTAAAACGATAACTTTCAAAGTTCAAACGGGTAGTATTTAAAATAACATTTTTAGAACACCTATAAGAAAAGTTCATTGAATAAAATCAATAAATAAATGTCGTCCTTATAACTTCCATGAACTTTGACATACTTTATGGTTGTATTACATAAAAGATTAGTAAAGCAAATGTAAGAATAAATATAATAAGTCTAGAGACCTAACAACAAATTAAATTATTTTACTCGTACAAAATTATGAAAATTATAAATGGCAAAAAAGTAAAAATGATATATGACTATATGGTATAGAGTTTTGTAAACATAAAAAGCTGTCTTTACATTAGTTCAATGAATTTTCAAAAACAATGAATTCGGAATCAGTACAGAGTAAACATTGAGCGACGCACTGCATTTCGTTTCACAAAATCATTGACCAGCGCAGGTCAAGGTCGTATAGTATTTCTTGATGTGCGTTGAGAACTGCAATACTATTTAGACGCCTCTGAGTCACCGGCGTCCTGAGGTAGCTCTTGAGACGACGAAGCGCACTAAAAGATCTCTCCGCTGTAGAAGTAGACACGGGAACAGTGCGAAGTAGTTTTATACATTTGGTAGCTTCAGTTAGTAAACTACGCACACTACTGTCTGATTGTAAAAATTTCCTCATTTCGTATAAAGATGTAACTGGCACTGTTTTTGAGTGGCTATGTCCCCGAGCATAGATGAATGTAAAGCAAGTCTCTCAGTGTCCACGTCATCTTTAAAAAATGCTTTAGTCTTCTCCAGTTTTGAGTTATTGTCTCTTACAGCTGAAACACATTCCTTTTCAACTAATAATAGCTGCTGTAATCCAGTGTTATTGTATCTTTCTTTTACGCAGTTGTTTACAACGTCTACAGTTTCATTGTATACCTGTAAAAAGTAGTCTTTACAGGTGAGAAAAGCGTGCCTGTTGAGGTAATAACAGGAGAACATATTTCGGCGTATTTTTGTGATCCGTTCGTTTAATGTCCTCGACCTACAAATAGCATAGGACCACTGTTGACATTTTAAAATTTTCATCCCCATATTTTACCAAAATACAACTAAAATTACGGCTACATGTGCCAGAAATAGATTATTCCAGATTTAGTTTTTCGATTTTCAGGTTATGCGGTTCAAAATTAATTTTTTAGTGAGAACTCTCTTATTTTTTTAATCGTAAAAACAACATTTAGATTTAGATGTATGCACAAAATGAACGATACTTTGTAGGTAACGGGTTGTTCCTGAATTCCAGAACAAAACTTTTTGTTATTTTGAAATTTACCAACAGATTTTAGTTAGCAAACTTGTTCAACGATTTGTAAAACAAAACCAAAATTCCTAATTTGTAAAAAAAAAGAGTTAAAAATATATTTCTAGAGCGTTTACCGATACAATATGTATACAAAATAATATTAAAAAAGTAATAATTATCGACACTATTCTGGTGTTTAAATCAACTAACAATCATTTTTGTAAGTTGGAAAGTAACCTTCAACAATAAAATGACATTACTTGTTGACATAACACAGCTGCACTGGATGTCATCGCGTAGCATGTGACGAGAAAGCTTTCTACGACAGCATTGTACATATAGGTCAACATTATTAGTTTTATAGAATAATTTAAGTTTTATTTCACGGAACGCAGTTTGCATTCGGTTTCGAGTAACTTTCTCTCCCGTCTGCATTGCAATTAACATCTCTATGATCTTCTCAGATAAACAAATAAACAAACGAGCCAATTAATTCATTATTTTATTAACTTTTCTATTATTTGTAGAATGGAATGTTTAGTCAATTAAATGCGCTGTTAATTCATTCATTGTTGCATGATGTTCTATATCTATTCCATAATTTACTCGTTTAACAATATTTCTGGACAAATATTTTAATGTGAATACAAGAAAATTACACGCGTTAGGAAACCATTTCACACTTGATTATCTCTTTTATAAAAAATAAATATTTGTATTTTTATGAGTTATATGGTTTTAATAATAACGTTTGACATCTAGAATTCGGAAGATACCAGTAACCAGTAACTTAGCGATTTAACATCATTTCAATTTATTACATCATATTATTATGAGAGAGAATAAAACTTGAACACAAGATCTCAAAAAAATTACGTTTATTTAATCAAACGCGTTTCAACGACAAAGTCGTCATCCTCAGTGATACATGAGCTACACTAACAAAACTATAACTAAACTCTATATAAGTTTTGTTATTGTAGCTTATTTATCACTGAGGATGGCGACTTTGTCGTTGAAACGCGTTTGATTAAATAAACGTAATTTTTGTGAGATCTTGTGTTCAAGTTTTATTCTATCAAATATTATCTCAAATTTATTTATATTATTATGATATTAAGTATGAAATTAAAATATAACCTCTTACTTTTTGTTTTATTTTCTTTGCTTCAAGGCGGTATCCAGCAAAGGATGTAAGGTAATATTCGGATGTCTGATAAAATTTATCTTATGGGGGTGGGGGGGGGAGTCGCTGTAGTATTTTCAATATTAATTCTACCGAGTAACAAACGCCTCATTTAAAATGTCTTCTTTAGTCTAAAAAAATGGCGTAATGAAAAATTTTATACCACAACTCCGATCGAAATGTCAGGGACGTAATTCAGTATTCTTGAGCTAAGACACTCAAGCTAAAAAGTAAATTTCATCATTATTAGTTAATACATTTTCAATGTTATTTACATGAAGAAAACCAAAGAAATTAAACCAAACCAGTTTTTTTGCTGGCTGAATCAAACTTTTTTACATATTTTTCGCAGTTTCAAAATTTTTTTTTTCAGTATTTTAAAATATTAGACCCTATTGAGTGATCCATGAATTGTCACTCGATAGTGGTTACTAAATGAAAATTTTGGTTGCAATCCACGGCGCCCTAACTAAAATGAGTACACATTTCATCGTTGTTTAGATAACCAAAAACATAACCTGACAGTTTGAAGTTTTTATTTCTAATGGTTAAAACTTATTAAGGTGACACGGTACAATTCAAATTTCCGTATATACATAGATTAGATTGCAGACTTCAGATATTGAAAAATTGAATTTATTAAAACAAGTTGGGGATCAAGTACTTAACAACCGATGTCAAATTTTAGATTACAACTTTTTATAATACCAAGTACGAAGTAATACACACACAATAATTCCCGTACGATTTTGTTAGCCTATCAGGTGAATGCCAATTTAGATTTATTATTACTGTTTTGTAAATACCATTTCGTACAAGAGAAAGTAAAGGTATTAAAGTTATTAAATATAGGCCACTATGCCGGGTGCGTGTTTTGCTTTCCTCCAATCTAGAAAAGAAATGAGTTAGTCTTCCATGATATACTGATACTGTGCTTATTAACAATTATTTACGCTGGATCTTATTTGTACCTGAGAAAAGGAAAGTAGACCTAACCTAAGACTTTTGGATTTAATTGTTTTACTATATAATTACGTGGATTTAATTAGATTGATCTAAGTGTGTCTAGGCCACCATTTTGTCTGACGAGGATGAACAACTGGCTACGTCATATCAGCAGCTGACTTTTAAGACGATTTCTAAATTTGACACGGACATGGAAAAACAAAATATGAAAAATTAACAATTCCCAATTCTGAATGAACTTTCTATGGTCGTCGATTAAGATCCGTTTTAGCAACGTTTGTCAGAGATTTGAGGTCGAACTATACAAGTCTACAGTAACTCAAAAGTGTAATTTTCCTTATCTTCATTCATTTATAAAACAAGGGGCGCCATCATGGTACTTAGCCAGCCACGATACAATGCAATGCAAGTAGATCCTCTAAATATATTGCTAAAGTTGTGTATTGTAGAAAATGTTAAATTTTGTTGGTAGATCAAGGGGTCTTATCCAAAAGGGTAAGTTTATTTAAAACAGTTATTAAACAGGTTTTCTGAACCTCGTAATTGTGAATATCACTAGCCTACTTTATTCGCAGGCTTCGAAGCTGTCAAGAAGAGTGTAAAATAGGTAAGTCTTGATACACCTGGCTAAAATATAAACTTCTTGAGACATTTATATTACCTATACTAGAAATCTTTACCGTATTTATTACGATACTTTTAATTGACTTTCTATGGTGGTTAAATACTGTCACCTCCTTTTTAAAGTGGGGCTGAGGGGGCAACTTTATTATTTTTTAACGACAATCCTTATCTTGTGACATATCATTCGAAAGATCTATTTAAAAGAAACACAATAACACCTAGAAAAAGTTTCTAAGATATTCCTAACTAAAATTATAAGTCAAATAATAACTTGTACATTCTTTAAATTAAGAGAAGGTGCTATTTTACCAGTCTTATTGCAACAAGTGCTCGAATTGTTGACATTGAATGGTTTGGCAGTGAGCTAGCCGTGTGTAAAACTTGAGACACTATTCGAAATTGATTCCATTGAAATGGATTGAGCTGTTTGTAAAACTCAATGTTGTAGGTCGCAAACGCCATTTGGCTTCGTTTGGTATACAAGGATTTTCAGGTGACCTCAAAAGAAGTTGTGAAGTGGATTAAGATCAGAACTTTTTGACCATTAGGCCTACATAGCGCCTCTTTTTTCCTACTCATCTTCTTGGGAAAACATTGATCAGAGTGTCATACTTGACGGCCATAGTGAAGTGTTATTCCGTCCCCACTTTTTGTAACCAAATGTTTGCTGTCCCCCTCTTTAAGCATATTTTGGAGTGCAGGAATAATCTGGTTGATAAGCATCTCTAAATATTTATTAGAGTTAAAATTTCCCTCAATTATAAATGGTCCGTCCAACTGGTTATTAAGCAATCCTTCCCGCACATTTACTTTGAAAGGTATTTATTGTGTATCAGCCTCGACATACCAATGTGGATTTTTATCTGTCCAGTAACGACAAGTGCATATTCAAGATATCGTTTGTCATGAACTTAGCCTCGTCACTAAAAAGGGTTCTATTTATTAAACCATATTTCATCTAGTTTACCGATTATGGCTCCACAAAATTCTATCCTACGGTCAAAGTCATCTTCACTAAGCTCTTGTACTAGATGAACTTTAAAAGGTTTGAACTTGAAGTAGATTTCTTACTAATGTCGTGCTCCAAACTGCTCTTCTTGTTGAAAAGTGTGGATTACAGATTACTGATAACATAACAAGGAATTAAAAATGTAATGTACTGTTCCCCTTTTTTGTTCTTAAAAAAGCAGGTTATTAAACGTAGGAAGCAGATAACTTTAAATTAGACTTTTCGATGTAAAGTTTCTCTCTGGATCCTTCGCGCTCATATTGACTGAACTTCTAGACGAATTATGTAGGTATAACGAATCAATGTACAAGTTTTGCCATTTCCGTTATAATTTTGATTAATGGTGTCTTATAAACTTGTTGCAGATGTCATTGTGTTTCTTTTAAATGGACCTTTCCAATGATGTCACAAGATATGGGTTGACATTAAAAAAAATAAGTTTCCTGCTCAGACCTCCTTCACAATAAGGGAGGGTACAATTTTTAATTACGATAAAAAGTCAAGAAAAGTATTATAATAGGTACAATGGAGGTTTCGGTTGACATCTTAAGGGGTTAAAATTTTAGACAGTTCTATCAAAAGTGGTTTTACACTTTGTATATGAAGGAACCTCCACTCGTTAAGCTCGTGATGGTAATTCAACCTTGTCGGATCTTTTAACTTTACGAATCACATATTGTTGGGAAGTCAGGGTTGGAAATTACCCCATCAGGTCACGGTAGAGAGGTGGGATTGGTACTATGACATGGAGAATTGAAATCTAATTTGATATGTTATAAGTTGAATAACACACGACATAAAAAAAAAGTTTTTTTAAATAATTGCCCTTTTTATATTTTTAATTTAAATGTTTTGAATAGAGCACACTATAGCCAATGTTGTGTTCCTATGTTAATTTTATGGACGCTACCGTGTTTACTTAAAGATGACAATGATAACGAACACGGACGGATGCCATGTCCAAAATAACTGTTTTAGTTATGAAAAATAATGATCTATCAAAAAACGGAAGTCTAAATTTTTTTGCGATTGCCAAATTTACCATATACTTCGTATAGTGTGTAAGTAGCAATACAACGGATTTCAAATAAATTAAACGTAAAAATAACAATTTAATTCTTTTCATCCTGCTTTGTTCAAAGACATTACATTAAAGAAAAAACTAAGATTCAAAGTATGATAGTTTATGTAAGTTTCTTAATTTTTAAATTTAATTTGAGAAACGAAACATTTTATTTTGAACCGCGTAGCTGATATTTTAAATCAATTTCATGAAGGGCATGGATATAACCATATTTGAATCGAGGTTTATATTTGTTCTTTATGAAGCTCATCTTGGAGAACGCCATTTAGGGTCGGGTAAAAGATTGTATACAGTTTTATGACTGAGATTGTTAATTCTAGATATATCTATTATTATTTAATATTCATTTGCATCATTTATGACATACATAGTGCAGCAGTGCTGCGGTATACATTTGACTTGTCATACTATACAAAAATTACTCACAACACACAATACAAATACACAAGATAGAAAATTTATAAAATACTAACAAATTAAGACACAGTGAACCATGTATAGCCTACATGTTATCTCATATTAATCAATTACTTGAGTCGTCATCCTGAATGCTAAATGCATCCCAGGCACCCAGAGGTTATAAGCTGGAGGTACTCCTCCACTGAGTAAAAAGCATTCCTCAAGAGGTATCCTTTGAGTGATCCGCAAAAATTCTTGAAATAACTTTGTTTTTTTATATTTTCCGGAAATTTATTTAATAATTTCAAAAAATTGCAATCTGTGCACAGGATATTGCAACTTTTTTCCTCATGAGATATTTATAATATGTTGTTTTTCTTCGAACATACTCTGGTTCGCCTTAAGAAACACCAAATAGATGGAAAAGTCAAAATCTATATTTTTCATAAAATGGTCTTCATGATTGATTAAATTTCAAATTTAACATTACTCTAATTATTCGTTTCTGAATACGGAAAATTTTAAAGCATCGACAGAGATCCCCCCAGAAGACTAATCCATATCTCAGCCGAGAACATACAGATGCAGAATAAACTGATTTTATGGTTTTTACGCTGGTAATCCTTGAAACCATTCGGAGAGCAAAGCAAGCAGATGCCAGGAAATCCGCAATCTTTTAAATGTGACTTCTCCAATTTAAATTTTGTCCACAATAACACCAAGAAAATTTACATTAACTGTGTTTTGTTTTGGATTTTTTCCTCACCTCTAACAATAGTTGTATTTGGAGTTGATTTTGTTTTAAATTGTATTAATCTAGTTTTTGCTACATTTAATTTCAAATTATTTGTTTCAAAGTAAACCAATCATTGGCCTTTAACATTGCTAAAGTTGCTGATATAGCTAAGTCTACACTACTTTGCACAAACACCGGTCAAAGTAGTGTCATCAGCAAATAATACCTATTTTGTAGGACGGTTCAGATAAATTAAATAGAGTAAAGGCCCCAAGATTGAGCTTTGAAGTACACGACAAGGTTACAAGCTCCCATGTAGACTCATAGGAGTTGAGAGAGCTGTCAGTAAAAACTACCTTCTGCTTTCTGTTAAATAATTATGAAATTATCCAATTATATGATTTACCCCTTATATCATAAAAATCAAGTTTTCCCATTAAACTGTTATGGTCAACACAGTCAAAAGCTTTTGACAAATCTCAAAAGACTGCTGCAACCTGACTTTTTCTATCAATTCAATTTATAATTGTATCCAGGAGAGAAAAATAGCAGTAGAAGTGGAGAACTCCTTACGGAATCCAAACTGATTCTTATTTAAAATATTATATTTTCCAAGGAAACAAGTTATTCTAGTCATAATTGATTATTCAAAATTTTTTGAAAAAACTTATAACAGTGCTATAGGACGGTAGTTTGCAACATCTTTATTATCACCCTTTTAAAAAAGTTGTCTTATAATAATAGTAAATTTAAAACTATCTGGTAATATAGCTGACTCATATGAATTGTTTACGAGATAGGAAAGCGGTCTTGAAATTAAATGTGCACTAGCCTTTACATGGATGTTGGGATTACATCCCAGCCTACGGATTTCATGTTTTTGAAATTCGTAATAATTTTGTAATTTTCAGAAAGAATGGTGGGATAAAGGAACAAGGAGTTTGAAACTCAATTTGTCCTTTCCTTTGAGAAATTACTTGCTTCATTGACATCTGCTTTAAGCTTTCAGATCACCTGAAACATTTATAAAAATGTTATTGAATTTACATGCTATATCACTTGGTTGCTTAATTATCTGTTTATCCTCATTTAAAATAATGTGATAATTTTGATGCGGCTTTGCTCTCCCTGTTTCTTTATGGACAACTTGCCACATTGCCCTTGCCTTATTTTCAGCACCAAAGATGTATCTTATCATAACTTATTTTAAATCAGATTTGTTTGCATTCAAGAATTTCTGAAACTAAAGCATGTTTTCTCTTAAAATGTACTACTAGAAATCGATCAAACTATCTGTAGGGCAGATTTGTTACGGTTGAAAACATCTGCCACATTCACCATTAGGTAAAAGAGAAAAAATTGTACAACTTTGTCAACGTTTCCAATTTTGTCAAAATCAGTAAATCTCGTCGAGATCTGAATGCGATCATTGATCTATAAAACCAATATCTAAGGAAGCAGATTTAGATAAAATGTTTAGATTTATGATAACAACTAATCATCACGTAAATGAAAATTACATTAAAAAAAATATATTATTATTATTATTTTATCATTACTGTTGAGACCGAAAGTTCTTGGTGGAATTCCATGTTTAAAGATAATAAAACACAATTTTTTATTTTGTAACATCCGCTTTTTATTAGTCTAGCCGACCAATGGTTTCGCCTGCTAAGGCATTGACGAGGCTGTATTACAGAATGATACATACGGCCTCGTCAATGTCTTAGCAGGCGAAAACATTTTGTATAGTGAAAAATTCTAATACGAACTCGACAATTAAGGTATTTTTTTTTTTTTTTTTTAACGATTTGGCACATTTATTAGAATACCGTCATATCACAATTTTTTTTCAAAATTGTGTTTGCAGATCAATGTTTTTTCATTTTTTATTGACTCTTGATGCAACATTTTTAGTATTGGCGATGGATGGATTTTTATTGAATTCTTTAGGAGCTAAATTTTAGAAAAAATCTTTCAAATTTTTTTGAGTTGATGTCGAGAAAAATCTAATTTTGTGTTTTGGTTATATTTCAGGTATTAAAAAATGATCGAAATGTGATAATAATCGGTCTTTTTATTTAGGCAGTAAGACGATATAGAGAAGACACAAACAGAATGACATCATTAAAACAACTAACTTTTTCGATTTAGAATACTTCAAAAATAAATAATTTCCGTAAACAATTTAACATTGATTCTTAACCCATCATTAAAGTTTCTCTGTTTCTGAGATAATTAGGCTGTTTATAAAATACGTTCAATTAAATACTGCAAAACCGTATGCTAAGTCGATTATGTATTGGCCTGAACCAAAACCCTTGCTGGAATTCCTTGATTGGCATCACTCCATAATTTCTCTTTTTTTAGTCAAAATATTGTTTCACTTTTGATGAAACTTAACCTTGACTCTTTAAACTCTCACTCGAGTCAATGTCCTCGAGTCCCGACCGTCATGCACTATTAGAGAATATGTTTTGGAAATGTTATTACTCCCCTAGAACACGTTTTGAGTGTTTCTTCAAATTTATTTATGTTTGTTGTCACTCTAAGAGGTAGCATTTTTTTGTTCAAATTTGGTATAAATATACGATTAGCACCAAATACAATAAATACCTTGGGCAAGTTAGTTGGGTAAAAATTTTCGGTTTGACAATTTCAAAATGGCGGCAGAAAACAGTTTTTTTGGGAGTAACGTTTCATCCATATATCTTAAGATGTCCCACAATATCAGCTTGTGTTTTGTACAATGAAAACAATAAAGTAAAATAATACTTTTTCTAGTAGCTGGAATTTTAGTTAAATTTACTAAGTTTTATTATTAGTTTAATATGTTAAACACTATTAATAAAGGTCTTTAATTTCTAAATGACTGCAGTGTGTTTACCGGATTTCAAAAGTTTCTTCTTAACTACACTAATATAATTAAACAAAATTTGTGTTATATCATGCCATCATATCAGCTGCGTATCGAGTATTATTTTTTGTTGTTTACTTCAGTCAATGTTATTAGTATATAGCAATTATATCGGTGTGTAATATAATTGTAGATATTCTTTATTTAACAAAGTATTAATACACATTTATGTCCAGGATATTTTGTTGGAGAATAAAAGTAGAACAATGTAATTCTAAGGGTTATGCTCTTACTCTAGTTAACAACACTTTGATACATTTAATTGTCATATTTCGCTACGAGTAGACATTTTGCAGTGAAAGATGCGAAAATTTTCAATATAAGCATAGATCGAGTAATATCTCATTTTAAAGGTCTTTGTTAGTAGAACACATTGCCGCAAACTCGAATGCAAATGATGATCCAATAAGAAATGGCTGTCCCTCAAAATTTGCTTGCCTCTAGTATAAATCATAAGACAATTAACGGTTCAGTACAGGACTAATACTGTATTTAAACGTTTTTAACTTTTTTTTAGTTCCGTTACACTATTTAATTAGTTGGATTAGGTATTAGGCCTTTCGTAGTTTTTAATTTCAGTTTATTTTAGTGAAAACATATATTGATAAGAAAAATTACGGAGATTTTCCACTGACCTTTGTGCTTTGTCTTATCTTGTCTAACGTAGAAGTCCGACGTGTTTGGTATTTTTTTTCTTAGACATTTGCTTGTGGTATTCAAGTTTGGTCAGTTAATCCATTTAATAGCAATTGTTGCTTTAGTAATATTATTCTATTGACAGAGCGAATAACTATTCTGATACGGGGGGGGAGAGTTCGTTCATATGAGTAGGTAAGAAACTTGTTCAATGATACTCACCCCCAATAGCCTATCTATTAATAAGGCGGTAGGTAAGACGTTTTGAAGAAATGGGTTCCTAGTATTGGATGGTTGTATGTTTATTCAGTAACAAAATATCCTGGGTTATCCAAACCTTTTCAACATCTGGTGTATAGAAATATATTGTTGGTCTTATTACTTTTTTGCAGAAAACATAGGTTACTAATAAAAAATTAGCTTAAATAAATTCTATAAGGGTTTTGTAAAAAAAAAACAAAAAAAAAAAAAAATAATAAATAAATAAAACTGGGAAACATATTTTAATTAGTTTACAGAACTGTATAATTAAAAAAATTAAAATCTTTAGAGTGACAACTATGTTTAGTAATAGATAATTTATATCATTTATGTGTTTTTGAACATTTACTATTTTTGTGTATTGTATACAGAATGTTTCAAAAATTCGTGTGCTATTCGTTTCAACAAAAAGCGAGATCTACTGTCTTTAAAACTCTAGAATAGTGATTTTGATGAAACTCTGCAATGTTCTTTGAGATGTTGAACACAATTTTGTCACTAGTTTATCCTTAGCAAGCAAAAGTTATATTTTAAAATGGCCATACCATACCTATAGTTCTTGATTTATCCCTTTGTTTTGTTATCTTTAAAAGAGCTCAAAACGTTACGGTGTTGATTCAGCATTGTGAGGTAAAGTAGCGACACAATTTTTAGCGAATTTTGGTCGGTCATTAAAGCTATATAATGGCAATGGGAACTGACGTGTTAATCACACACATTACCCTTCTGAAAACCCCCATAGAAGAAGTTAGGTCTGTCACGAGTTAATTATTTTTGAACATACATGCAGTAAACTATATAAGGCTAAGGTTTCATTTACAATAACTGTAAACGAATGCAAGTTAATCGCTTTTGATGTTTATTTACAGTGTTCTAAGTGGTTTACAGTGTTACAATTTGACCTTGACAAACACACATATATAATTATAACTTCGAGTTATTCAGTGGATTAAAATAAAGAAAACAGTTCCTATAAACATGTGTCCGAAAACGCATTGTTATCCTTCTGATGACAATTTTGTGTTTATTTAAAATAAAGATAACTTTATAAATTGTTAAGATTTCAATCAAAATTTGGTATACACATATTTTATGCTACGTCTTACTAGTATCGCAATAATCAGATCTTTGTCTTATAAATTTTCAAAATGGTAGTCATCCCAAATTTTTAATATCGGATATTTCTAAAACCATTAACTTTACAGAAAATGTAAAATATACAAAGTACCTTTTAAACTAAACGAAAATGTTGATTTCTTTTTTTAGGTTAAAGTAATAAAGTATCGACAAAAAACTAAAACTTAATGTATTCATTATTTTCTACAACGCCTAAGATTAACCTAGGACCAAAATATTTTTGAAATCTGATAACTTTTCTCTCCAAATCTTCATCCTAATAAATCATTTATTCATAAGGTATAACATGCAATTCACTCAATTATAATAATATTTGAACTTATTTGGACACATATTTTTTAAACATACAATATATTTATTTTTTCTTGTATATACAAATAAGTGGAAAAGGAAACATAATATTATAGCTAATATTTATACATTAAGATGTTTTAGCTTATATTGCTTTAAATTTGTACATGTATTTGTAAATGACTAATTTTTTGACTCGAGTATCGATTACGAAATTAACATTTTTTATATAATTTGTATTAATAGTCTCATTTATATGAATCTCATAATAATTATCCATTATGTAGTCCAGGGCGAATTTTCGATTAGTTTTATGTATTTGAACTCGTAATACTCTAAATCTAAAATAAACTGAAAATGTTGATCACAAATATTTATTTAATGATATGAATGAATCTTGTTTATGTTTTTAAGGTGTTGTGTTCAGATTTTACTACTCTCAGGGTCTCACCTATAGTAAGTATAGCCTTGGCGATACCGAGGGACCCTAGCTGGATTTACTTTTTTTTCAAGTAGTCTTTGGTTAGATACCTCTCTTTCATTTGGTTTCTCTTGACCAACTCTTGTTCTCTTCCAACCCTGTTATTATTAGAGTATTCGAGAGCTAGGGTTCTTTATTATTTTCTTCTTCTTTTTTATAATACGATAGAGTCTGAAATATTTTTTGCTTTTAAACAACAAAGGAAATAAAAATATAATTTTAATTTGGGTTTCACGTTTGTAGTATTTATTTTGACGATATCAAATATTTGTATTTAACCAAATTTTGATTTACAACGACGATATTTTGTGTAATAAAGTTTTAAAATACCACCATTAACATGTTACGAAGTCAACCCGACTATGTTTGAGTCCGTTACGCACGCGTATAGGCATGCATTTTGTAAAAAAACACTTTCTTTCACTAATGAAAATAAGGCAGGTATTTTTCTTATAAATATATTACTCGAATTTTACTCTTTCTTCTAAATTATTCACTAATAAAGTAAAATAAAAAAATGAGAGAGTATTCCAATAGTTAGAATGTGAATAAAAACCTGTTGAAACCAGTAGTGTAACAGGTATCGATACCCGAATCTCGAAGCCTAGTAGCCTATCCACTTTCTACTATAGCTTGAAACTTTCGATTTATCTTACTTTAAGCATCCGGTCAGAAATGATTTATATATAGGTGTCAATAATTAGAAGGTTTGAGTTTTATTTCCAATTGCGGTGATTGGGATGTTTTACGATCAAGATAAGTTGCTAGGTTGATTGCTTTAAACTGTTAAGAATGTTTTGATTTATTATAACTTTCATAGCCTTAGTATGTAATGCTTACTTTTACGTGTAGCCCACTGTCTTATGGAAAACGAATTATGGAAGAGAATATTTTAAATAATTCGAGTGTACATTTCACTTATCTTAAATTACACATATATACACACACACACACTGTAACGCACAGCCATACAGAAATAATATGTGAGATTATTTAATTTTTTTTACAATTTATTTTCAAGCTTGGTATTGACTCTTGATATACCAAAACAAATAGGTGTAAAATTGGCTTCAGGGAACAAATAGGTGCTATACTGCTTTGCAAGGTACCTTAAAACAAACTAGCAGAGTACTACCGATGGTTGTGGAGATGGATTGTTGTGGAGGCCTAGATCCACTTTGGGCTGTAGCGCCACAGGTTAAGAATTGACTCCATTAATACTGATGTATTATAACAATCAGTTGAACCCTATTTAATGTACAGTTGTATAACAAAAATTACACGTTTTAAAACTGTCTTAAAATTTGATTATTTTACATCATTATAAATTAATGCAAATATGCTACATTTAAAAATTGTAAAATAAAATATCTAAAATTTCTTAATTTATATTATATTATCAAATTTAAATCAATTCGGATGGAATTAAATCACAAAAAGTGATGAAAATTTTTTCGAAACAACTGTGTTTTTGTAATGGCGCTAATTTCCACTTTGTCATCAAATATCAAAAATGGAACATATAATTTTTTAATGACCATACATTAGCAAAACTACTGATACTAAAGATATTGTTTCAGTCCTGATAATTGTCAATTTGTGTACTAAATTTGATAAAAATATAACTAGAATTTTAACTAATATGCATATTAGGTTAAACTAGTATACAAAATATTTGATCTTTTACTAGATATATCCTATTTTTTCTAGATAACTAATGTATTTTTGAGAAATTGGCAGGAATCGAGGCATCAATAAAACGTTTTCTATCCGCAATGATCAGTCCACATTTAACAGTTTCCGGGTAAAGTTCTCACTACGATAACAGCTCTATTTCGTATATTTTAAAAGTGGAATCTAGTTAACATTAAGCTAGGGGGCGGGGGGCACTTTATAGTTACAGTGTATAAATAAGCCAACGTGGTAAGGGAGCCAAATCCAAGTTTTAAGGAAACTCTCTCAAGAACATTAAATAAGATCATAATTACGAGAGTATCTTAACTTGACAACGGAAGTTAACATTAAGCTAGGGGGGGGACTTTATAGTTACAGTGTATAAATAAGCCAACGTGGTAAGGGAGCCAAATCCAAGTTTTAAGGAAACTCTCTCAAGAACATTAAATAAGATCATAATTACGAGAGTATCTTAACTTGACAACGGAAGTTAACATTAAGCTAGGGGGGGGGGACTTTATAGTTACAGTGTATAAATAAGCCAATGTGATAAGGGAGCCAAATCCAAGTTTTAAGGAAACTCTCTCAAGAACATTAAATAAGATCATAACTACGAGATCATCTTAACTTGACAACAGCACTCGAACTTAATTCCACATTATCCAAAGATGTTTGATCTAAGATAGGAGGGTGGGGGGGACTTTATAGAAATCTATAATATATCAAAATCCTTACTTTATAATAACTCTTGCATGTCTTCAGATAGAACTAATTCTACTAAAGCTTCTTGGCGTGTGAACTCCATTTAACTAGCCTTGCATCCTGAACTTATTCTATTTATTCAAGCACGTTTTACCTAACATATATTTAGCGTTAACTAGACGAAGATTATCTCCCGTAGTACAGCTAGAGGCCATTCATGCAATTATACACTGTTACATATAGCCTATGAGATAACTATAAATGATATGTTGCATTGGAATTGCCTTAAACTTGGGTCTTATATACATAAGTGTAACGTGAAGGAATTTTTGTATCCTTTTTTTCGTAGAGGCCTTGACATTATACAGGTGAACCGCCAATGGTTATAATCACAGAATTTCCATTTCCTGTAACAAACAGGTTATTTCTAACTCATACATAATTTTACTACCTGTACTTTAAAAGAAGATAATTCAAAGGTGTTTTTCAGAGTCTATTTTCTTATACCACCGTAATTATTTTGCTTTTCCATATGTTTTATTCCTTACATGGGTGTTATAGTCTAAAGCTAATCGAAATTAGAATAGTCGATTTGAGAAAACATCTTCCAAAACCTCTCCGATGCCCAGAGTCTATGAAATAACTTGACGTTATAATGCAACATAAACTCATCAAATACGTTTATATATCGCTGCCTTAATATACAATATAATATTACTGATATTAATTGTAAGGTCAAGAAAATGTATTTGATATTCAGACCTATTTCCATAGTCAATTTTATAGCCCCATTAATAGAATTTAAATAATTTTAAAAAAAACACTAGTTGGCGGTCAGTATCTTCACTTAAACATAAGAGTCATCTACGTATCTGTACCAATATATAATCTAGGCTTAAATTGGTTATTATTGTTAAAAATTGTTGATTCAAAAGACTTCATAAAGATCTCAACTAACAATGGAGATAAAGGCGACCCCATGCCAAATTCCCCACTTGTGCGAAAAACGTATTTAGAAATTGAAAATAGTTTTAATTGGTACATATTTAATTATATTCATTAATTCGATAGAGATACAGGGGTTAACTTTACTTTAGTCCGATCTAATAATGATTTAATACTAGCCAAACGATCTTTGACAGGAATACTTGTAAATAAACTTTTCACATTGGAGGATCTAATTTTAGCATTAGAGGGGACTTTAATATCCTTAATCTTATCTACTAATCTAATGAATTTTTTAAACCAAATTTAGGCTGGATCTTAGAAATTTTTTAATTTTTATAAAGGTGTTTGTAAATTTTACCAGATTATATGAAGAAGAAAACATATGTCCTGTACAAAGAAAACAACAGGACGGATGGAATTAATCTGGTTTATGTAATTTCATAAGTCAATATAATCTAGGTGCTAAAAATTCTTATGTTATTTAGTATTATATAAGTCTCGTCAATGTCATAATGGAGAAATCATGGTCGGCCAGACCTGATAAATGTAGAATCCACAAAAGAATTTGTGTGTTTTATTTGAACGTCGGTTTCACCTTAAACAGGAATATTTTTAAGAATACGTACACATCAAGAGGTTTTAGGGCGGAAAGAAGTAATTTTTTAGAAATAGTTATAGAATAAAAAAACGATAAATTAATTTTATAATGGAATATTAATGAGTGTTATATATTACAAAACAAGTATTTATCCTAGAATAATAGCCGATACCTTAGAAGAATTTTTGCTTTCATGATGCCGTTTGAAAATTAATAATACAGTAATATAACTTTATATTTAACATTATTCTGATGGGATGTAAACCAAACGGAGATAGTGGAAAATTTAGTAAACCATTTTCGTACAGCATCCAATTTCAGAATGACATAGTGTCTAAATATTTTAGATCGTCAGTAAAAACTAAGAACCATTTTAAGTTAATCTTGTGGAACAACAACCTAGGAATACATGCGTGTGTTCCACCGGGTGGCTACTTAAAAAAATGCAAAAATGATGTGATCATGAAATTGAAAATAAAACCTACTCAAATTTCTTAATAGAAAATAACAATCAATTTTTATTTTTAATAGTATGGTTTATCTTTATCACACCAAATTTTTTGCTTCATGTAGATTATCTTATGTGATGTAGCGAACTGATATGAAGACAATTATTGTACAATTTGCACAAAAAGTTCTTTCTATGGTTTGTTCGCAAAGTAATCGATAAATGGCAAACGGGTATAATTTTTTCATTGGATTTATATACTATCTTTATTTCATTTAGTATCAATATATTCTCATCTGTAAACAAACGGATTTTTGAATTTTCAAGGTAACACCCGATATCTTTCGACGTTAAATCTTAAGACCACTGACATATGCGTGTATTAAATGCACGCACAGTACTTTCTCCAATTTACGACTTACGCATTACGCACATGTAAGCAACTATAATTCAACACACGCACAACTTATGTGTAAAATCATTCTAGTATGACAACACCACAACACGTGTTTTGGCTGTGGGATAAGAAGTTGTATTTTATCGGTAACATCAATAACCACATTGGTTTCTCTTTCTTCCTATCCTTAAACTGGGCGTAAAAAAAAGTTCCGGAATGATTGAATGTTTTTTTTATCAAATAATAACGAAAAGCAAGAATCAGGGTTATATCTATTGGTAAAAATAAATTACGTACCTTTTTGTATACAGCCAAATTTCACCGGTCCGAAAAGCGTGTTAGATAAAATTTTCAAACATAAATCTATATTTTTTATTGTAGGATTCATATAAAATATAATTTGACGATAATTTTAAATGATCCAAGTGTTTCAAATATTACTATAATAAATTATAGTATTTTTAGCCTTAGAATCACAAAACTAAACTCCCAATCAAAAAACTTGAGATAATAAAGTCGTCCTAAATAAATTATATTATTACAACTGCAATTAAAAAAAAAAAGAAAAGAATTTTTGTTTAAGTAAAGGGTAGTTTAATTCGATTAATAGGTTTAGCCCATTTTTTTTTTATTGTTATTCGTTGAAAAGGTATTAAAATTCTGAAACTTTTTGGAAACAATGTACTAATTTTAAAATTCAATTTAAGTCGTTTAAATTACTTTGTGTTACTTCAGACAACTATTGTGAGATGTTTTGACGTGTTATATTCAATACGTATTACACACAATAAAATAATCCTCTTTTCAACGTAATAGCATAATTTTAAACACACACACCTATAGGGAGAGTACACCTATAGGAATAAGAGGACGCCAACGGAATAGAGAAATCAACTATCCAGTTGAACTAAGAGAACTAATTAAGTACAAAAGGAAGACAAGAAAAGACTGGCAAAAGAGTCGGGACCCAGAGATAAAAACAACACTAAATAAATTGTGTAACAAAATAAAATCCTATATTAGAGAACTCAAGAATGAATCAGTCAATAGATTCTTAGAAAATCTTTCCACTCAAAACAATGGAGAGTATTTCCTCTGGAAGACAACAAAAGGGATTAAAAAACCCATAATTCAAGTTCCTCCAATCAAAAATGAAGATGGTACATGGGCTAGAAGTGCACAGCAAAAAGCAAACGTCTTCGCGGAATATCTAGAGGAAACGTTTCAACCCCTACCAAGACAAACTTGTGAAGAAAGCATTCCTCCAATAGGAAAACTGGATGATGTAGACATAACTCCAGTGACTCTCCAGGAATTAAAAAAGGAAATTAAAACTAACTTAAATGCAAAGAAGGCCCCAGGGTTTGACTTGATCTCTGGCCAAATAGTTAAAGCCTTACCAGAGAAGGGTGTTAGGAAATTGCTCTATATAATCAACGCATGTTTAAGGATTGGGTATGTTACTCTTCAGTGAAAGGTGGGTGAAGTAATTATGATACTAAAACCCGACAAACAACCTAATGACAAGAAATCGTATAGACCTATATCGCTACTACCAATAATCTCTAAATTATTCGAGAAGCTATTGTTAAAGAGGCTGATGCCAATCATTGAGGATAGAAAGCTTATCCCCGACCATCAGTTTGGTTTCAGGCGAGGCTATTCTACAGTAGATCAAGTCCATAGGATCACGAGTGTAGTGGAGAATGCGCTTGAGAAAAAGGAAACATGTGCAAGTGTCTACTTGGATGTGGCAAATGCCTTTGACAGAGTTTGGCATGAGGGACTGATGTGGAAACTACAAAGAGATTTACCAAGGCAATACTACACAATACTGAAGTCGTACTTAACTGATAGACACTTTCGAGTGAAGTACGAAGGTAAATACTCTGGACTGAAGAGAATTTCGGCAGGGGTTCCACAGGGCAGTGTGTTGGGCCCAGTCCTATACCTGTTGTACACAAGGGATCTTCCTACACCAGAAGAATCAATAATTAGGACATTTGCAGATGATACTGCGATTCTAGCAACCGATAAAATACCTGAGGAAGCAGTAACAAAGCTCCAGAGGGCCACCGATGAGGTGTGTAAATGAACCAAAAAATGGCGAATTGGTCTTAACGAAGCAAAGTCAGTCAATGTTAACTTCACAAACAACAAGTCCATCATCGGGTCCCAATTTTAATAAATTCTGTTCCAGTTCCCTATGCTAATTCGGCTAAGTACCTGGGAATGACACTGGATGTAAAACTCAAATGGAAAGAGCATGTCAAAAAGAAAAAAACAAGAACTAAACTTGAAGTTCAGGAAAATGTATTGGCTGCTTGGAAGACAATCACAACTGTCAATACACAACAAGCTATTGATTTATAAGCAGGTCTTAAGACCAGTGTGGATCTACGGAATTCAGCTATGGGGCTGCACTAGCAAGACAAATGTAAATATCATTCAAGTGTTTCAAAATAAAGTGCTTAGATGTATAGTGGATGCACCCTGGTACATCAGGAACGATAATCTACATAGGGACCTGCAGATAGACCTAGTCAGTGATGAAATAAAAAAACAGGCAAGGAAGCATAAACAACGCATCATTCAACATGAACACCATGAGATACAGGGACTGTTGGATGTCACTCGGGTGGAGAGAAGACTGAAGAGGACCAAGCCTTCAAATCTGATGGACTATAGTGATAGGGAATAACCATTGGGTCATATCCCTTACAAGTGTAAAAGTATGAAGTGTAAATTGCTAGACGGGTACATACTCAGTTGTAATATTGAATTAATAAAATAATTTAAAAAAACACACACACACATATTTAATGAAAATTATTGCTCTGTATTGGATGCTTATAAATAATAATACGGTTTAATAATTTTTGAAATAATAATAAATAATTTGGGTACTACTATATGTTTGTATTCAACTTAATATTCACACTTAATACTGAACCTCTAGAGAATATGAATCACAATTTTCAAACATTAACCTATAATCTTCAATATATAATTCATACAAAATCACATTTTAAGACTATTTTATTCTTGATACTTATTGTGTGTTTAATTTATGTGACTAATGCAGGTTGTACTAGAACCACTATTGCAAAGAATGTAGTTATCATTGGATATAATAATAACATGTCATAAAAAACAAATATATTCACAGCGTTTGGTTTATTAAAGAGAAAATGCTAAACTGATTTTAAGCTGGTAATAAACTTATAACAGGTGATCAGAAAAATCACGTTGTATCAGACATTGTTATTATGTCTACTACGTGAAAAAAATGAGGTGTTTAGAATACTTTGTAAGTTAACAGTTGTCCGACAACTTTGAAGCTAAAATAACGCTTAGAAAATATAAAGATAAAACATATTGAAAACACTTCATGAATTTTTATTAACTTCTCCAATGGTTTTGATCTTTACCATAGAAAAAATTTAATTAATATAGAATTAGAGGAAATTTGTTGAACCGGGTTCAAAGTTTTCTTGTAGGACATTCTCTAGTTTGAATTCAATATTGCTTAAGGGAACTGGAAATTGTTAAAAAAAGGTATACCTGATGGGCCAGTTTTCTCTGGAACTTAATGGTTATTTTATTAATTAATTTGTTATCTTAAGATGGGAGATAGTGTGTTAGCTAATGAGATCGCAGTTCGCTCTTCTAGATTAATTATAGAATGGTGTAATAAGAATAGATTACTTATTCTATAGTTATTGGATAATGATAGATCGTTCACGTTAATAATATGGTTTAATCGGACATTTCATAGCTTGTTTGTATGCATATAGGTTTTTAAACTTTTTTTTTACTAAAGTGGCATAAACAACACTGTTAAATTGTACCAAGGTACCAGAAGTGAAGTAAAAGTTTTATTTGTTTTAAAATATTTGGTGTATTAGTGATAATGATGTTATTTAGTGTATCAGTTTACTGAAAATGCAATTTAAGTCATATTTATTTGACCAAAAAATATGAAATCTTTAATTTATTTGTTTTTAATTTTATTATATACATGAAAAGCTTTCTTTCTTTTCTGTGTAAGATGGAAATACATTTTTAACGTTGAATATATGCTTTACCTTAATGTCAAGGAGATATTTGGAAAGTACGTTAAAAAAAAAATAGCAATAACAAAAACAAAAAATAAAACAAAAAAGTCTTGTAAAAACCTTTAGTTTAACCCGTTAAACAAAATAATGAAGATTATATAAAATACAATTTGATTCTTTTAAAAAAATGTTTCTTTTATTTATACCCAAGAGATTATAGAGAAAATTGAATTTATTTAATAATGGGACAATAAACAATGAGAACTAGTGTTATTTCAAAACTGCATAAGTTTAATTTTGTTTTGTTTCTGCAAGTTACACTTCAAGGAACTCTGCTTTTACCGTTGTTTATTTAAGTATGCATTCTTTTTTTTTTTATTGTTGGCTAGTAAGTTATTTATAACTGTGACTGATTTTTTCAAAAGCAGAAACTGTTAACCTTGTATTGAAGGATAGTCGATATAAACAAAACTATGGCGAAAAAACAATATATTGAACAGAGTCGAAATAGGCTTGTTTTTTTATCGTAATTTAGCTAAAATTGTAATATTTCAGTTGAATAACTTATTATTTCTTGGACAATTAATTAGGAGAAACTGTTAGACATAACAGCTGAGCAACTCTTTAGTTAATTAGTAAGTTTAAGATAGCCATAAACCATTTAATAAGAATTAACAGAATTAAAACCAACGAAATATCATTCAGTAATGTCAAGAACAAAGTGTTTACTATTACTGTGTTTAAGTTATCCTATAAGGCTAGCAACAGAATTAAAACCCACGAAATATCATTCATAATGTCAATAAAAATGTGTTTATATAACTATATTTAGGTTTTCAGCTAAGAGTAGAAACAGAATTAAAACCTACGAAATATCATTCAGTAATGTCAAGAACAAAGTGTTTATATAACTGGCTAAGTTATCAGCTAAGGGCAGAAACAGAATTAAAACCTACGAAATATCATTCAGTAATGTCAAGAACAAAGTGTTTACTATAACTGTGTTTAAGTTATCAGATAAGGCTAGAAACAGAATTAAAACCTACGAAATATCATTCAATAATGTCAATAAAAATGTGTTTATATAACTGTGTTTAAGTTATCAGATAAGGCTAGAAACAGAATTAAAACCTACGAAATATCATTCAATAATGTCAATAAAAATGTGTTTATATAAGTATATTTAGGTTTTCAGATGAGTAGAAACAGAATTAAAACCTACGAAATATCATTCAGTAATGTCAAGAACAAAGTGTTTATATAACTGGCTAAGTTATCAGCTAAGGGCAGAAACAGAATTAAAACCTACGAAATATCATTCAGTAATGTCAAGAACAAAGTGTTTACTATAACTGTGTTTAAGTTATCAGATAAGGCTAGAAACAGAATTAAAACCTACGAAATATCATTCAATAATGTCAATAAAAATGTGTTTATATAAGTATATTTAGGTTTTCAGCTAAGAGTAGAAACAGAATTAAAATCTACGAAATATCATTCAGTAATGTCAAGAACAAATTGTTTACTATAAATGTGTTTAGGTTGTTAGTTTAAAGAGAAATATAATAGAAAGAAAAGCAAGCGTGACACACTAATGAACAATTCTTTCACTTTATCACTTTACCACATTAATCAAATTCTAACTTCTTTAGTCAAATTATTATTATTTTCACAACCATGCACTAATGAAATCTATCACATTTTTTTAAGAAACAGAAAACATATTTTCAATACAAAATTTATTTCATATGTTTTTATCTTTCAATACACAGTTTTTCGTTTGATTTTTTACAATAAATCTAATGGTTACAAATTTGTTTAATTATGTTAATATATATAATAATAATAATCAATATGATATAAAAATGATAGCGACAAGACTAAATTTAAAAAAAGTTTTTAAAAAACATAAATTTTAAACGTTGAGAAATGGTTATCAAATAAAAGATCAACCAATTCCCAACGTCACATCAAATACGTTCTCATGGGTCAGATCTCAAATATTCAATGAACGCAACTTTCCACACAAAAATCATTTTATTTGTGTAACACAAATATAAAACGACGTTTCAATGACTAAGTCATCATTCTCAGTTGTTACATACATACAAACTCCACTGACTGTGGACTGTGTGCATGTAACAGCTGTGGTAATGACTTAGTCATTAAATGTCGTCTTGTATTTGTGTTACACAAATAAAATGATTTTGTGTGGAAAGTTGTGTTTTTTCTCATTTGTTATCAAAGTTTCCACAACAGTTGATTCAATGAACTGTCAATAACGCATTATTATGAAGATAGCTAATTTGTATTGAAGTTGGAGAACTGGCTTTCGACTAACTCCAAAATTAGAAGATGGCGTTACTTATATACAATCATTAGAATAGAATATTTAAAATTAGGTCACAATGTCATTTTGTATGTAGTTTATACAAAACAAGTATAATAATTATAGATGTTGTACTTGAATTTTGTAAATGTTTATTTACTTCTTAATTTATTTCTACAATAAAACACTGTCTTTAGTTTACACATTGTACTAATAATTTTGTTAATAGTAGATTTTTGTATTATACGGTAAACTAATAGTGGAACTGATAAGAACTGAAATGAATTCTCTCATACTGCGGTAATTTTCCAAAAACTAAGTGACACTATTTCGGACTCTGGAGACCATCCAAGCTGTTTCTGAGACGTTTACTGTTGCTGTCTTTAAGAAATTGCGTTATACAAAATGATTCTATTTTTGAGTATATTTTTGGGACAGATTATTATGAAAATATTACTAACTTGATTTAAAAATATAGAGGAATCGTGTTTTTAGCTGCAATAAATAGTATTGCATGATTACCATTCAATGTTCCTCCTTTGAGACATTAAAGCTATTTATGACTCAATGGTTAAAAAAAATTGTTATATTTAGTTTCAAATTTCTCTACAAGGAAATCCTTAAAAGTAGGTATTCCTCGTCCAAACTTTTTTTATAAGTGTGGTAAAAGACAACCAATTTTAACGTGTTTTTACTATTAAGTTTCTCCTGAAATGATGCCCGATATTTATCATTCGATGTTTTCAAAAAGTCAAATTAAAAAAAAATTTCGCTTAATGAGATTCTATGTTTCTTATATTTTTTTCTTGATTATAAAGACTAAATCAACAACCATTAATTTCAAAATACTAATGAAAAAAGTAAAAAATCACATATTTTTGATTTAACCTCCTTACAATCCGAAATGACTTACATAAATGATATATTTCTAATTATATACAAATTTTGATGAAATTCCCTTTACGTGTGTTTGTAGGGGTGTTAATGTGTATTTGTCTTAGTTTTGGTTTCGACGTAGGCCATAGTAAAGTTTTGCATTGAAACACCTGTAGAGCTACACCATGATTTCCGAATGATTCTTTTACTAGTTAACCATATCTTCGAACGCACCACACATTTGTCATCATTTGTAAATATAAAAACTAATACACAATGTTTCATAGAATAAATCAACTCCCGTCATCAAGTGATAAACTTGGAAAATGAAAAAAAGTGAAAAAAAACTTGATAACGAGAGTAGATGATACTCCCGAAACGTCGTGTATTAGTTTTTATTCACCCGATGACAAATGTCCGATTAAACCATATCAATCGTGTAAACAATCCAACATTATCAAATTACTTAAAAACCAAAATAACTCTCTTATTTTTAATCACAGAGACAACTTTTCAACGTCATTAGATGCAGATTTTGAAGCTGTAAAAAACGAACTGATGTAGGGTGTTATAAGGTATATTGATCCCAAAATGGTGCATAATTACTCTAATGGATAAGTAGACATTTCAAAGTCTAAGTTGTAGGCGTATCCATGGGAGGAAATAGCAACTGATCGTATTTTCTGTTTCCGAAATTTGTTGCCCTCAGGCCCCCCTCCCCTATAGCGAGTATAGGCGTGGCAATCTCGAAGATAATGGGATGTACACATTTTTTCATTTAGTTTTGGTATAAATCCCTCTCTCTCATCTTTCCTCTCAGGTCCCTCTTGACCAACTTTGTTATTTTCTGACCCAGAAGCGTATCGAGGGCTAGAGGTCTTTATTTTATTTTATTGTTTTATAACACAATGATGACCATTAGATTTTTTTACTTTAAACAACAAAAAAGAGAAATTTACTAATGAAATTATTGTGAGACATTCACGCTTGATAATAGAAATGAGAACAGCACGCACGCTGCGTGTTACAATAATATTATTTAAGGTATGAAAGATTATAAGTAAAATTTTAACGCTTAGGTTCATTATTAATTACTACGCACTAGACCTATAGAACTACGCCGAAACTCTTGTAATTAAACGGTCTAGTTAAACCGTGCTCGAAACTTTCTTTCCGCTCAAAGAAGAATTTATTTCATCTCCAAAGGAACTCTTTCCAACGACATCTAAATTGTCCTATTCGGAAACGGAAGTATTTAACGACATCAATTTATAGGTTAGCGGTCCAATTCACGTCTACAGTGGTGGCAGTTCTTGTTCCGATTTAAGACAGTTTCCTTAATTCTGACAAGTTTTCTTTCATTGATTAGTTTCTTTACGCCGGAAATTTTTGATCCATTACGTAAAATATATAAAGAGTAAAATCACATCTAAATATATAATTTTTAAAACAATATATGGTAATGGGAGGTGGTTGAAATTGTTAAAATTGAAACATTTTAGATTTTCTACAATTTACAGAAAGTCAAATCTAAACTTGTAAGAATGTAACAAATGGTTAAAAAATACTGAACAAACTTTCATCATACCCATCTTCAAACCAAATATTAACGAAACAACAAGCTTTTGTTAACATCATTTCAAAAATAACAGTTCGGTAGATATCAGTAAAAATAAAGAAAATGAACCACAAACTCGTCCTAAGTATTTATCATATTTGATTAAAATGGAGTTGAGGTAAATTATGTATATTTTTTTGCTTATAATTTCTAAACAGGACCGAGAGGTTTTTCGCCTTCAAATAGTAATTTTTCTTTCATTTGTAATTTTACACACTGGTTTAGGTCATTTTACGTCACAAACATTTTAATGAAATCATTAGAGCTAATTTTGAGGGATTAGGCCTCAATAAATAGACGTTTTCGAATGTTTTATTAATAACTTCCGAAGCGACGTTTTTAGATAAATGGTAATTTATATAGTTTTGTCTAGGCCCAAGGTTACATTTGAATAAATTTGATCATAATAGTTAAAGCTGATTTCCAAAGAAATCAAAATTTTATGTGTTTTTTTTATATGAGTTAACATAAAATTTCTAGTTATTAAAAAAAAAAAATCAATAAATCTGCAGTAAATCAGGCCAAAATATCTAAATAACAAATTTGATCAAAAGCGGCCCACCCGTTTGGGTTGTAGAGAACTTTTTACTTTGGGTATTTTCTGTTTAGGTTAAGGTCCTACATGTCTCTATGTTTAGGTTAGAATATCATGCAATATCTATATTGCTTATTGTTCTACATTCAAAACAAATTTAATGGATATCGGTTTACTTGGTCTCCAGAAATTAAGGAGAAATATGTTACGTTAACATCTCGTAAAATACGTTAGGTATTGGGGGGGGGGGAGTTGGTATTATTTCTAATATCTGGAATGCACGACCTTCAATTTATATACATTTTATTTATATAAGGCCTTACCTTGACTTTTGGGTTTTATAGTGTCCAATACATATATACACATATTTACTAACCACATGCTAATTCTGAATAGAAAAACGGCCAGACAAACGGATATTCCTACAGCTGGCTCAAGTCCTACAAACTGTGATGCAGAACCCCGTTTAGCTAGAGTGTCTGTCTTCTCGTTACCCTCAACTCCCTTGTGTCCCGGCACCCAGTGGAAAGTTACCCGGTTTTCCTGGAATAAAGCATTGACGTTCTCTCGGCATTTCCATACCAAACTAGTAGTGCCTGTAAGTGCATTAATTGCAGGTATCTGTATATAGTATATATCTGTATACAGTTGTTATTAAAGTCCCGCCTCAAATTCTCCTGTATTTATGGCCATAATCTCGGCCTGAAAAACTGTGGCATATTGTCCCAAGGGAAAAGAAGGCACCTCGGTCTCAGCCCATATACCCCTGCGCTAGTACCTGTCATAGCTTTTAAACCATCTGTGTACCACACCAGGTTTCCTGTATTTCTTAGAATTCGATTTTCGTTCCCCTCACATTGCATCGTTACTTAACCTTCACATACATCACTGTCCCTATCAACAACCTACTGCCTACTCCATATTAATCCCACATTCCATCAACCAACTAACTCTCTTCCATCTCTGGAGCCCCCGACCCTACTCAATTCAGGCCAATACTCTTTAAGGCACGTCCCTATTGATCATCAATAATCACACTCATTCCAACTCTTTAATCCTTAACATACCCAGCTAATTCTTTAAACCCATCAAACGCTTCCTTACTTACGAACTCCAATTTTCCTCTACATTCCTCCCTCAAATCTTTGTACCTCTCACAAACAAACAAACAAAACATGAACGCATCATCTATCTCACCATATTCACACTTATGTTCCCTTAACCCAAATCTATATAAATATTGGTTAGAACCCCAAGACCACTCAAAAATTGACAAACATCATAACCCGATTCTACCCATTTCCCTTTAATCCTCTCCCTCACATCTCCACACCACCTAAACGTCCATCTTTCTTTCTCTAAATTACTTCACCTTTACTGCCATTCCTCTATTTCCCAATCCCTCATAAACCTCTTACACTCCTTCCTCCTTATTCTCCACCCCCTCGATTCATCTCTTCATACATACTACCAATCTCTTATCCACTTCCAAATTCAGTGGCAATAATCTCCCAATTACATACACTGCATCCCCTGACATCGTTCTGTACCTCTTTTTCATACTTAACACACACACATTCTCTGCCCACCCAGCAACTTTCGTCTATCTTTCTCAACCATTCTGTCCCCCCCATGCTCCACAAGCATACGAAACTATTGTCACATAAATACCTCCATATATTTTTTTGATACTCTCATATCTCACACCCTTACAACCAAGTACCACTACCCACCTCACCACTATTACCTTGCACTCTTCCATCTTCACTATAGGCAGTCTCTCTTTCAGCAATATGGATAGAGGTATTACTCTCAGACTTGGACAATAAATTCCGCATTCAATGACGTAACTGACCTGGCGTAAACAATCATTGATAAAATGATTCAGTAATCCACTATAAAGTACCGTCGCAATTGTGTTGCAATCCACGACGGATTGAGGTTTATCGGGAAATGAACGCCAAAGAAATGAATAATTCGAGCTAATAACTGAAATACGTCTTGCTAATGGTAGAAACAATCTGTTACTTTTGTAACCGACCGTGACGGATTTATGATTGCCTGTGTTACAAAATTCCTAAACATTGTTGTTAATAGAAATTAATATGTCTAAACGGATTTGCTTTGTAAGCATGACTGTAGGATATAAATAAAGGTAATTATAATAATAACCATGGTAATTAAGATTGGCCGAAAGTGTGTGAAACAACATTAAAATGAGAAAATAACCGATGTTATCAGCGCATTATTTTTCAATTAAATACGTAAAAAAAGTAAGCAATTCGTATTTAACACCTTAAAAACAAAAAATTACGATTAATAATGTTTTGGATTTGTAGGAAAAGTAAGTACAACAAATGTCAAAATCAAACTTTTAGAGGTTGAAAATATAACGGTTATTTTGATTGTTATAACAATCGGACAATTAGTAAAAATTTTGATACATTTTTCTTTACCTATTAAACGAGACTTAGTTGGGAGAGCGAGGACTTTTCTCGGCGCAGGTCAGACTAGTGAACCGTCTGAGGCTAGGCAGATTCGAACCTTATGTATGCGTTGCCATTCCCCGTATGTTATCTACTCTCTAGTCTTCATTAGTCTAACTAACTTAAAGTAAATAGTTATATATATATATATATATATATATATATATATACAGAGTGATCTTAGGATCTCTAAAAATATTCAAAAATAATTTTAAATGGGAAATCTTCACAATTTATGTTTTTTGCCATACCGACTATTGTTATAAATTAATATAATAGGAAACTTACCGTCACCAATAGTCAATAGAAACGTTATTTAAACGACGGCCGTTTCGGCTATTCTGCCATTATCAAGTTTTCATAGGAGTCACTCCGTTGTCATGAACACTTAACACTTAAACACATAGTTTCACATGCATCTAAAATAAATACATACATTACGTCACACATTAAAACGATCGCATATCCGGTATGCCCACTGTCTAGCGCTGTACTACTGGGAAATCTTCCTTATTTTTTTATGGGATATAAAATACTGTATGCTAAAGTAATTTTGAAAAATCGCTGCCATTTTACAATAAGGAGTTTAATTTTTTTTAAATAGCAACAATTTACTCCAAATTGAAGATAAAAAATAATTTTTTTAAATACAGATGAAATTTTTGCAGTTTTTTTTTTTGAGGAAATGTAGGAGGGGGGGGGGGTTGTGTTAACGAAACTCTAAATATTACTAGGGCCTACTTCTCTCGAGAGACACTTATTTCATTATTTCAACAGATTTCTTTCACACGTAAGTAAAAATGGATTAAAAAAGTTTGATTCGTAACTGAATTAGCGTTAAAAATCTGCACTAAAACTCAACTAAATAATAATTTCCAATCTTTCATTAGCCGTAGATTCTAAACGATTGAGTATATATATATATATATATATATATATATATATATATATAAAAGTAATAAGGAAAAGTCTTGTTGTATGGAAGATCACCCATTAACATTTTTTGTATTTCATATAGTTTTAGAGACCATTTTGAATTGACCATCTTGTAAAACCATAATTGATCACCATAATGTAACCAGTTTGGACACATGCACGACTAAATTGTAAAATATTGAGACTTTCAGACAAAGAGAATACTTGTTAATCACTTTCCATTTTCACCCTATTTTTACCACTCGGCATAAAATTTTTAATAAAATATTGGATCATTCAAAAAAGAATATAAAATTACTTGATCCGCAGCCTATTTGCAAAATCGTAATACGCGATTTTGGAGTTTTTCTGAGCTAAATTTGTAGCTGATGTAGGATGGAACGGAAAATGGTACCAACCCTAGTTAGAGACACTTAATTCAACAGATCTTTTTAAATCAGAAAAATGGCGTAAAAAACTTTGGTACGAAAACCGAAACGAAAATGGCGTTATAAAGCTTCCCATTTAATTACTTTATTGCCATTATTATTTCACTTAAACTCGAAACATCTGACCATTAGGTTTGAACTTTTCAGCATTATTTACTTGACGAATCAAAAACATTAATAGTTAAATCCTAATGGTTAAAAATATTTTTTAAGCTAAGCGTTTTAGTTACAATTGTTGTAATAATATAATTATGTAAGCGTATTTTTAGCCTCCATTTCAGTTAAGATTTTCGTATCAAATTTTTCATAAGGATATTTTTTTGACTAAAAAATCTGATAAAAATAAACTTAACTTTTAAATATAATAGTACATAAATATAATAGTATAATAAAAAATAATACATTTAAGTAACAGATAATGTGGGCTATCGTAACAAACGATTGCTATTTTGAAATTATTTTGCAATTGTTTATTAACAATCACATTCACTGAATAGTAAAATTTAACTAATGTTGAGCACAATTGAAATTCCGGCGATTAGAAATTTTTTTACAGACTTCGTTATTTTAATTTTCACGTCCCGAGTTAAAAATTAAGTTTCTAATATCATTGGCTATAGATATTTAAGCTGCACAAAGTGATCTGCGATATCATAAATTTACAGATAAAAATTTATTTCTGAATTTTTTATTTTGAAAATTTTCTATCATTTTGAAATTTAATAATCGATAATTTTCGTTAACCAAAATTGTCCAACGATTCTTAAATATGAGTTTTCTTACAACATTTGAACAATATCCTACACAAAATAGTTATATTATTGTTATAGTTTTATTATTGTAGCTCATGTATCACTGAGGATGGAGACTTTGTCGTTGAAACGATTTTTTTTAAATAAACGTAATTTTTGTGAGATCTTGTGTTCGAGTTTTATTCTATCAATATTTATTTATAATATCGTACACAAATTGAGATATTTAGAGTGTTTACTAACGCTTATTATTAACAAAAGTTAAAATATGAACAATAATCATTTTAGCAAGTAGGAAAATTTCTGGTAAGCGAAACCTTACCTTTCTCAACAAAGCTGTATCAGGGCTATTTGTTGTAGTAACAGCTGATGCATAACGTATAGCATGTGACGAGAAAGCTCTCTGACTCAACAGCTTTGTACACACAGGTAAAGCATCGTCGATAAAACGTAGGGGTCCCTTGCGATTGCTGAACCCGTACTCCCTATAAACATCAGCTCCTGATGATGAAACAATTGATGAAACCAGCGAATAACTTTCTTATTATATTTATAAAATTCAAAATCAACGCCAAAAACACAACTTTTATAAACCCGATCTTTAAAAAAGTTTTTTTAAATGTTGGGTTTATTTTGAGTTTTAGGTAACTGATCAAGATCAGAAAAACTGATGTCAAATTCAAACCTGTGCCCAAAATACGTTAATTTTGATGATGATAACCATTTTATCGAAATGTACATCAGGGCATTTAGAGGAATAAACTAAATAAAGTACAATTAGTACAATAATTGTGCTTTATTTATTGTTACTAGTGATTGTGGTTAGGGGTATATTCAAACCATTATTGTGAATTCACCACAGTGCTAAAAAAAATGGTATCAAAACAGACATAACTAAATCGGGGTAAAAAGAGGCGAAAAATCGAGTTCCTAAAATTGAACAGTTATAAAATAATAATAAAAAGTTTGTACGTTGAAAAATAACACGGGGATATGTGATTTTTCTCCCCCCCCCATCATAAGGGTTGAAAGGAACTCAAGCCTCTTTTCAACTGCAAACTTTCACCCTTCTGCCAGCTGGACTCTTCCTTAGGCGTTAAAATATAACATTGATTTTGCATTATTATTGCTATTTTCAATAACACTCCGCTAAAAGCAAATATCATGTGTGTAACTTCTGACACTTTACCTGTTCTCTAGACTTACATAGAATCTTCGTTCCTATTGGTCGAAATGGAGTTTTTTTGAGTTGTTTGTATTCAAGACGAATACCATTCATAACAAATTTCTTTAGCGTTCTCAAATTATTCAATAACCAATAATTGTAATTCTTTTCTACATTAAAACATTGTAAGGGGTTTTAGGTTTCGACTTTACACAACAACATCAAAACTACTACTGTTAATAATAAAAAATAAAACCTCTTACAAATATTTTTGATTGTGTGTTAATAGGAACTCTCAAAAATTGTATCTTAATCAAACTTCAAATTTAAAAAAATATCAATATTTCAACATTGTATAATTTATTAAATTAACTTTTTAATAAACAATAACTGCAAGAGATTTGGGATGACATTTTATATGTATATTTTTGATAGAATAAGCACATTTTCCAAGGAGTCGGTGGCTGGAATCTGTTTGTTGACTAATGTTTAATGTTAATATTTATTTATTCCCTTTTTATACAATGGTTTTAATTTGTCGGACCAATTAAAAAAAACAATTTAGCGATAATTGGTTGTTGGATGAAGTTGTAGAACATTGACATTTTCCGACAACTATATCAGGAAGCATTTTCAATAAAAATACAGTTAATTCGCATCATTACATATTTTTTAGATGTATACACAATCTTAATTGCCAGGCCATAAACGATTATTATTGTACGAGTTATAACATCTGTATAAAACAAAAGTTGTTTTTCCAACTTTGCCTCCTTTCTCTTCTAAATGACTATGCCATATACTGTTACTAATTAATTAATTAAATTCTTGATTTGGTTAGAACATGCATTTCCACTTATCACTTACAGTACAAATTCGACGTTAACACATTATAATAAAAAAAAGGAAAAGAAAAATATTATAACTTTTAGTCAATAAAACATGTTTTAAGTGTTGTGAGTTCATTTTGCATTTTTAAGGTGAAAAGAGGAAGTATATTTAAAACTTTGACAAATTTAAACTTACCGTCTTAAAAATATAAGCTGTTAAAAATTCAAAACAAACTGACAGCAGTGGAAGATCATTTTGGTTTTTTTTAAAGTCCTCGCGAAACAAAATGATTTTTATTTCTTTTACGTGCAGTTTGATAGATTGGTTTGGGTCTTGAAAATATTCACAGAATTATCGATTTAAATATAATGGACTTCTTAAAAAAGCGTCCTTAGTTGTTTTTCAGATTTAGACCAGTAACTATAGAACAACATTTCTTTTGTTTTGAACATTGAACAGTAGTTTTGTTTGTGCTGTAAGGGAAATTGGTTAAAATCAACAGATTTGTATTGACAAAATATAAATTTTTGTTTAGTCTGATAACAGATGGGTTAAGTTAATTTTGAGTTTATTTTGTAAATATGAGATATGGCTAAAATATTCCCACATATTTGTTTGAACCACGTGTTTGTGCTGAAGAACACGACAAGAAACAACAGACAGATTTAATAATGCACATAACATGTTTTTCTGTAGAGTAAATCTCAACACGAATATTTCTGCAAGAATCTCAACATCTGTTTTTACCAATCATACAACTTCCTTATTCCTTCAGTTATTAATGGAAACAGTCATAAACGTCATAATTTCATTGATATAAGCGACGTGTTTTGAATGATTTATTTTACGATACAGTTGTATTCGGCTTAGTAAAACTACTTTCAAGCAAAGTCTATAAGATTATATAACACAATAAAACTATAAATAATAATGGTTATACTTTTATCCATGGAAAGTTAATATACGATTAAAAATAACTTCAAAATGTAACAAAATTAATTATTTATTTCTAAATTATAGTAAAACTATTTTTATTAAAGTGATTAATAACTTTCACTTACAAATTGTGTATTGTATACAAATTACGCCTAAGTACAGTATATACATTTAGGTTTTGCCTATCTAAGGGAGTAGTTCATGAAGATTTGGTGGTGGAAAGTTCGATTCCCGCCGGCCTCGTTGGATCCACCCGCGGCAAGGTCATACTCACTTTGCTGGACAAGTGGCACACGGTTCTACTTTCATCTTCTCCAGGTTTGCTGGACAAGCGCGCCTTCAGTAGCGTGTAAAACCTCGTAGGAGATACACCTGACTTCGAGTATAGGTTTAACTATTGGATACTACAGATCGTTGAGGTAAGAGTTCAGACTGTTCGATGGAATTAGCTTCAGTTATTTTACAAAGTATCAAAATTTGTTTTAAGTTATTTATAGTTTTTTTTTTTTAAATTATGCCCCCTGAATATTGTAAAATTAATTAAAAAAAAATAATAATAAAGATTATATAGGTTAGTTATGATTTAACAAGGCAGAATAGTTATTTAAATATTACTCTAAACATATTCTAGTTTTTACGATCCTTTAAAACTAGTTACTGCATGTTATTTTTAAAACAGCAGCGTAAAAACCACGAAGAAAGTGAATTTTATCAACATACAGGAAAGAAAATATTAAAATTTATTGTATACATTTCGAAATATTTTACATTGACTAAAATTGTTTGATTCTGTACTTTCTCTCCTCGTCATTATTTTACCCTAGATGAAAAGGTTTATTAAAAAAATAATGCATTATTTAAATTTTTAAGTTCCCGCTCAAATTTAAAATATAACTTTATGTATAAATGAACCATAGAAGGAGTATTTTTGAGAACACGATTAACATTTATCCGCCCTCTTCTGATTTGTTTGCAGATTTGTTCTTAAATTGATTAGAATTGAAAAGTTTTCAACTTAATATGCTTTAAATTTTAAGTACTGAATAGAATATATTATGCATATTAGTGTAAAAAGTGTGTGGAAAACAAAGTATATTTATTAGTACTAACAAAAGAAACCTTATTTTTAAAGTTTACAATGCATATAAAAAGTTATTTATTGGTTTTGTCTTGTATTTATTTGAATTTATTGTGATATGTTTATTTTTATATAACGTTTTGATCGCTAAATTCAATATCGGAATGTTTGGATATCAATATGTTTTGTTTGGTCCTTAGCGTATTATTTAATTCGTAAATCGTAATCTTTAGGAATATTTATTGCAAAATAAACAAATATTTTATTTTGGATTAATGACTTTTAACTCCAAATTATGTTATTTAAATACTAATTAAAGGATAAAAATCGAGAGATGTGACCAAAATAAGCCAGAGATGTAAACAAGAATTTTTTAGTCAGAGATTCTTTTAAAATATATATCCACAGAAATCTGGAAATCGATTTTTTGTTTATCAGAATATCGTTAAGTATATGGGGTAAAGTAAAAGTAAGTTTTAAATCATTAAAACTTCTATAGAATGGAAAGAAGGTAAGTATTGAACCAACACAAAATATATGAGGGGATTAAAACCAAAACTCATATGATCTAAAAACTAAATTTTAATAAACAACGGAAATTTAGGTGATTCACAATTTAATTCAAGTCTTTAAGCCAGTGTTTTCTTATATATTCTATGAACAAAAACAATTTTTGAAGATTTGTAACAACTATTTGTTGGTATTGAAGGTAAAAGTTAGGATCTTGTGAGCTTTGTTTGACATCCGTCGAAGGAACATATCACGTTTATCACTGACCATTGGGAAACAAGTGATTTTTATTATGAAGATTATGGAATGTGTGAATTTTGACGACTAAGTATGTGTAAGAATATTGAGAATTTAGATTTTAAATTCAGTGAACCGCCTGTCAAAATAGTAATAGAAATTTCATTTTGTATTTATAAATTGCAAACAAGCAGGTTGTCAAACATTAATTCAATTTTTATATTATTATTTTTTGTCTCAAAAATAAAACCAATTAAACTTTTACAAAAGTCTAATACTTAAAAAGTCGATATCTTTAGTTCTTTTTGAATAGGAACCACCTCATAGTTTATATGATCTACATTATTAAACATTCATTCTGTAATTATTATAAAATAATATTAAAAATTGCTATCAAACATTCCTTCTCTCATAACCACAAAATGAATAAATAAACAATAATAATACTGATATATGATAGGTTTAAACCGCCCACATGACTATTAAAACGGGTTCAACTTTAAATGCCTATTTTTCATGGAGATATTGTTAAGATTAACACAAACTAATGTCAGTACTCCAGAAGCAGAACAACAAACTAGTTGTTTAAAATTAAATTAATACACTTTGATATTTTAAAACCACGTGAGTTTTGATTCTAAACCTCTTATGGGCTTTCGTGTTGTTTTCATTTAAATTATTATTATTCTCTTGTTTGTCTAAACACTCTTAGAGTTTATTTGTTAGTTAGCTCAGCTACATTCGATGTAGGTTTAAAGTTATCTTAAATGTAAATAGTTTATTTTCAACTTATATTTATTTATAGATATTTTTTACGTTTTCCAGATACCAGAATAAACTGTTAGGTGTTAATGGAACTAACTCTTTATTTTGTTTGGCAAATTTTTAGTTTTGTTTCTATAGTTAGTAGCTAGCACAACTTATAACACGACCTATAGTGGGCTGCTATTGCTATCATATTAAAAATTATTGTGAGAAAATAATTTTTGAGATAGAAAAATATTCCTCAAAATGGAACTGAAGGTTACCTAAAGCGATAAAACTTCAATATATTTTAATGGTGTAATTGTTATTTAAAAATTGTGAACTTTTTAATCGTTAAAATTACTACTTTGAATAAACCTTGTACTTTTAAAATCTTTAATATAATATATCTCCATTATATTTTTGTAATGAAGTCTTAAATATTATTATGGTATTGTATTTGTTTGTCTTCGTACTACTATGAGCTATGAATACATTTTTCCTATTCATCTTATTAACATTAACTCTCTTCCCAAATTGAACAAATCTGCAATTCACTTCGAGTTACTATTTGGCCTCTCAGATTAGTCATTTAAAATAAACGTCGCAAGATATCGCAAAAGTTTTTCATTTACGCATCCCCAAAACTAAATAAAACTCAACCAAAACTATTCGTCACAAAAAAATGAAAATTCAGTAGTTTGAAAAAATACTTGTGTTTAAACAGTGCCTAAATTTGATTAATTTGGGTCATAAATGCATCTTGAGCGTAATCGTAAAAACAAAAATAAATCTTATCCACCCTTATTAAGAGCGAATTTTTAATAACAACTGTCGAAGTTAATTTTTGTCCCCCCCCAATTATACCTGAACTGTAATATATCGTTATTTGGTATTTGCACACGGGTTTCGATCATTAATATTAACATTTAATTTAAATGTAAAATTTTAATTAAATTAACAGATTCGATTTTTAGAAATCACGTTTTGATTACAACCCCTACGATTGATGTTTTTATTGTGTTTACAGATAACTCCGTCATTTTTTCTGGAGACCAATACGTTTCATTTAGGTTGTTAAAGGCTACATTTGAACACATTCTGATCACGGTCTTCAAGCCGATTTTGAGAAAACAGTAACTTGGTTTTTTTAAAGATGATATTTCTTAATAGATTTTGATGAATCTACATTCTGTATTATCTTCTTTTTTCTTTCTGGAAGAGAGGACTTGTACTCCTAATTTCGCATCTAAAAAAGTCAATAAATAAAAAATAAATAAATTACCATGAAATGGACTGGAGGTTGAACTGACAGAACAACAAAGTTGTCTCTTAAATATTTTACGAAATAGAATTACAGCACTGATATTTGTTTATCTATAGTTACATGATATTCCTTGAACAATGAGGAAGCATACGGTCTATTTTGTAAGCAGCTAAGGTCTTTAATGGTCATCCATACACTACAACGTGTGAATTTTGATTTATAATTGTCGAAATGGTTTCAATCACCAAAGTAACTATGAATTATTATGTTTGCTTTAGCAAAATGTTTGCGGGACATATACAACAAAGATTCTCCTTAATTTATGAAACGGTTGAATGAATAACAAAAACAAATTTACTTACATTTATTATATTCAATAAATGTAACTACATTTTTCTATTTCAATCCAATTTCATTCACTAAGACCTAAGGACTGAAAGTGAAATTTTCAAATGTGCACTTATAATAAATTCCACGATTCTATATACGATCACTTTTTAATACATTTTTCTTCTTGATACTTTTTAAAGATTCTTTAAAAACCCAAAAGTCCGAAAGTTTTAAATTATTAAATTGGACTATAATTATTTAAATGCAAATCCTATTAGAAAATTGTAAAAAAAAAAAATTATATATATATATTTGTTAATTCGAACCATGAATCCTCAAAAATTAAATATAATTGTATTTTTTTGTATTAACAGCAAAGTTCTGGTTCTTAAAATAAATTTTTTATAATTTAAAAACTTTTGAGAGCTTCTATTTTATGAAAAGTACGAAGGAAAATGTCTCAAAATGTGATTTTAAGAAATAGTGGAATCAAAATTATAGGTTTATATTTGGAAATTTCACCCCTGGGTGCTCCTTTTGGAGTGTGGGAAATTGGGTTATATACAAAAATGAAGTTCCATTTTGATTGAATGTAATCCAACATGATTGAATATTTAAAATAACTACCAATAAAATTCCCTTTAAATGTCTTTAAAAAAAATTAACTTTGTAAACAAAATTGTAGGTTTTCATTTTATAAGAATTGAGTCACAAATAATAAAATTCTTTTTAAATGTATTTTTAAAAAACAACCTTTTAATCAAAATTAAGGTTTTCATTTTATAAGAATTGAGTCACAAACTATGAAATCGATTTTCATGAAGTCTGGTACACTTCCATTTAAACAATTTTGTTGAGTCGTATTTATAAAAAAATGAGTCAATTTATGGTTATACCATACAAAAATAAACATACACAGGGTTTCTCAAAATTTAAGATTTTGTTCAATTCTTTTAAGTAACGTCCATAAAACAGAAAGTATTGGCTCGCTATCTTTCACAAATTTTAGTTTAGGAGTTAAGTGAAGAAAAAATGATACTCTGGTGTCGTTTTGATATCAATGACCGAATGTATCAAAATTCGCTGAATCTATTTCAATTATATCTTAGTAAAACATCCAAATAAATTATTATTTTGTAAAATTACCGATTATATCTTACACTTTCAACAAATTAGTTATTTAAACCAGTGCTTCAAATTTCAAGTAGTTAGTAAGGTTCGAAGTAATTTAAATGGAGATTCAATGATATATATATATATATATATATATATATATATATATATATATATATATATATATAGTGTGTCCCAGGAGCAAACTCATGTGAAATGTTTTCCGATTCAGTTTATTTAGATCTCAGCGTGACACCGTTATTAAAATGTTGTTTACTATATATGTAAGTTTAACATAAAAAAATTCAATAACTTTAATAATTAATAATTACGTCTATTTTAAAAGTACGACCTACACTTCAAGTTTGTACCAATACCCAGTTTGGCCCGATAACCCAGTACACCAAGTTAATGCTTTTTGCTTAAACCTTACTGTTTCATATTGAACAGAGGATATATTATTTAAAAACGGACTGAAAAAACATATTATTTTTAAAACTTGAATTGTTTGGTCGTATATAATGTAAAAGTGTCTATAATATGTAAAATATTGTCAGGAACAATTAATTTTTTTTTATAAAAGTCTCCAAAACCTATATTTTGGTTTAAAAAAAGATTTTTATGCAATTTTTTCCTAAATTTCAATATTTGTTTTTTGTTCTATTGTAAGTAAAAGATGTACGCAGCAACTAATATGATTCATAAAAAAACTTCAAAACGTGTACTTTGGCTAATAATTATATTTTTAATAACAATATTATAGAAGCCAACGACCAAGTTAATGGAATGCATGTGTCAGCAAATAGTTACTCTCGCTATGGGAGAAAATGACAATAAACATATAACATATATTATGTTTCTATATGTAATTCATACTTTAAGACTATCATTATTTAACTGAACCTCAATAAACCTAGCAAAAAGTAAAATATTTGTACATATTTAAAAACGATTTTTCAAAAAATAAACGTTTCTTAATATCAACTGTTTCTTATTACTACTAGAAGAAAGTTTCTAATGAACAAACGTTTATTGTTGAAGCAATCACATACTCTAGACATTTTTTATTAAACAATATTTTGTTAACTAAGAAATTGCCATGCTTTACCTATTCCAACAGTCGAGTAAAACATTTGCATTAATATAGACAGAATGTTTTAGACCGTGTTCATAATATACTCGGTTTAAACAAAGTATTACAAAATGTCTTTTTTAAACACTTAAATTGAGATAGTCTAATTCTTCGAAATCTATCTTTACTATATTAAAATCAAACAAAGAGTTGCAATAAATTTTTTTTTTATTTCCCTTGACATACACACATGCAGTGATATTTATCTTACGAAAAACTTCCTTTAAGTCTGAATAAGGTATTGCATGATATTATTTTTCCAACTTTTGTGCTGGTTTTTGGAGATTAACTGGTAGGTTTTTGAAACTGCAAGGTGGTTTGAAGAGGTAGACGTGGTCAAACTGTTCATTTATAAAGATTATGCCCAATTTTTATACGATATATTGTTTATCTACGCCTTTAAAAGCCAGGATATCCAAAATCTAGCCCATACTTGTAAAAACTTAAATAAACGCCGTTATGCGGTTTACCGCTGAACTGGAATTAATGAAATATATATAAAGGTCGTAATTTGTCTTAAGTTTTAACAAGTGTTCTGATATATCAGACAAACGGATCGTGGCCAAACCGGAACAGATACAATTAAATGATTTTCGTATCCCAGATTACAGGGATGGAATAGAATCCATATCAGGTACGTCTCTGGATGCCTGCCAGCACCTCCATCACATCACTCTAGGCTCCAGAAACGGGAGATGAATTGAAAAATATTTGTATTATATAATTATAGTGTACTATGGGTATGGGTGTAGTGTTCCAGTTCTTCTTCAGTAAAATTGGTTTAAAACAAGTTTATTATACAATTTTCTCAGAATTAAATTCTCTACAAATAATAATTTATAATTTTTTAAACTATCAAATACAGCATGAATTTTGGGTTTATGTTAATCTTGGTTAGTGAATACGATTACCAATGTTTTCTGTTTTTGGTCACTGATTTTGTTACCCTTTAGCTAAATAAAAATTAAAACATTAAAAATTAACAAAATAAAAATATTTTAGTCGCTACAGAAGGAAAATATCTAGCCACTAGTAATTTTTTCGTAAAGTTAACAGTTTTCTAATAAATCGACGCTAAAAATTTTTAACTGCCGCCATTTTGAAACTGTAGAAATTCAAGTGTTTGTTTTGGTACACTTGTAAAAAGTTACATAATAAATGTATGTTACAAATTTGAACTCAATATGTTATCTACTTCCAAAGTTACATTTTTTTAAAAAAAGCAGTTTGGAAATTAAGAATTTCCGGACATACGTTTGTAAAATTTTTTCCATTAGTTTGGTGAACTGTGAGGTGTGTCGATTTTCTCCAGGGACCCGGTGTATAATGAAATCACTATTGTTAAAAGTTTGTTTTAAAATTTTTACTTTCGACATTTTTATCATATGGATATTGGGTACTGCAACAAAGTTAGACTCAGTACACCGGCAAACAGCCGATTTTGTGTAACATCAGATTTCACGGTTTCTGGACAATATTGAAAATCGAGCAAAGTATTTGTTAAGATTTTTTAATGTTTTATAGTTCAGATATGTTAACTCTTAAGTTTGTTTTCTACCAATGTACAAGACCAAGAAGTAGAGATGGAGTCAATAAATTACATAGCTTGATAAAACGGAAATGTCTTTTACTGTTTTATTCATCTCAATACAACAGGTTGTACGCTACATTAACGATAGAAGGAACTTCCTCTTCCTAGATACAAGATTTTAGCAAATTTTCTATTCTGAAATAAGCTATTGCAATCCACCCTATGAGTGGCCTTATGATATCCCTTTTGAAACAGAAAATTCTGTATCTATGAATTCTTGTGAATGCCAATAAGGTTTGTACAGAAATGGTAACAATGAGATCTTTGGAACTTCTGATAGGAGTACAGTCCTTCCGGTAGGAGTAATTTCATCATTTTTTGCTCACTATAAATATAAATTTCTTCTAGAAAATAACCAACAGGTTATAAATAGTTCTTATGTATATAAATATAATAGAAAAAGTAAAGTTTAGGGTGTGAATTATAGTGTATGTCAGTTAGTCCACCATTACGTGATTGGAGGTTTTTTAGCGTGGATCAACATCAAACATTTTTCTAATTAAGTTTGGTAGTGAAATTTCACCACTTTGAGATATAATATAACTGGCCAAGAAGCTGTTTTACTTTAAATATTTCGGTTAAAAAAAATTACAAAAAATAATAACATTAAATATAAAAACAAAAATGTAAGAGACAAATTGTGTTCCCCTTTGAATAGAGAACAAAGTTTTTGTCATTGTCAAGGTCATTGTTGTTATTTTAAGTAAAAGGATAGTTAAATGTCGATAAACAAAATTGATATGAATCAGTTAAATTGTCAATGGTATGCACAGGTTGTCAAACTGCAGTAGATGAGTTACATAATTGTTGTAGTTATGCAAGATCTTCCAAAAACGTTGAATTTCCCGATCGTTATTTTTCAACAACAAACATATATAAAACACTGCGTGTAGAATTTGAACTGGAATACACCAAAAACTTCGGTTACTAAAGAGAGAATCATTTATTCCTGATTCTGTCTAATTTGTAGGTTACGTTTTTTGTACCAAAACTCTTTGTTTTTATCGTGGGAAAACACTGGACATCAATTGATGCAAAGTTTGAAGTGAAGCTGCATACAATAAGCTATTGTTACAAGGAGGTCATGAATGACATTTTGCTAAAATACGAAGTCGTTGATTAGATGTTATTAAGGCCGCCGAGATTGTCTCTAGCTGGACTAGAACTGTAATTTGATGGACTTTGCGGTAAACGCTATGGACCAGCACTCGTGATTTCTCTTCAAGTTCATCAAAACACATTTTACTAGGGAACAACTTTATTGATTAAGATACGAGATTTAGACATTACGAGCGTTCGATATATTTGTTTCGAATAGTTGTTTCGATATAGTTGATTCTTTCAATGCAGACCAAGAGAGACGAAATCTGAGATATAAATAATTTATATATTAGAAATATATAATATTGTAGTCGTAATAGTAGGATAAGTGCAGCGATCATGATACCTAAAATAATGTTTACTACAGGGAGGGGGGATTTTTAAATAATTTTTGAAATAAGACAAGAAAATGTATAAATGAAATTCAAAATTTTTGATCGATCCAAAATATTTTTGTTTGTGTAATGATTGGGACACTTTTTTTTTTTGCAAGTTTCATACGGTACAAGATAAATTTGGTTAAACATTCTAAAAACGGTAACTTATATTATTTAAGACTTTTTACATCTTTCTAATGAATAATACAAGATATAGATCCCCCCCCCCAAATAAAGAGTATATCTTGAAGGCACTACAAATTTGTTTATTTCTGTTTGTTTAGATATAGAATCGAAAACCATACCTAAACAGGGAAATCTGCACAAAAATTGAAATATTTTGGAAACAAAAAAGTTTTTATAGTAAAAGGATGGCCTTAAGTAATGTGTCACATGGCCATCTTTGCATTTAATTTTTTTTTTTTACTTCCTTCCCACAATTTAGTGAGGTGAATCCCAAAATTTCAAATAGTTTTAAATTCAGTGATTTTGGGTAAAGAATTAAAAGTTTATGTGGAATTATCCGGGTAAAATCTGAGGAAAAAAATTGAAGAGGGTTTTTCTTAAAACTCACCAAGTATAAAATGCGTTATATTCACTCGTAATGACAATTTTTGTAAAAAATTGCAGAAAGTTTAGCACAAATATAGGTTTTAAAAATGGCTGAGACACGTTCTTTCAAAATACACACACAAAAAACTGGAACCAGAGATGTTGGTTTTTTAAAAAACATATATTCCTATTTTTCGCCTTCACGAATCACAATTTTTTGGCAATTTTTAAAATATTTACCATAAACATAATACTTTAGTGTATTTTATACTGTGTATAAAATAAGGAGAATTGACATTATTGAAAATAAGACGCTGGTTTTTGCTTTCCGAAATAAGAATTGCTCCCATTTTCATAACCTAATCTAAGCTTCCCTCTATTTTAATACCTGGTATTAATTTCACCTATAGGTTTTGTATTAGCTTATTGTTTAATCAAGTTAAAAGAAAGGGCCGTTATATGCAATTTAATCCATCAATATGGACTAAAAAAAATTGAAAAGACCGCCATATTGAAATGTTTCTGCCGAATATGTTACCTAATGAACTTGTGCAAGATATAAATAAAACTTGTGTAAACTAAATTTGACTAATAAGTTTATGCGTAGCCTATAACTTTATACACTTAGTATTTATTTGTTGAAAATAATGACAATAGACTTCTGGCCTTTGTTTTACCAAATCAAAATTTTCAATGTATAGATAAATTTATAATCTAGACTGGTTTCAAATTGTAGGATTGGTGCACACTTCAGGTTTTCAGGTATGGATTTTATTGTGTGTAGCTAGTTTCCTATGAAAACATTCTAATAAAAATATTAGTGTTTTTGTTGTTTATTTTTTATTGTATTTAGAATTAAATTATGATGGATAAGGATCGGTTTTATATTCTATTATTTACCCCTAAGCCAAAATTTGGATTAAGCTGTTGCTTTTTGTACAATTATAGTTTTACTCAAACTTCTAATATATTAGATTAAAATCCGATTTTACTTTGAGTATGTTTATTTTTTCTTGTTTAAAGACCAAAAACCACTCGGTCTTGTAAAAAGAGGGAGGAAAAAAGATAAAATGAAGAACCACTAGTCTTCGAATACTTTAATAGCGTCAGATTCAGAATAGATCAAATGTTGGTCAAGAGAGACCTGATAGAAAATTAAGAGAGAGTGATATAACCCAACACTACATGAAAAAGGTGTAGATCCAGCATGGTTCTTCGGGATTTCTAGACTATTTATGGAATTAGTAATGTATATACGGGTGGAACTATTAGTAATGTTTTAAACGGATCCAGGTTGTATATACGTCTGTTTTTGCGCGTAAAAGACCCCCCACCCCTACACACAAATATATATATATATATTTGTGTAAAATTATGATCTTGATACAATTGCTTAACACTTTCATAATAAATATACACTAATTTGCACAAGGATATACATCATATGAAAGTGGCCTCCAATTTTATTACTTTCCAACAAACTAGTTTTATCCAATATAACTAAAATTCCCCATTCACTTAAATAAACAAGTACAGACCAAGTAAAGTCACTGACAACTGGAAAAATGATTACTAGACTGGAAAGTTAGAAGAACGGGACTTGGTGTAGGCGCGACGGTGCAGACACCTGATGCTAGGGACATGACTGTAGAAAACTGAAAGCTAAGTGAACTTTAACTTCTGACCTAGAGCTGCTTGATCTACTTCCTCACTTTCATTTGCTATTTATAGATTTATATTCCATTGCCAAGGCTTCCTTCAAGGTGTACATTGGAAATAATATTTATAAGTATATGATAAAATATGTTTTTGTTAATTTTAAGTATTGGCTCTTTCCAATCTCGTAAAAAAATGGTTTGTAAAATACGCTAAAATAAACCAAATGTTATTTTTAAAATGTAGTAGCGTCATGTTTAAAAAGAACTTAAAAGTTCGACCAATGAACTTAAGTTACATATATATAACATAAATATTTATATATCCGGATATAATTTATATTTATCCGTATACTATAATTTATAGTATACGGATATATAACATAAATATGTTTCAATAAATCCAAAAAGTTTATGAAATTATGTGTTCAGACTTTCAATAATCATGGGAATTTATATATGAAAATAAACTCAAAATCTTGTTATTCTCTGTGAATTTCTTACGGAAGAACTAGAAAGGTCAACAATTCGTAATTTTTTCTAAAGGTTTCGTTTACTTTTTTTGAGTTAAAAAAAAAAAAAATTCTAAAACTGGGTTTCGTGGTGCATAACTGTACCATACAAAAAAGGAGTACAGTAAAATGAAAATCAATTCAATCATTTAGATTGCAGATATGGTAATTTCGGACGTCCTGATCATCATTAATGTTTTTTAAATGTCTTATGCGGATTTAAAACGGAAAGTTAACGAGTTATTTTTTCGAAATATTAATGTCGTTTATAAAATTTGAAAAGCGGAAATATAATATGCTAGCATTGTGCTGTAAAAAATGGCACGTCTAAAGCATTTGGAAGCTATCATACAAATAATAAAACGTACTACAGTCTTCGATTCCATCTCCTGTCACCAAACTTTTAGTTCAATTTTTATGTGTAATGAAATATCTCCTTGTCCCCTGAGTAGGGTTTCGGTTCTGGTCTTTCGTGTAGTAAAATGTTTTTCATCAATTTCCAAATATAACTTTCCACTTTTAATTTTTATCACCACTTTCTCCAGCTGAGTACTACATTAAGTTTAGTTCTTCCATTTTTTCATAATGGGGAGAGAGGAGGGAAATAATCAAATTGAAGATTAGGTATGTTTCAAGAGGTGTAAAGATCTCAACTTCTACTGTACAAACGACCTGAGCCTAAACTCTTTCATTGAACGATAACTTTTTTTTCTCCAAATCATGTAGACGATAAGTAAAAATTACGTTAAATTTATTTTTGTACATATTTCATTTTTAATATCATAGGTCGATATTAATTTTTATTTTACATTGATCTCAAACGTGACTCTTTATCTTTTGGAAAATATTTGTAATGTATAGCCAAGTAGTTAAAATTTTGATTTTATAAACGAAAATTTGTCTATCGAATATGAATATTTATAAAATATAATTGTCCGTGTGTGAACAAAAATGTATCCATTGTTTGCCATTATTTTCACCAAAATAGGTTTAGTTTTACTTTTATTTTACAATTATGAAAGAAGAAATAACATTGTATTGGTGAGAAAAAGGCGATGGTTTTCACGCTTTGTGTTCCTAAAACACGTTTATAATTTAGTTTTATTATTGTCTATTTATGTTATTTTTTTAAATAACTTAGTTTGAAGGATACAGCGATAGTTACGCATTATCTCAAGATCTTTGGGTCCAATATCGCAACATTTTGATGCTGCATACAAATACTATTGAATAATTACATTTTAATCAGTCATTTAGAAGTGGAATGATAATTGTTAAGCTTTAAATTACAATTATTAGTTTGTTTTTTATGAAACATATAATATTTATGTATTTTGGAAAGTTGAGTAGGGTTTATATTTACAACCAGTTCTCGAGTTCCCAAATTTCAAAATACAATTTAGAAATTTGTTATTTGTTAACTATTTTAAAGAAAATGATATGCGTAATTTATATATTTTAAGACTCCGAATTTGAATGACATCCTGTTCTATTAAAGTAGTTAGTACGGGATAGTCATGTGCTGAAAACAATGTGTCATCAGTGGTTGTAATATACTGTGAAATCTGGTCGAGTTATACAGTTTGAAAGTTTCCACAGAATAAAAATGACAGTTAAGTTAACAAAAAAGAAGTTGAAGTTATGGTACTAACCCAGCCTCATAATACAAAGGAATAGAAGCAGATTCTCTAAATATAATGCCCAAAAGTTGATTTCTTGGGCCTTGTAGGAAATGTTAAATTGTATTGTTATTTAAAACATTTGTTTCGAATGTTTTCTGAATCTTGTAGGTATTGTGTATATCACTACTTTCTTGGCGTTGGCTAGACCCTAACTGGCTTTGTAGATGTGTATATATTAAAATGTCTCCACTCATTTCGCTCGTGTTAGTCTTGGCCTTGGTGGACCTCGCTATGTTCGTGCCGGTGACGCGATCTGCAGGATCTGGTAACTATATGAATATCACAATTTTTTGTAAGATTAGGGTTAAAAATCACATTTTTTACAATAAATTCGCTATTCGTCATCGTAGAGAGGTGATGTTGGTACCATTATATACATAATTGAAATCTGCACTATCTAATCTAGTGTGTTATAAGTTGAATAACACACGAACTAAGAAAAAAAGAGTTTAAAATGACTCCATTTTTAGCTGAATTTCAATAGGATTGTATTCATATAACTTGTTTACGTTCAGAAGAAGACGATAGATGGACGTAGGTCGAAAATCATGTTTTCGTTCTTCTGAAACGTAGATAAGTCAAAAACGGAGATTGGCATTTTGCAATTATCAAGGTATTTTGATTTCTTATACGTATAAGTAAAAATGTAAGATTTAAGTTCGTTCTAGTGAAGGTAGGCGAACTTTGGACAATCCTCAGCCAGAGGAGGACCAAGGCCTTGAAATATCCTTACTTCAAGATAGCCTCAGGATAATAAACGAGTGCAAGGACCGTGAGAATTTCTTATGTACGAATGTAATCAGTCATTCATTACATTGACGATTTTATAATATAAGAATTCTAGCTATTCCGATTCAAACGAAACTAGACAGGAATGTCCAACGAGCCTACACATAGGTCAATTTGCCGCAAGTTGTGTTAGGCTTCATCAAGCCTGAAATTAACACAGGTAAGCGGTCTTCTCTAAACATCTCACACAGAAGGTAGGGTTTTAAAGTGTTCGTCTCACTTATTTTCAATAGGGAATTTATTTTTACTCCAAATTGAAGATACAAAAATAATTAAAAGCGCACCTAAAATTCGCTTCGCTCGTGTCGGTTACTAGACTCAGCCGGGGATCTTGTAACTATACACGTTGTTTTCTTGGGAGGTTATGGTTTCAAATTACATTTTTGACAAAACTTCGCTATTTGTCATCGTAGAGAGATGGAGTTGGTACCATTTTATGCATAATTAAAATCTGTAGATTTATATTTAATATAGTGTATTATAAGTTGAATAACGAGCGAGACATGAACAAATATATTTAAAATAGGCGTCATTTTGACAATTTAAATTTCCCATTTCTATATGAACAGACTATACCTTGAATGTCAAATTTTATTCCGGATTTAAAGTTATTTGATAGTGATGGATTGTTCATATTATTAATATGGTTTAATCGGACCTTTGCCATCATTTTGTTTAGAAAATTAACACACACGATACTTCGAGAAAATTAATCAACAATTATCAAGCGTGAAACTAGATCATAAAAGAGAGAAAAAAACACCAACATAGCCTAATAGCCTAGGAAACTAAAAGTAAACAGATTGCTGGGCCTAGATATGGCTAAGTTGGACCTTATTGTATAGTCAGCTCTAATTCAAGGCACTAATATAATTTTAAAAAATGTGCCTAGGGAATTTTTGTTTTACTTAATACCTTTGATTAGCCAGACCTAGTTTTAGGCTTGAGTACTTTGCTCAGATTATAGGTTTAGTTTTAGTTTCCAACATGGCCCTAGGATATATTGGTGTTTATCTATTTTATGTTCTATGTTCTATGTTCTATGTTCTAGTTTCACACTTGATAACGAGAGTTAATTTATTCTCTCGAAACGTCTTGTATTAATTTTCCATACACAAATGATGGCAAATGTCCGATTAAACCACATTTTATGTTCCTACCTTCAATTTTGCTGACATAATGACGATCACAACATGTCGAAAATCACTTTATTGGTTTCCTGAAGCAATGAAATGTGAAGATGAAAAAAAGCGAAAGTCAATATTGTTTTGCGATTACAAAACTCGACATATACTACGTATATTGATTAAGTAAAAAAGGAAGAAATCTAGTCTTTTAATCCAATATGTTAGCCACATACCAAGTATTGTTATTTGAGTAGTTTATTACATCTTTATAAGTTGCGTTTTACTGTTTCTCTATAGTGTTGAATGGAAAATTGCACGGAAGTATCAATAAATAGTGCATGAACTCACACCTCCCACGATCATCATGCTCCTGTTGCATATCATTACAGATTAGTTGAAGTAGCCATTTTAACAACATTTATATTATAATTTTCATAACAATTGATTGATAAATATATATTTTTGTATTTGACTAAATCTAATGTAAGAAAAAAAACACAAATTTAGGTTTTTCAAAATCGGATATAACGATCCAAACAAAACGTGTTACTTGCAATTTATCAAAAATGTCAATCTACGAGTTATTGGTAAAAAAAACAAAACAAAAACAACAAATTGTTTTAAATACCATAAAACTACGGATCTGTTATAAAATACTTAATTTCTTAAAATCAACCATAACAATTTCGTTTAAATTATAATATGTGAAGAATAATAAAATAAACGTTTGATAAAAATTCCAATTAAAAACATCCTCGAAAATGTATCTCGATTTAATGAAATACGAATTACTCTTAGGATGTTATATGGACAAGCGAAACAAGTTTAGGCTCTTTGTTAAATATATAAATATTTTTTCGAAGACAGCGTTCTTGGTTCATGTACACATTGATTAAGAACTACGGAACTGATATTTTTGGTTTTGGGGTGAGTGAAAAAGTTCCTGAACCATTTATTTTTAAGACAGAGTGGAAAAATTTTTTGAACAACTTATGTTAAATTCGAAGTTTAAAAAAAATGTATCTAGAATATTTGTATATTATAAACAAATGTATAACATAATAAACAAATTTATTTGTATTAATGATCAAATACATTTTAATTTGTTTTCTAGATACATTTTTTTAAACGAACGAGTAATAAAAATATATTTACATTTTGAGACCACCTTTATTTTTACCCCCACTGTTAATTTCTTGTACTTTATCTCACATGTTAGAACCTAAAAGGTTTGATTTTTCGAAGCATACATTCTTGAGACAAAATGTAACAAAAATATCATAGAGAAAGACTCAATTCGAAAAATGGCATAAAAATATCTCAAAGAGCACAAAACGTGTTTTCTTTACTACATAATTTGAAAATAAAGAATCTACTTTTTGTCTTAAATTTAATATTTATGTGTGTGATAAACAATGTTTTATGTCGTCATTATCTTCTATGCTCTCACTTGAACGGTCATCTGCACCGTTATACTTTCTAGCCTCCAGCTGTGCATACTCCAAATAAGTTGAATACATTACCCTGTATATGTTGCCTGATTACCGGAAGGGTTGTATTGTTTAGCTTTAGTCACTTTATTAGACATTAAGCTACTGCAATCTGGATGTTTAATCCAAATAGTATCATCCACGAAGAAGAAAAACCTTTTGTTCGTTGTTCCAAGAAATGACAAAAGACTTTATTATTTTTAGATTTTCGCATAATACGTAGTTGAATGTTATGTGATGGGTCATTTTTTTTTGGTGTTTTAAGGCGAAAAACTGTTTCGGTCATTATCTCATTACCGTGATGGGTCAAAAGTCGCTATAGTGTTTTTTGTAGATATATACATTTTGATTTCTACTGGGGCCAAAAATTGTTTTATGAAATGAAGTCAGTCTCTCGTCTTTGTAGTGCCTTACATCCCAAACGTATTAACAGATTTTAATCAAATTTGTTAGGTATGTGGAAATATTTGGGGCAAATTTTGAAACTTTTCTTTCGATAATCCAAAATTTTAGTAAAATGTGAAGTTTAAATGACGCAAGTCAACGGGTTTCAAAATGGTGGCCAGTCTAATAGCGGGAAAACACGAAAACTGAAAAATAACTGGGGCTAATGTAATAGAATAAAGCATTTAAAATATAAATACAACATTTAATAGTTTCTATTTAAAAAACTTCATTTGTTGCCCAGGTTTTTAATTTTAAATTTTAAAAGTTACGTATACTTTATCCTCATTGTGTAAAGCAAATTTCATCCGGTTTATAAACAGGACAAGAATCAATAATGTGAAAAATTAGTTACATCAAATTAAAAACAAATTTTTATTCAAAGTTGTTTAACTATATCTTGTTCTTTAGAAATTCAGTTTCAAAAAAATAGTATTTTATTATGTATGCATATTTGTTTTAACGTAGTGCCATCTTGAAACGAAACTGATTTTTTCTTATTTGTGAAACTTTTATCTTTTAAGATTCAAATATGTTTATCATGTAAACAACAAAACTTTTATTCATCCAAAAATTCAAGGCGATTTTCACCAATTTGTGGAACCGATTATCAACCAATTTTTAAATAACTGAAAAACCTCAAGATCTTAAAAATTGAAAATGAGTTTTATTACTTTTGTCTAATTTGAAACAAAAATAAACATCTGATTTTATTTTTAACAACTACTAAGTTTTCTGTACCTAATAAAGTAGATACTTATTGTAGGATCTCTATTGGAAAGTCATTACTGATAAACAAATATATGGTTTTAAATTGGCAGTTAATTCACTTGCTCATGATCCTACATACTAAATCTAAACAAAATTGTACCTAGAGCGAAATAATTATAATTTCTGTATTAGAAAATCAATTTCCTGCGGTGGATGCGCGGGTTCGAATATTAATTTGCTGAAACATGTTCTGGACTTTGTAAGACGAAGACGAAGGCGAAGTATGCAGTGTTGCGGTTGTGCCAGATCTACTTGCATGGATGCAAATAATTAGTTCTGCAATAGCTAAGAGAAACTAAATCTAATGTAGTTATGTGGTTTAAACTTACAATAATTAAAATCAATTGTGTTAGGAATCAATTTAGATTGAAATTAATAATGTCTCTCCAATATGTTTGCGTTAATATTTCATTATTATTTTAGCGTTGTAGTACTCACAATGTCCCTTACGACAGCGATCCTTACGCCTAAGGATACAGGATTGTAATGTGCGGTTGTAGCATGTAATAATATTGAATGAGAACTTTATAATCTGTTTCCGCTGTCCGAGATTGTGATGCTCGTTAAATATTTTGAATTGAAAAAGTAGATATTCCTTTTTAAAACATTTAAAAACAAATTCGTAAACAATTTATCATTGCCTGTATGATACTGTGCATTTCATGAGTGTCCAGGTATCTCTACAACTCAAATAGCTGATTTTTTAACGTTTTCACTAACCACACCCTTCCGTAGTTTAGGTTGAACATGGTAAGAATGTATTTTAAAATATTTGCTTTTTTATCATAAAAGTTTATTTATATATGTAATTATTTTCGTGAAATAATATGTTATATATATATATATATATATATATATATATATTCCATTGTAACATTTTATAGATATAACAAATTGCAATTTCAAAATAGTCAAGAATTATCTTATTTCCATCCTTTAAAACCTACAAATGATGAAGTTTTTTGTTATGTATAGATTTCAATACGACCTTTTCCCTATGTTTTTGAGACATAATCACAATTTTTTTAACGTAAGTCATAGTTAAATTTTAAAAAAATATATAACTGAATGACTTTAAATTTTTTGCATTACGAAATTATTCCAATAAAACCCAACTAGCTATTGTTTAAAACTAACTTAAGGCACTATTTGAATTGTTAACCCTAGGAATTCTTTGTGACACTAATGATTTGTTATTAATATCTTGCTAATTAAGACAGCTTATAATTAAAGTTTAATAAGGGCTTTAATTATTATTCTCTTCTTTTAAAGCCAAAAGAAAATATTGCAAAATGATAAATTGCAAAAATTGTTACAAATTTTTGATTTTCATATTTTATGTAATCAATGTTCGTATCAGATTTCGTGAAATTAGGGGAATAAATGTGGAACCTCTAAACCTAATTTTATACCTCTAAACAGTCGATATGGTTTTGTACACAAAAATAAAGCTTATGCAAAATTCGATGATAATTGGACTGCCACCGTTATTATTGAAAATGGGTTAAAAACCAAAATTCTTCAATTCATTTAAAAACTACGATTGTACGAAATTTATTGAAAAACAGAGAAAATATTAATGTTAAAAAGTATTTCTATTCATAAACGTATATTAACAAGAAGTAGTATTAGTTTCTAGAGACTATTCCAGTGGTTACAATAGCTTTAATGTTAAAGCTAAATAACATGAGACGAGTGTGATGATTGCAAGAGTCAATTCCATTGTCCAGTAAACTTATCTAATTTAATAATTAATGAAAATTTTCTTTTTATAACTTCAACAAATACGGGAAACCAGTTTAATCGACATCTTCAGAATAACAAAGAACTTGACAGAAAACGGAATCCTTTTCTAGTTGTTGAACCAATAAACATTATATTTTTTTCCAACGTACTTAAATTAATTGAGTACGATGAGAAATATGATTAAATAATTAGAACTCCACTTAAATTAATGAGAATAATAGATTTGAGAAGAATATTTACATCTTAAAATAAAATGTTCATTGTAAGGCTAAAAAATCGGGCTTCGTTGTGTACTATACTGCGAAAGAAATAAGTAAATAATAAATAGATGGAGTTACTTCAATAACGAATGTCTCATGTTCATGTTTTTATAAAACGGTTAGTTTGTAGTATTTGATTACAACCGTACTTTTAGTAGAATCAAAGAAAACGAAATGTCTTACATTATATTCAAGAAAACAAATATTTACATAAACATTCGTAGAATGGCAGGCTAAGAATAGAAAACATTTTTCTTTTGGTTAAATATATTTATATTGTTAAATGAATGAACTATATGTCTAAAACATTAAATATCGAACTATTTTTCTTTCTTATTTTATTGGGTTTCGACCTCACATTGAATTGACGAAAGGTATCCATGTATAAAATTTTTGACAAAATAACCACATTGTTTTGGGCTAATTTACATAATTATGTACACAATGTTCAAAAAAATTAAAATGAGGTCATATTAAGTTCTCTCTGAACTCCCATCATGCTGAAGGTGTTATAATTTTTAGTTATGAATGTATTTAATCTGGAATTACATGTATACATTTGATACTATATATTTCTATCATTGTACATACATGTGTGTGTACAAATTAATACTCGACATTCGATTGTACGATTCGACTCTCGTTATGAAGTGATAAATCTAGAATCAAAAAGACATTCAAAGGAGTCACCATATTCTAGTACTAGAATTCTAGTACCTATATTCTAAAGCTATCTTAGAAAATAATAAAGAAGATAATTGCTCGAGCGATCAAAACAACACAGGTTGTGTCATCAAGAAAACCACATACGCAGTAACAAACACCAACTTGTACTGACGACAAACACTAGTAAACTGAGCAAAAGGGATGTGTACCAACGGGTTAGTTATACAGGGACCTTCGTCTTTTCTCTCAAACGTTTAGTCCTTGACCTTGTAGCCACCTCCTGAAAGTAATTAATCGAAAAAATGTCAGTCTTACATAAAGAATAATAATTTTTATTTATAATTTGTATTTCTGATTTTATCAATGGAAGCCAAAACCCCTTTACTTCTACTCTGCTTTGGCTTCTAGTATTGTCCATTAACATTATATGTGAGCCATCAATTATTTTTGTTTATGTTTTATACCATTATTATGTGCTTTAATGTAATAGCAGATATTTCTTGTTGAAACTCCATTATTATGTGCTGTTATATTTCATAAAATGTTCAATATTCGTTCTTTATAGTTAGTAAGGTTTAGTTCATTTTTACTTTCTTGATCAATAGATCCCGAACCGTCATTTCTTTTTGGAAAGATGGTGATACGTTGCAGGTCCTACGATTGATTTCGATGAAGTCAATTTTCAAAATAGAAAAAGTTCGAGATAAGGGTAAACATGTTAAGTACCAAATTTGATTAAATAAATTGATTGTTTATTGATTTGTGCTAGTTCACTGCACCGACGACAGATTATTCCATGTGGACAGAAAGATAACAGTTCAAAATCAGCTCATTTTTTAAACTCATGAGTCTTTAGAAGTGATATTTTCATGAAGAACTCAAGATTGATTGATCTACATAATATCAGAACAACGTATATGTAAATAGTAAGAATACAAATTATCCTCTCAAAAAAGGCTCATAGATAAATGTTACTCAGATATTTAGGCATGTGTCGCAAAAAGGGATAAAAGTATAATTACTATGTAGGCGTTATCGATGACAATTTTTTAAATATCCTAGGACGTTATTATTAAATGGCATAATTTTTCATAATATACATATTTTTATAAATTGTAGGTGATAAATTTCTACTTTAGGTTAAAAAAAAAATTGGATTTTGAAAAAATATTTAAAAAACTAATTTTACCTCATTATTAAAAAAAGAACTAGGTTATATTTAAATTTACCATATGTTTGTGTTTCGTACTTTTACGAAGGTTTATGCAATTTTCGATTGTTGTTATATATCCTTAAAGATTATTTGTCAAAAATAAAACCACTTTTATTAACGAAGATAAAAATTAAATTTCATTGAAATTTAAATATCATAGCTCAGTCAAACAAAGCCTAGGAGATATATTTGCGATGCTGTTTGTCATCGAAACTAGATACAGATAACCAATCACGCACACCGTGCCAATGACAAGTGACAGAAAACATTACCTTTCTCTTTTTTAGAACTACTTTCTTTTCCCAAAGTCTCCTCCAATCATGGAACATGGTTTGGCAGCCTGTTCTCTATGAATTACAAAAAAGTTCGTGCATTTGCCAACAAATCCGTTCGCTAAACCACAATATAGAGAGTATTTCTTATTTATTATTATCTCTCTCTTTACATATATAGAGAAAACTAATGATTTAAAAAGAACTTTATATTTTTGCTTTAAACAACTGTGTTTTACAAAATGACGATTTTTTTACAAACTGTATGTCCCCAATAATATTTCAGACTATTATTTTATGGACCTATTCCTTTAAAATTGGTATCTAGAAGTTTTTTAGTTCTTAATTATATAAATAAATCACTTCTTACGTAACTTAACATTTGAATGTCTTTCCAAAAATAAGACAGTACTAAATTTATTTTTTAAATAAAAATGGGCATTTATGGTTTTGAGCAAATTTTTTTCAAATGTAGCCACTAAATATGAACGCGTTTTAGGTCACTATCTCTTCAAAAAACCCCTGTGCAAGAGTTATCAGTAAAACTCCAAAACGGGACCATCATTAAAAGTAGTTTTAAGTTGGCTCGCCGATATTGATAAACTTTTTAATAAATGAGAATGTTGATAACTCAAACTCAAGTACTAAACCAACAGTAAAAGAATATTACTTGGGGTTGGGAAAAGTTGCAACGAAAGACAAATAAACCTTATCAACAAACTCTATTATAAGCATACATTTTTAAATTGTAATGGGTTTAATCAAACATATTCCAGTGTTTCTTTACGCTATTGAGAAAGTTTCTAAACCATTAATTTTATACCTTTTCAAGTATCTGAAATATTAGTGGATAATTAACCTACTTTCCACCTTGACATTTTATTTACTTTTTATTCCATCAATAGACCTGTTTTGGTTCACTGATAGCTTCTTTAGGTGATTATTAATTACATAAAATTCAATCAAGTGTAAAATTTTGTCGACAATTACAGGGTTGGCCAGGTTTACTGGCAGGTATCTTGGATTTAACTGTTATCAAATACGGTGTAATTCTCGTGAGGTTCTATCTATTACAACGGTGTTATAGTAGCATTACAATAGAGCGACTATAGTGATACCGTGCTCCAAGTCAACCTCGAGTAGGCCTGACCAAGCCTATAACGAAAATATTTAAATTAGATATGGGCTACGGAAAAGTCATTACACCATAGAAAATAACATCATTACAAAATCCAAAATGTCTTTATTACGCTTCATCTAATACAAAATTCCCGTCGCGAGTAGTAGAATTAATTTAGATTTTTTAAACTAATCATGTAGAAAATAAAGGGAGAGAGAAAATGTTTTAGAGCAGCTTGTTGAATATTTATACGCTAACAACGACGATTTTGGATTACTTATCTTATTCAAATTTTTTCAAATAAAAAAAAAAATTATTACTATTGTTTCATATTTGTTTTTACTTTAGGAATGTACATTTTTTGAACCATTTTTCTGAATGTTGGCTGAAAGTTGTACGTGGTTGCCAAATTTCTACTTTAAACGATTTAGCTGTAAAACTATAAAACAGTCAGATAAATTTTCGTTTTATTAAAATGCACAAAACTAAGGTAATTTAATGTAATTAAAATTAAATTACTTTTTTCTATTAAATTTTTTTAAGCTCTGGTTGCATATAAACTACATATTAGTTCGCAAGCATTACTTAGTAATAAATTCGCGGTTAGGTTAGGTTGTTTTGATTACTTTTTTGAAGCCTATAAACTCAAAATTTGAAAAACTGAGATAAGGTAGCGTTTAGGACAACTCTTCTACTTTCTAACGCTGCTTTGTGAATGATGATACGACCATCTGAGGTAATATGGCCTTTGTATGGTTTAATTGTTATTTTGGAAAAAACTACCAAAGCTACGGGGTCAATATTTAGAACATAGATTGGGTATGCAAAGATCTATATTTTCAGTTAATAAGAAAGTTTTACAAATAAAATTTTAAAAAAATATAAAGATTTAAATTATCTAAGCAAGAAATCAGCGTAATTGAACTTAATTTTGTTGGTTTTGTAATTCTCTACAACATTTTCCATAGTAGTTAACAAAGTTTTACAGGAAGACTTCGTGCAAAATGCAAAAACTACATTTTTAGCGATTTTATAAAAAATATTGAATTTTATTGCAATAAGTCATATTTTATCCACAGAACAAATTGGTGTTGGTTTAGTACTACTATTAATTTTGTGACCAAAAGGTTTTTTTTCTATAAATGACCTGGGCTAGTGATAATTTTTACTGATGAAATCTTGTATGACAAACAAATTTTAATCCAGCGTCTAATATATTTGGAGGATTTACAGCAACTAATGTAATTGAAGTAAATAGTCAGTCATCAATAACAACTCTGAGTCTTACAAAAAACCAATGCTCATTTTTGTATTGAATATTTTATTGTGAGAACTTTTTTCCATAGATTTGCCACTTAAAATCGGAAAATATAACCAATAGATCAGATAGAGCTACATGTGTGGCAACAGAAATTTTACTTATTATTATGATAATTTTATTGGTTAACCTAATGTAAAATTCATATGTTATGAAATTTTAAAATTAATTGTTATGGTAACGAATGTTGAAATAGTTAAATTTCAAGATGATTTGTAAGTTCCAATTGGCTTAGTGGATTTGAAATTTAAGGTGCTGTAAATTAGAATTTAAATATTTGACTTCGTCACGTCTGACACTTTGTCTAGTTCGAATTAAGTGGGAAAAGTCGTGACGATGAATCAAATAGTTTTCTAGAAAAGTTTGTTACATTTAGATTTCATATTTCAACTGCCATTATTACCAATATACCTGACAAAATCTGTCTTATTCGTCTAATTTAAGAGATTTATATCATACCCTTTCCCCCTTCATTTATAAATTAAATTTAGATAATTTTTATATTATGTAAGCAATGAATAATTGTGAATTATTTGAATTGATAGGCGAAGCTGGTGTGTATATATGTATATAAGCTACATGTTGCAGGCGTTTAAATGATCTGCATAATAGAGTTTTATTTAGATAATGTTTTTAAGGCTTCATTATGTAAAAAAGTTATCTTATAACAATAACTACTGTAGTTTAGAAGAGTGTGTTTTTGTAAGGTAGTGTGTGTGGAGGTGGGGGGGGGGGGGGAAACGAAATTAAAAGTGTTAAAAGTTTATCGCAATTATTTTTGTTTACGTAAACCACTTTTAGCCATCGTAAAGGTGAGTAAGTGAGTAAATGTGTGTGAGCACGCATGTCTGTGTGTGCTATATAAACCCAGAATGTTCACACGATTTTTACCAAATTTCGTAAAGATATTGGTTTTTAAATGATTTTAATCACTTTAATTATAAAAATTGAAGAAAAAAGTTTTGAGTCTACTAGTCAATAATTTATTCAGATTTAGTCTAAATTTATTAAAAACATTTACTTCAACTTGTAAAACAGGTAGTTTGCTTTCAGCCGATTTGTTGATTTTTGTGTGAAAAAATATACTTTTTAAATTTAAGTGAAGGACAATACAAAGCCGAGTTGTTATACAATTGTATATTATATTAATTTCTAAAATTCAAAAATACATATTATAGAGATTCAATGGAAATTAGTGACAGCATGCACATAATTATTTAAATTAGAAATATTTCAACACCACTACTATCCCATCCTTAAAGTCTCCTGATAGTAATCCACACAGTAAAGTAAGAAAAGGATTGATTATTTATTTTTATTGAAAAATACCAACATAAAAATCTTAACAATATTTTATCATAAAGGTTTAAATAAGAGGATTAATTTCCATTTTTACAGGCTGAAACTCAAGTAAAATTTGATTAAAACCAGTTTATTGGTTTTTAAGAAACATTTTAAATAAAACATAAATTCAGCCTGTTTGAATCTTTCTAGTCTTACACATCAAGGTAGATAATTATCGATTGCTATTAAAGAGGATGACAACGGTCTGTGGATTGGAGAGTGTCTACGGCCCAGTTATATGGCCCGAATCAAGGCAACTTGTGCCGAGTTCCGCTTGGTGATGTTCTGCGGCTGTCAGCTGTGTAGCATCTTTGCCATCAGCTGTTCCGCTCCATTCCCTGACAATAATTATTACTGAACGTTGACATTAATACATGAGAGATGAGACGACAGTGTTTCTGTAGTGTTAGTTTATAGATTATATTATATTGAGTTTACAAAAGAGAAGATGTTTTATGAGTGAATCTTTTATATCTGTCAAGTTTATTATGTTTTAATATTTATGTACTATAGAAGTTATGTGATGAGTCAAAAAACGACGTAATATTTTATATCCTGTCCGTTTCAGGATTTCCTGAGTGCAGAAATTGTGATAAAAAAATGTCTCTTCATCTTTCTTTCTCTTTTCTGTTCTCTGTTCAATGCTCTAGATTGCAGTCAAATTTTGTACGTGATCATGTTTTTGTCCATATTTTAATCAAATGCGATTTAAGGGTGGCACAAGCAAGCAAGCTCAGGAGTTATTTTAGTATAAATATAACTTATAAAATAAAGAAAAAGTAATAAAAAATTTACAAGCTTTCTATACCAAACTATATCCACGATAAATACTTTGGGTTAAAAGTGAATAAACTTGAAACTTAAATTTCTTTAAATTTAGTTTTTTTCACGCCTAGAGATAGTAGACATTTGGGGTAGATACTGATAAATATTAAATTTAGTTTTATAAATGGATCTGTCAGAAAATTAGTGCATTGTTTTTGCATAGTTTATTTAACTATTTGCCAGGTCTATATTTATTTCTCCAGAGGTGTTTTTAATCTTTTCCAAAAATGAACAAATTTAATACAGTATTTAACTGTTTTTAATATATTACGATTTTAACAGTGGAATGTTGAGGTGCCAGAGAAGATTACTTCTTATAGGTAAATAAGTGGTTTGACATGTGTTTGACACGTGGAGGTTGAAGTGAGCTTAAAAATATTAAGTCTACTAAATGTAAAAGTCTTGTCAGATGTAGTTTTTAGTTAATAAATCACATTTTCAGTCTACTTTCGCGGCGTACAAGGTTACATTTAGTTTTCTAAAGTACTCTCATTGCGCATACTCCAATTTGTCATGCTCTGTTTTGCCCGATAAACATTGTTTTAACCGTCTACAACTAATATTTACTTACATTAAAATTCACGCTTTAAAGATTACCCCTTTTTATTTACAATTTGTGTTTGCAAAACGAGGTTTTAAATTTGTTTGCAGTAATAATGATTTGTGGAAGTGTGTGTTAGTGTAGGCTAGAAGCAGGTCAATATTAATTAGTAACACACAGTTTCATAAGTACGCGTACACTTTATGCCCTTTAATTTAATCAGAATTAAGAAATTCTTTTAATAGAGGAAAACCTTGATTTCTAGTTGTTTATATATATATATATATATATATATATATATATATATATATATATATATATATATATATATATATTTAAATAAAGTAGCTTACTCTGAACAGGAAGTGATTACATAGTAGGCCTACGATTGTTTATCAATACATAAAACCGAATATTTTCAACTAAATGTATGTATACATTTTTTTAAATAGTTTTTTGATACTTACAAGTTTTGGAGGTTCTGTTAAAAAATTGTCTTTTTTCTGAATATCAATTATTATAGTTTTTATTGCAATGGAAATTTCTTGGCAAATTGTTGAAATAGAAAGGTATCTCTAAAAGGAGTCTTACCCAGTATACATAGAGTTAATTTAAAACAGTTGATACGAATTGTAACTAAGCCTTGTAATTGTATATATCACCACTTTCTTGTTGTCGGCTAGCCCCGGGCCTCGTAGATGTGTATATATTAAAAAGTCTCCAATCGCTCCCCAAGTATCAGTGTCTCTGACCTGACGGGTCTCGAAGGTATATATCACCACTTTCTTGTTGTCGGCTAGCCCCGGGCCTCGTAGATGTGTATATATTAAAAAGTCTCCAATCGCTCCCCAAGTATCAGTGTCTCTGACCTGACGGGTCTCGAAGGTATACATCATATGATGGAACCTGACCTGACGGGTCTCGAATGTATATATCACCACTTTCTTGTTGTCGGCTAGCCCCGGGCCTCGTAGATGTGTATATATTAAAAAGTCTCCAATCGCTCCCCAAGTATCAGTGTCTCTGACCTGACGGGTCTCGAAGGTATACATCATATGATGGAACCTGACCTGACGGGTCTCGAATGTATATATCACCACTTTCTTGTTGTCGGCTAGCCCCGGGCCTCGTAGATGTGTATATATTAAAAAGTCTCCAATCGCTCCCCAAGTATCAGTGTCTCTGACCTGACGGGTCTCGAAGGTATACATCATATGATGGAACCTGACCTGACGGGTCTCGAATGTATATATCACCACTTTCTTGTTGTCGGCTAGCCCCGGGCCTCGTAGATGTGTATATATTAAAAAGTCTCCAATCGCTCCCCAAGTATCAGTGTCTCTGACCTGACGGGTCTCGAAGGTATACATCATATGATGGAACCTGACCTGACGGGTCTCGAATGTATATATCACCACTTTCTTGATGTCGGCTAGCCCCGGGTCTCGTAGATGTGTATATATTAAAAAGTCTCCAATCGCTCCCCAAGTATCAGTGTCTCTGACCTGACGGGTCTCGAAGGTATACATCATATGATGGAACCTGACCTGACGGGTCTCGAATGTATATATCACCACTTTCTTGATGTCGGCTAGCCCCGGGTCTCGTAGATGTGTATATATTAAAAAGTCTCCAATCGCTCCCCAAGTATCAGTGTCTCTGACCTGACGGGTCTCGAAGGTATACATCATATGATGGAACCTGACCTGACGGGTCTCGAATGTATATATCACCACTTTCTTGTTGTCGGCTAGCCCCGGGTCTCGTAGATGTGTATATATTAAAAAGTCTCCAATCGCTCCCCAAGTATCAGTGTCTCTGACCTGACGGGTCTCGAAGGTATACATCATATGATGGAACCTGACCTGACGGGTCTCGAATGTATATATCACCACTTTCTTGATGTCGGCTAGCCCCGGGTCTCGTAGATGTGTATATATTAAAAAGTCTCCAATCGCTCCCCAAGTATCAGTGTCTCTGACCTGACGGGTCTCGAAGGTATACATCATATGATGGAACCTGACCTGACGGGTCTCGAATGTATATATCACCACTTTCTTGATGTCGGCTAGCCCCGGGTCTCGTAGATGTGTATATATTAAAAAGTCTCCAATCGCTCCCCAAGTATCAGTGTCTCTGACCTGACGGGTCTCGAAGGTGTATGTGATGGAACCTCCACTCGGTGTCCCAACGAATCTTGTAACCAGTATACGAATATCACATTTTCCTTCGAGGTCAGGTTTCCAAATTTTATTTTTGATAAAAATTTCGCTATTTTTAATCGTAGAGAGGTGTAAGTTGGTGATTTGCCTGCAAAATTGAATTCTGCATATTTGTATCTAATGTTAACATAAGAGATATGATGAACAACTATTTAAAAGTTGACACCTTTTTGAAATTTTAAATGAAACGCTCCTAAATTTCAATATGAACACACTATAGCTCCCTATACAAAATCTCATGTCCCTAATCATAAGATTTGTGGCCACTATCGTAATTAAATACACACAACAATGACAACTACAATGGAGGAAAGGCGTGTGAAAATCACTTTTTCGCTTTTCTGATGCCATGAAACGTGAAGAGAGTCAAATTTTCTTACACTGTATTTCGAATGCCGAGGAAATAATTCATAAATCAGCTGTCCGTTTCTTGCAGATATAAACAATTTGTTACCATAACAACCAATTAAACAAATTTTATTACAGCTGATTATTACAATAACCGTAATATTAATTTGAGGGTAGGTTATAGGATAATTATAAGTTTATGACAATTATCGCTATCACAAGGGTTAGTCACTACAAAAGGAAGTATAAGTTTGCGAATTACACTGAGTTGTTAATGACGCCCGTCAAGGTTCCAATACAACCTATATTAAGTAAGAAATTTGCTCCGCTTCGGTCTATCATTCAACGATGACCTAGATACGTTCAGTACAAGGTCATCCATTAGATTTTGGATTTTAATATTTTAAATTTGGGGATATGCTATTTTATACTAATGCCAATTTTGTAAATTAGGGTGTACTAATTAGTTCCCGCTTTATTTCCAATAAAACACTCTACAGTTTTGTTTAAACTGTCAATGTTATTAACCTGTCAAATAGAAGTAATATATTCGTATTATTTAAACTGCGAGTTTAGTAATTCAATCCTTATTTCCTGATTTTACGTTTCGTAGCTTAATTAATTGGAAAGGTTTTTCGATACACCTGTCATTGTCTGTATCTAAATAAGATTTTGAGTGAAACTTTAAATTTGTTACGATGGACTCCATTTGAAATCTGTAATATATCTAATGAGAAACCATTTTTTTTAATCTAAAGAAAGAAAATCCGTAAAGAAGTTACTGTTTTTGAGATTAAAAAAAAAATTATTGTTTTTAATAAATACGTTTATTAAGACGATGGGTTTAATTTTGACTTAATTTTAATGACTTGTTGTTAAATATGTATTGTTTACCATGTTTCCAATATTAATGAAACTTTTTATTTTTGTGTGTGATATAAATGACATTTTGTGGTACCTATGTTTTTAAAAGTGCTATAGGTTCGAAGTGACATAGGTTTTTATGTACATGGTCCCAAAATTAAAAAAATTTGAAACGTCATATCGGCAAACTATAGAATCAGTTTATTGTATTTAACCCCTTATTGGTTAAAGGCGAAAAACCATTCGGTCATCATCACCTTATGAATAAAGGAAGAAAAGAACACTAAATAAAGACCACTAATCCTCGAATACTCTAATATTATCAGAGTCAGAATACGTACTGGTCAAGAGAGACCTGGTATGAAAGATGGAAAAGAGGGATCTAACCCATCTAGGATCCCTCACACGCTACTGGTGAGCTTCTAAGGGATTAATTTACATATATACTTCACATACCTCCAGTGCAGAGGCAGAGATCTAAAAAAAAGCTAAACAAGTTTATCTCTTTACTAGAAAAGAAAAGATATACTAGGCCTCTAATCTGAATTTTCCGTTTACGTTAAGAAATTGAAGTTATGTAAGTAGTGTTTAAAATTGAAAAAAACGTTTAATTCACGCATGACGTAAACCAGTGAAAAGGATCAAACAGTTTTAAAACAGTAGATTTTTTAAACTCGTTTTCTGCTTGAGCGGTTGTACTTTGTGATATGTTTACCAAAGTTGATATAAACATTGTATTTTTCCATGTTTGGAGACTAAGTAAAGTTAAAAATGCAACTTTAAGATGATTTTTTAATTAAACATTTTTTTTTTTAAATGACGATGTCACATAGATATTATAATTTATTTAATAATTTTATGTAATTATTTAAAACAGCGTTAAATCACGTAAACAAGATTTACCGTAAGAGAATCTAAAGAAAGACAAAAGAAATAATGAGCTTTTTAATGGACATCATGCTTCTTTATCTTCAGCATGTAATAACAAGTTTAGCAATTTTACTATTCTAAAAGTTTATTACTCTTTTAGATAATTTGGGAAACATGTTAAGATTTTTCATTACGTCTTTGAATAGTTCTTTTAAAAAAAGTTGAGAATCGTATTCTCTGTTAGTGTTTATAGGATAGAAAAATAAATAGAAACAGGAATTTATTAAGTTCTAACCCATTAATTATATATACATACATACAAAATGGCGACCACAGTTGATGTTCAATCTTTGCCACTTAATACGTAGCCTTTATTATTACTATATATATTTTTAGTTAAAGGTGAAACATAATTTTGCCTTATTGAGATTAACTACTATTTATTTTTGTAACATTTTAAGTATATGTTAGATGTCAACAAGTATATGTTAGCAGAACCAGATGTCAATAAGCCCCCGGAACTGTTAAGTAACTTTAAAATTTTAAAAGATAGAAGGTTCAAAGTTTAGAAATGTTTTTTGTGTAAAAACACTATATTTTGGCATTATAAAACAAATTTTCTCCCACCCCGAAATCGGGGTTTAGGGAGGGGGCAACTCAAAATTTTCTAATATAATATCATCGATTAGGCTACTACCGAAATTTACATGTATTATTTTAACACAAAATAACTTGCTCAAATTAGAGGTCGCTATTTTACTTTAATTTTAAATGGCGACCGGTTAAATATTAAAATTTGGTATTATACTTTAAAATTTTAGCTCTGAAAAAATAATTTTTTGTTTTAATTAAAATTTTAGTTTAAAATGCAGTTCCTCGTCAAACCTGAATGAAATAAAGTATGTTTTTTCTATTATAATTTTGTCTTATTATTTTCCTTTTAAGTAAATTAGTTTTTTTTAAACTTTTGACCGGCAAACATATAAACATTTAACATGATTTATATTAAGATAGCAACCTCTATTTTGCGAGCTTATTTTTTATTAACCTTTAGATTGAGGTTTAACTCGATGGGCTATTTGAAATTTTTGAGTTGCCTCCCCAAAACTCAACTCATTTTGGGGGTAGGATTAAAAAACCTAATAATGCCAAAATGTAGTATTCTTAGACTAAAAAAATTTCTAAAATTTTAGCTTTCTACCTCTTATAGTTTAAAAGTTATTTAATTGTCCCTGGATATTTTGACAGTTCTACGTCACATGGTATTTGTACCACCAACAGTTTTGAGCTTTGGTTATTTAATATTGTTACAAATATCAAGATCAAAATTACTGATCACATAATTTTCTTATAAACGTAAAAGAACAAAACATGTACACAAATAGCTCCATTCTTCTCTGCAACCGAAAAGTGTAACATAACCTAAATCTCATCTTAAATCTGTGTCTCACATTTATGTAATGTTATGGTTGAGGAAGTAAATTTCGTCTCACGTTCGTCCGTCCGTCATAACAAGTGTCCGAGTAATTGTGTTTCTAAAATAACTTCTGTCAACAATGACAAGTTGCGCATGCTCCGGAACGTGTCATGCACAGAATCCCATTAATTACTCACGTAACGGATAGGTTGGACTAGGTAGCTAAGACTACTAGAAACTTGAACAGCTATTCCTGCCCCAATTACAACATAGATCGTCTTAAAACAATGGCGTAGTAATTCAAAATGATCTATGATTATACCGCTGTGATTGCTGGATAGGATATGTTATGTAAAACTTATATAAGGTTAGGTTTCTCTGGAAATTGTCGGATTAAGGAAATGGTCAGGTTTTAGTTCGTAACACACCTGCACACAATGACCATACGTCTTGCCTTGATGGTCTTGCGTTGCAGAGGTTGGTCATCAAGTTCCAGTCGCTAAGTTTAAAGGAAGATTTAATGATGATTTTATATGAAAGGCTTTCTTTCTCCTTTCATCTGACGAGTTCTGGTTTTAAGTTTATCTTTATCTCTATTTTGCATTTCTTTCACTATTTTCATCATTTTTTAAAATTACTATACGATGCTAATTTCTTATCTAGAAATTATAATTCTTTTTGAAACTGTCATAAATTTTGTTGATTTAATGTTATTCTGTTAATAATATTATGGTCGATATTATGGTTTTACCGATAACTGTTACTGGTTTTCAAGATTTCACTTATATTGTTTGGTTTCTGAAGACGCAGTTATTGTGGGGGAGGGGTGAATTAATAATAAATAGCTCCTCTCGTTTTTCTATCTCAGAATTGAACTATTTATCCAAATATCTTTAAGTAAGAAGGATCTTTCTGAAAAACGTTTTCAACTAGTCACCATTTTGAAATATCCTTGACCTTTACTTTACTAGAGTAAACCTAACTTATATACTGTATAAATAATTACTATTAATTTGACATTTTTAGGTTACAAATTGACTAATGATATTTTTCTTTCTTTACTTACCCAGAAGGATAAAGTATTTATCTTTGTAATTTTTGGGAACCCGTTGGTTTTAATACTTTTAGTGTTGGTTTTAAATACTTGAGTTTGAGTTATCATCACTCACATTAATCAACGTTTATCATCATTGATAGAGCCAGATTTAAGGTATTTGTAACGCTTTATGATGAACAGTCACACTCGGCCTCGTATCCGTGGTTGCTGACTGGATTGCAATCTTAATTGTGATCGGAATCACCGGCCGTATTATCTAGGAGGCTAAAGATCAGCTGATCAACTGCTGATATCGAAAAGCCTGATTTAGGAATAGGGTTTGGGAGAGTCTGTAGTGGGCCGACAGCTGAATTGTACTCGACCCAGTCATGTGAATTCATTGAGTTTTATAAAGAGGAGTAATCGAAATACAGTAATTATGCTGGGCTAAGTTTCGGGAAATGGCGTTCCTGCGTTTGGCGGGAAGGCCGAAATAATACGTGTCGCACCGCGGAAATATATATATTTAAATGCTTGAGTTAGTAATAGACGCATAGCTTCGTCCACCCATATTTAAATTTGACTTTGTGTGCAATTAATTTTATAATAGTTAAGTGTAAATCCTCCAAATCAGTTTACTATTTAGAAGATCTGTTTGTATTACATTGTATAACCCATCAACTTGTTTTGCAATATTAAAAACAATTATATTTTGAATATATTTTTAAACGGTACTAATTAAGCTATTTTGATTAATCGGAACACCTACAGATGTTAGTTTATGTTTGACCGCAATTTTATAAACTATTTTCATGGACAGTTCTATACAATGAGACAAATTACGACTATGGGAGGCTATGGTCATTTCAATCTAAAATATAATACTGTCGATGACAGTTTTTACTGTTTTTACACCTTTTAGTAAAATCTTTTACTGAAATTTCACTAAAAGGTGTAAAAACACGGCACAAACTTTCTCACACTATCGAAACACTAACTAAACAAAACTATGCGTCGCCAAAAATGACAGTTCGGTAGTTGTCAGTAAAAATTAATAAATTTGTTTCACTAGTTTAAAATCGTGTTAAGTATAAATATTATAAACATCAACATAAATGACAATGGCAAGGTTCGTTTTTGAATATTACTCCTTAACGGCAATTTTCTAATCTTAATGGTATGCTCCATATTCTTCACATTTACCAAAATTTGAATGAAATCGGTATAGACTATTTTGAGAAATGATGATTTTTATAACAGTTCCATCGGAGATTTTTAGGGTTTTACTTATAACGCAAAATTTGACAAAATCGTTGGAGCCGATTTTCATAAAAGAAGAATTTTGTATCTTTACCTTATCGCTAATTTTAAACCATCGATTAAAATTTTTTAAACTTCCGAAATATAGTCAAATATGCCCAAATACAAAATTTGATTAAAATCAGTCCACTTGTATGGGCTGTAAAGCACTCAGACGAAAGTTGATAAACGCCAGATATCACTAAATATTTCAATGAATTATATAATAAATTAAATATGAATTATAGTTTATTGATTTTCAGTTGGTAAGGGGTAATATGGTGATGTTTATTAATTGAAGCGAGAAGATAAAATCAAAAAGATCATATTGTGTTTTTCTTTTTTCCATTTTTTGTATTTTGTATTGTGCTTAATGTACTGTACTATCTCTATGGTTTTGTTTTATTACATTGTGTGACTGTAATAATTTTAATTTATTGTATAAGACTTTGAATATTAATATTATTGATTGTTAAGTTTTTTTTTGGTTTTAAAATTTGACTAGTTTATTGGCGCATCTTACGTAAAAATAGACTTTTTGTCTACAAGATAGAATAAATGAAATTAAATCATTTCAAAAACCCTTTTATTGGACTCAAAGAACTTCAAAACAAATATTTCCTCGAAAAACTAGACATTTTATTATTTGCTCCATCACACAACTCTCTTTATACTACGTACATGTGAACATTTCTAAAAGTAAAATGTACATTTCTATATTGTGTTTGAATAATTATGGATCTCAAATCGGTTACTCATTTCTCCTTAGGGGGAAAAATAACGTTTTGATTAACAATAGAAAAATGGTAAATGAATAACCTCAAAGTCTGTCACAACTGCCGCCTTTGTTTCTAAGGCCTCAAGTCACACTTACTTGAACTTGGAGTTCACAAGTCTTGTTTGATACCTTCAGATTGTTGACAGTTGATACCGTTGCTTTGTCGTTAACTCACATCTTCACAGTGTGGATTGTCTCTAACTGGACTAACTCGTTAAAAGATCTTCCTAAGCTCAGTAATTGCAATTTATCTTTACGAGTTCATTACCTTCTAAATAATTAATTACCATAACATTCATTTTATTATCTCAGTTTGGTATTCAATAAAGGTATTATAATGATAGTAAGAGAGTTAAGGGTTGCTACTTTTTCGTTAATTAAAATATGATACATTTTTATGTAAAATATTTTTCCGTCATACTGCTTCAAAAACAGCGGTTTTCAATACATGCATTGAGATTCTAAAGTTGTTATTTTTAGTCCTAGGACCTAAAAACATCAGCTGAGGTCGAGGTAATCAGCTGTTACTTCCCTTATAAGATATAATTAACAATTGTGAAGAATCTATAAAAACAACCGATACTCTCGATTGTAAATAACAGATAAAGCAGCTATTTTTTCCCTTGAGCTTGTATCGAAAAGATTCGCTTTTGGTCCTAGTGATGAAATATACTATTTATTTTGTGACGTTATCAATTTTCACGTCCTCTAATTTTCAAATAAAACACTTTACACTGTCGATTTTATAAATAAGCACCACTAAGACAAACTAAACAGCTGTAATAGCTGCAAACTTGTGTAACTTGTCCAAACTTTTGAACGTAAATAGGTTATAACATTTTAGTTTCTGTGAAATTGTTTTCTTATATTTTTTGCAGTATAACGAAAAATATAGTTCATCACTATGACCAAGAGAAGCTTTTCGATCCTCGCTCATTTTCCTTGAGCTTGAATCGAAAAGCTTCAGTTTTGGTCCTAGTGATGAAATATACTATTTTTATTTTGAGATGTTTTCCATTTTCACGTCCTCTAATTAAAATAAAAAACTTTACACAAAATCTCTGTTCGTCTGTCCTTAATGAAGAGTAAACAACTCTAGTCGGTATAAAAAAAAATCTATATAAAAATATTGTTTAATGTGTGTGGTAAAAGTAATGGATTTTTTAATGTAGGCTTATAAACTTTTCTTTCAAACCTTTGAGAAAATGACATTGTAATTATTATTTTACGATAATTCACTTAAGGTTAAATTTAAAACATCCTAATTTTTTGGAAATTACCTCTATAGATTTCGATTAAATCAGAAACAAAACATAATGAACACTATTTTACTGGAAAATCTGAGATGAAGATTATCACACAAACTGTGAAAATGAAACTTGTATTAATTTCTTTGTGGTCTTATTTATACTTTTTGACTTATCGACTCCTACTTTTTTTAAATTTCGACTTTTTTCACTCAGTAATCAATGTCAGGACACCCGGAGTTTTCAGGTTTGAAACACCCGATACGTTTGATTTCATGTGTGAATCATTGTGCACGATTTATTTTACACGTTTTAGACTTTGTTGGGTGTCTGGGAACCCCCTTCCTCTAAATTACTTTCCCTGAATCTACCCCCCCCCCCAATTTGACGAAATTGTAATATATCTGTATATTTTACTCAATATGTTAAACTTTTAAATCATTTTTGGGTAACTCATAATTTAATTTCAAGTAATAAATCCACGAAACACTTACATTAAAAGAAATCTGCTCTAATTATTTTTATTAAATTTTGGTAAATAGTATTAAAAAAAACTAATAAGCGAAACCCATTAGTTCCGTCTTTTAGAAAATATAGTCAAACATTACTAGGAAAAAAAGAATTGCATTGTAAATGATTAGTGTCTTAAAATTATCTCAACCACTTTTTCCTCATTCTATATGGATAAAAAAATTATTGAGATGATTTTATTTGATTTATTGAAGGGACTCAGCATCATCCCCTGGTCGAGGTGCTCTAAAGTGACCTCTCTTAGTCTGGAGTCTCTCCCAATTCAGAAGAATATGTATCGTATTGTAATCTCATCAGAATATTTGTATAATCTACATAGAGGGTTTTCTTCAATTAAGACCAATTTAAGCAGTTGATTTCTGAAATGGCCATCTCCAGTTACTTGCTTAAGACGTCTTCAACTCAAAGTCACCAGACAGCTGGCTTGGGGCATTCACAAATCTCTTTGGCTAATGTTTGTCTAGAGCAGTTCCTCTCTAGACCATTTTGTAATTGCACTATAGGCAGTTGATAATGCTGCAACATGCTTAGTTTCATGAAAGGTAGGGATGCACACTATTTGACCAATAATGTCACCTTCGATATCTCTGTGTCTTGGCACCTAGCCAATGTGCAGAAAAATATGATTTTTATTAATAATTTTATCTCTGTCTTGATTCGTCCTTATAAAACGATGGAGATAAGTTTTCTAAATTAGTATCTATGAGTTTTCTAGCTCCTAATAAAATTATGCACGTAAAATATAATTATCGTTACTCGAAATTTGGAACAATTGCTATAAGACTAAAATATAAAAGTTAGATCAGCTTTAGTAATTGCTATCTTTTTTCCTTTAATTGAACTTCCTAAAGGATTCAATTTATAAAACGTACTAACTGTTGTTAACTTACACATTTTATTCATATGTTCTCTCATGAGCATAACAAAAATTATTGGTTACTATATTCCTTAAAAATTAAAAAGATTTTTTTAAACTTAAAGACCAGCTTATGTCATTGTTATAAAGGTCAAAATTCTTAAAATCTGCATTACCATTTAGATAAATGTTTATTATAATACACAGTTTAATTACCTAAACCAAAGTAGCAAATAGGCAAAAGCCAATTTAAAAAAAGAGTTGAAACATTTCCATATAACCCTTACAAAAATATGATATAATTTGGTACAGAATGATCTACCCCTTCAACTTTTTGTGCAAATTATATACAAAATATTTTAAAAGATATTTTTTTAAAATAAAACTTAAGCTTGCATTGCTTGCACTTCCAAAGTCTAAATGGTATTTCATTGAAATCAAATATCAGTGATCAAAGCTCATTTTCATTTGGTCTTAATTAATCCTGAACCGTATGTTTTCAAACTTGCGACTTAGTTTTACATATCACCAAAATTTGAACGAAATAGGTCTCATATAACGAAGGCTCCATAGCCGATTTAATTTGTTTTAGAACCCCGAAACAACATTTTGGAAGATATGGGAATCAATACTTTTTATTTGTGTCCTTAGAGTTTAGGGTTTGGTAAAATTTAAGCTAAATCATTAAAGACAAATTTTGAGAAAACCGTAATTTTGATCTATTTCATGTAATAACCACTTGCAAATTATGAGCTATAAAGTAATAATAATAATATGCTAATAATAAAAAGCTTCAAGATATGACCATTCCTTCTGTATCCTCACTTTTCAATCCGCCTTTATAAAACCTGTTATTGACCGAGGAAAATGATTATCACTGGTGAAATTAAACAAAACTAATAGACTTAATGATTCCATGTGAATGTAGGCTAGGCACTTGCTGTAGGAATTGAACCAGGCCATGTGAGCTTTCTCCAGCGATTGTCATCATCAAGTTATAGATGTTTGTAATCATCTTAACTTCTACTCAAATCACACTTAACTTACTTTTCTTGTTTTTACCGTCCTGTGTCAATATGGGTAGCGTGCAATGTCTGAATAATTCTTCTACCTGTAATAACAATCTTTCTCCTGTATGTTAAGTTGTTAAGGGTTAAGAAGAATAGAGTACTGGTCTTAAAATTATTCTAAATACAAATAAAATCAACCTTATCTTCTCAAAAAATATATATGAGGCTAAGTGAAGAATACATAATTCTTAACTTTGCTTTATTTCTCTTATTTCTGTTAGAAAGGGTTTTATATTAAGGAATCACTTTCTAAGTTTTCGCTTTCTACTTATCGACTACTGAAGGACCATAACCCCGAAAATTATGTAATTCTGAAATAATTTCTCGCAATGTTAGTGAAATTACTTCTTGTTATATTTCACATATTTTAACCGTGGTTAAAAGTTTTTAAAAAAATGTAATAATTCCACTTAAAACAATGTTAATTACGTATGCACAAACTGCGTATATAAAATGATATTTTGTCGCAATGTTACTGCAATTGCTCGTGGTTATATTTCACATGTTTTTAAAGTGGTTAAATGATTTTTAGAAATGTAATAATTCCACTTAATACAATGTTAATTACGTATGCACAAACTGCGTATATAAATGTTATTTTGTCGAAATGTTACTGCAATTGCTCGTGGTTATATTTCACATGTTCTTAAAGTGGTTAAAAGATTTTTTGAAATGTAATAATTCCACTTAATACAATGTTAATTACGTATGCACAAACTGCGTACATAAAATTTTATTTTGTTGAGAAGAAAAAAATTAATTTTAAGAATCGAGGATCTTAGTGTAAAGTTATTTACCTCGGGAAAAAATATCACATAAAATAGTTTGCAATTTTTGTTGGGGAGAATACCATGTTAAAAAAAAACACACCTTAAAAATAATAGTATTGCCCCCAAATTAAAAAAAACTGGTGCTATGTGCGAGAGAAAAAAATTGTTATGGCGTATAATCAACAGCAGATGTCTACCATATTTATTCTAAAGCTGTAAAGTGCACTTTTTTGTTAAATAGTACGAGAATATCCCAATTTAAAGAATAATATATTATAATATAATTGTATTTAGACAATATAAAAATATATATTTGTATGCTGTAGGTACTTTTTGTCTTTATTTTTGGTGGAGTTATGAATAAAATTTAGATCTATCTGCAAAATAAAAATAATGAATTGTCTCAGATATTTGAAAGTGTATTTAAATAATAATAAAGCCGAGTTGAAGAATGTTTGTTTATTTGATGAATTAGTTTGAATCATAGACTCGATACGTAAAGTTTAATAAAAATCTGTTTAGTAGTTTTCGAGAAAATTACACTACCGGCTGGTACCCATATTTACACTACATATAGACAGGTAGATAAATGAACTAACGCCATTTTTTGTCACTGATTTTGTGAAATGGCACACAGCTAAATATCCTTATCGTTGTTTACAGAAATGACTTTATTGAAAACAAAAACTTTTTATAAAAAGTGTATAAAAGAATACAAAAATATAAATCTCAACCAACTAATATTACGTGACCATAACTTTGACATATTTTTACCACCTCTTAGTATTTACTTACAATTATTTTGTTTCACGATTTATATATAGGCTTATTCACTATTTACATTTTAAAATAGGTAGTTCAAGATCTGAAATTCAATTTTCTTATAAATTCCTTACTGTGTATCGTTGAAAGTTAGGATTTATGTCATTAGATGCAGAATATGCATATCTTGACATAATTTAAGGTTTGTTTGAATAACTAAAAATTATAGGCAAAACACAATTATCAACGAATCCGATTTTGAAATTGTATTAAAGATTTTGGTGGTTAAATAACGTGTTTAAGATGATTATAAATCAACCTGTGTATGAAATTTATATAAAGATATAAATTATAATATTAGTTGTTTTGTTTATAACATAATATATACATTGTTTGTTATAATAGATATATTAAAAATATATTATAACTAATATATTCCGATTAATTAAAGAAAGAACATCTTCAACTATAAAAGATAAAATGTTACAATGTATTTATATGTATATATTTAATCTTCTTTTTTGTGGTTGAATATGATCTTTGTTTGATAGAAACATACCAATTTCAATATAAAATTTTATGTTATTTATCAAAGATACTTTACAAAGTGTGGAAAAAGAATATATTAATATATTTATAAAGACTTAGTGCATGTTTTTAGCGTCCATTGGTAAAAACAAGGACCCTTTTAATTTCCAATGCATGTATGTCCGAATGCCTGACTATAAAAACGTAACCCATCTAGACAGATAAGACTTTATATTTCAAACTTTGCATTTATATTCTTTGTATTGCTCCACATATAGGAAAAATATAGCGATACGAAAAAATTACCTAGAGATAGTTAGTAATCCCGTTACGAATATGTATGTTATGTATGACTTAGAAATTAATATATTGGTGCTAGGCTGTTTAAAATAATTCGATTAAAATTTTTTTTAAAAACTGTCCCTAAGTCGTGTGGTTTTATTACAACTTGACCACTTTATTGAATGTTAGGATCAGTTCACTTTTCACAATTCCGGGTGTGAGTAGTAAGTACTGTAAGAGCAGCTCTTGTAATACCTGTAGATCAGTTTTGAAATTCCTTAAAAATCACGAAACAATTTATTCACAATTTATTTTCAAGTAACAACCATTGGTGGATTATTTCTTCACTTATGGGACTTCCTGTATAGTGCTTGCACTTTAATAGCGTTCTCATGTAATTTGTCAACAACTCGAATGTCAGAAAAGGAATGTGCTTTACTGTATTAAACAATTACCTAGACAAAGTCGTAACTAAGTACAAACTAGACAATTAGCAAAGATCATAAAACCGGAATTTTGTTCGAGGAACCATGACGTTTTGTACAAACTTTCTCACTCGTATATATATATATATATATATATATATATATATATATATATATATATATATATATATAAAGAAATGGAAACATAAACTTGTTTCCAATTCATAATTAAAATATATAGTTTTCGTTCGTTAATTTGTTTGTCTTTTTGACTTCGAGTTATGACGACTCAGTCTCCTGAATTAATTTTTCTGAAACCACGGAAAACTATCAGTTTCATAATTTTAAAAAAAATAAAACTATAAATTTTATAAAAGTGTAGTCAAAATCTGGGTCACTGTTTTCCATCAATTCTATCGTTAATGGCGCTGCTATATAACTTTTTTTTGATCCCGTGATATTTATTTGGCAGTGACCAATAAACTTTGATAGAGCACATAGCGGCTACATACATTCACGCTATAGAAATTACTAAAGATTATATTGTGAAATCGAAAATGTACGTTTTGGTCTTAGGTACTCCTAAATTTGGAGTTTATTTTAAGTTTATTAAAAGTTCACAAATCACCTCGAGGTACTAATTTTGAACATTCTTTATGTTTAAATTAGAGGTATTAGCGGATATAAAACATGTTGCAAAACAATTTATTTTTTGAAACAAGACACTCAAAACAGAAAAATTTTATTTTATTTTTATAATATCATATACTTGTTCTATTTAATATAGAATGAGAAAGTAAACACATTAATAACATTCTAGGCATCAATTTATAAAACTATGAATCAGTTTGATTCAGCAAGCATGAAAGTGTTAGATTGTTTTTGTTTAATATCTTCTCATCTACAGACTTCTTTCGGTATTATAAATCATCAACCTTAACAAAATGAGCTTTTATAAACTTATATAGAACCTACAAATAAGAAGGAACTAAAGTGTTTACCGAAAAATTGTTTCATTGAAATCTGTTTACGTTAAAAAATAGTCGCCTTTTTGAAATTTGGTTAACACAATTTTCTAGTAACAATCTTATTTAGTAAATAGTAAACTTAGGCTACTGAAAAATGAATCTAAAATTCCTGGAACCAGAGCTTCTCCTACTTTTACTTTATTATTAATTTTTATTGTAAGTTAAAGTTATTGGCCTAAAAATTACATGTTTAGCTATTATTGTTTTGTTTTTTTAAAAGAAATCACAATTAATTTTTAAATAAATGAAAACACTAACCTTACACATATATGAATTCAAATTATGCACTAAAAATATAATTACATATCAAATTCTTATAAAAAATATTAAACCTTTTATGACATGTAAAATATAATTATAGTAACTCAACATTTTGGAGTTCCAGTTATAAGACCAAAATCAAGAATTCGAGTTGCTTAAAAACGATTTTGATCACACAACCTGTAAGGACTCTAAAACACACAAAATAGTTAACCGAATAATAGTAAGAAACGTCATTTTTTAAAAATTTTAAAACCTTCCAGTTTCATTGACTTGAAGGGGGAAAAAAAAGAAAATTGAGACTCTTAGCTTTCGAATACACTAAGCGTTTGGGTCGGAATAGAACAAGAGTTGGTCAAGAGAGACTTACTTAGAAAGTTGAAACGGGAGATCTAACCCGAGACTAGATAAAGAAAGGTGTTGATCAAGTTAGGTTACTTCGGAATTGCCACACCCGTACCTACAATATGGAGCCCCTGAGGAGAGGGGAAAAAACTAAATATACAAAATCGAAGTAAACGGACTTTTCAGTTCTAATTAAAAAAACAACAAAATAATACAATTATTAGTTTCTACCAAAATCGTCACATTATAAATAAATTTATAACAAAAAGTATATTTTCCCTTAGTAATGATTTTATTTTCAGTACACTTTTGTTCTGAAACTTGTTCCCGAGCCTTTAGACAGTTTATTAGACTTGAAAGTTTACGCATCCTCGACTTCAAAATTATAATAAATGAGAATAGTAATATACTGTAGTTTAGTTTTGGCAATAGTTAATTTCTGACATGAGGTACACAACCTAACTTCCTATGTGATCGTTTCCTGTTTAAAGGTTTTTATATTGCATAAAGATTACTAAATACACCAATATAGAAAATTCCATACATTTTACAAATTACCTAATCAATTAGTAACCTATAATCACATGTTTAGATATTAACACAAACTGTAATTTACTGCTTAATTTTCTATTAGACTAATACGCTGTTTTAATACTCATAACTATAATAATAGTTACATAATTACCATAACCTAACCTAACCAGTACCGTTACATTTGTCAACTAATGCTGAATCAGCTGTTCAAAGATTCTTTAAACTTGCATGACTACTACGTAAATTATCATGAACGTATAGACCTATCCAATTTAACTTAGAAACAGCTGGTCAGAATTTGCCACTTCCTTGTGCAGCTCTCTCTGATTTATTGTCTTCTTTAGTGTAAAACATTTCCTATTTCGTATAAAGCGGATAACCAATAACATATGTAATAAATTTCAGCTTTAATTGATTGCAGGAAGTCAGACTAGTTTGTTATCTTGAAATGCAGCAAATTGTTTTATCATTAAGTTTATAAACTGGATGATTTACTCATTCATTGCCTTGTATTTCTCAGTGACTTCCCATTGAGGAGGGGAGTAGTTTAATGTTATAAATTTGTGTTGTCCACACATGACATAACATATGGAGTTTCTTTTGTACGAGTATAAATCGGCTTCTACGTATAACATGAATATTTCGATTTTATATTAAATATATATATATATATATATATATATATATATATATATAATGTTCAACAGAACAAAAAATCCTTAATGTACAAATCGGAGTTCTTGTTACTTGGGAAAAATATGTTTGGATTATTTATAGAAAAATAATGTAAGTTTTATTTATTCATAAATTACTACAACACTTTACACTCACGTGTTTACATTATCTACCTTTCATCATGTTCTACACCTTGTAGACCTGTTTTTTAAAAATACACTTCTATTTATAAGTTTTTCAAATGAGTTTTTATTCATCCATCAGTACACTATTAAAAAAATCGTGTTATTGATGGGAAATATCGACAAATTTGTGCTATAGGGGTTTGTACAATATAATTTCATAGCATAAACTTCTACATCGTAACCTCAGTAGCACAAACCTTGAAGTTTCAAATTCCTTGATAATACAATTTTTCTAGGATTCCCTTGAAATTCATGCTATTGGGTTAACAAAAGTGAATCAATTGTTATAAATCAGTGTTACTACCCCACTCATCAGAGCTTTCTCCCTGATGGTTTTTGCTCTCTCTCTCTCTCTCTCTCTCTCTCTCTCTCTCTCTCTCTCTCTCTCTCTCTCTCTCTCTCTCTCTCTCTCTCTCTCTCTCTCTCTCTCTCTCTCTCTCTCTCTCTCTCTCTCTCTCTCTCTCTCTCTCTCTCTCTCTCTCTCTCTCTATCTCTCTCTCTCTCTAATATATAAAGAATTTAAACAAAGTAAATAAAAAATCTCAGTCAATTTTCTTCTCACTATCTACCTCAAATGTGTCCCCAATACACACGAAAACGTTTCTAGATCGTTCGGAATGTATAATGAAAATTTAATTGCAATCGGTACTAAAAGTTAGAGTATGTACACAATACAATACAATACAAAAAGTTACACATACAATACATACAAATATAAACAGAAATTATACCTTAGTAGGTAGCTCTTATTTTTTGTAAGGAACTGTGATAAAATAACAGAAGCAAGTCACATATTTTAATTGTATCAATTAAAATTCCTGTACTGCAAGAATTTGTTCAATAATTATTTCGTGTAATATTCCTTTCTCATATTTCGTGTAATTGCTGGCTATGTCATGGGTAGTCCTTTTATATTTTTCAAAGTTTCTTGTGTAAATATACTTGTACTCTTTACGTTTTCAGACAAGCTACTAATAAAATATTCATCTTCTGTAACCGATAAACACGATGAAGCAAAACATGACACAGCGTCACCTTACATAATCATAATGCAGCTTGAGTTACATATCCCATAAGTAGCACTAAGTTGTCTATTGTGCTATTATTTCACAAAGAATAGGACACTTTCACTGCTCTTCCTTCGTAACGCCATCTTGCATCTAGTCATCTGATCTAGGTAATTGGACGATGGTAACATCACTGCAATATCTTCCTTTCTCAATTGGAAACTGTATTATGTAATTTTGTGACAGAAGATTTAACTGTACAATAATAAATAATCACGTCTAACACGTCCACAAAATTAAAAATTAAGTTATGCGAGAAATAAAACATTGTTTATTTTATAAATCTCGATAATTCACAAATATTTTTTTATGGAAGATATGTTAATATAAACAAATTTTTATGAAACAATTTTTTTAATTTTGAAATTGAAAGCTTCACTTGGTACCATAAACTCGTCCTAATCAGATATCGTATTTGATTGAAATAGATTTTAATAACAGCTTTCAAGAGTACAAGATTCGTCTTCATCTCTTTTGGGTCCGTAGATATAAATTAGGACCCCTATAATTTCAAGCGTTTGTTTGTCTGTAAGTCGCAACCAGTTTAGACAGAAAAGGCGATAAATCCTATATATTTCGAACTTTAAATTTATATTCTTTCTATTCATACATATAGGAAAAATATAGCGATAACAAAGAATTACCTTGGGGTAGTTAAAGAACAAAAACTATCGAGTTATTATTGTAAATATTATGTTGTGCAGTATCAAATAAAACTATAACTTATTTTGATTACGAATATGTATTTTTATTTGATAAATAAGTTAATATGTTGGCGCTATGTCGCTTAAAAGTCTTCGTCTTTATAAAAATAACTGTTCCTATATGTATACAGACATTAAGTCGTGTAGTTTTAGTACACGCTTGACTTTTTTCAATTATTTCTGAACCGAAATTTTCTTTTACTTGAAATGTGGCACATTGGTCTGAAAAACTTTAACGTAATCGTGCTGAAGCCAATTTTGAGAACTTAAGTTATTTATTAACAGTTCCGCGGATAATTTTTGTATTTTAACAATAAATTTCACAATAGAGACTGCGGAAAGTACGTTCTGTTTGGGTTCATAGAGGCTACTCTTAGAAAAAATTGTTATAGCCAATTTTGTGAAGATTTGAATTTTGATTTTGATTCTTATAACAGCTACCCCCAAATTTAGAGTTAGCTAAAAATTAAAAAAAACAATTTCGCTTATGATACAGCCACTCGGTTGGTCTGCAGAAGTAATTCATAAACGACAGACTTAATATACGAAAAAAACTTTCTCGGTCTCGAAGGACTCTCAATTATATTTCCTCAAAAACTCAACATATATTTTGTTGACCCACCACATAACTTTATACAACAAAGTTGTGTGAGAGCAAAATGATAATAAAATCTAGATCAACTTTATTATCATGTTGTAGTGTAGTGTAAATATATTGACGCATATTAAACTTTGTTTTATAAATATAAAACAATTGTAAAAACAAAAAAATATAGGCTACAGCTGTTATGATATCATTCGTATTTCATTTGCCAATTACCACGGTAAATTGGATTAGAACAAAGTTATGAAATTAAAATGTGATTAAAATGAAAAGTCTCCTTACAGTCCCTTATGTGAATCTAATACATATATATTAAACTAGTGGTTTTGTGAACATAGGGTTTAGTTCCATGTAATATTGTTTTGTGTGACTGTTATTTTAAAAATAAAAAAGAAAATACTAAGAAGAAAATAAATATTTCGTTCGACTCAGTATCAAAGAGCCTCATTTCTAAATGTTATAGATAAGTGTTGGTAAGATAGCTGCACAACAAACAAAAATATAGAAAGCTGCCAAATATCTCTATTCAATTGGTCAAGAAATAGATTTTATTGCTGGAATTTAACTTTATACCAAAAAAACAAAAACAAATTGACGGGACCATCATAATACTTACCCAGTTCCATCATACAAGCGGACTATAAATGTAATGTCTAAAAGTTGATAGATCCTTGGTATTATTCAGTATAGTAATTTCGTTTAACACTTTTTACATCGGTCTTCCGAATTTCGTAATAATGTAATCACTACTTTATTGACGTCGGCTAACCTCGTAGATGGGCGTTACTCTCCACTTATTTCCCTAGTGTCGGTGACTCGACGCTGTCGGATCTCGTAAACTATACGAATATCATATTTTCTTGAAAGGTCGGTTGTTCGAAATTACATTTTTTAATAACTTCACTATTTTATAAGTTATTTTGATTTTTCGAAATTTTAATTGGGTTCTATATAGACACACTATAGTCTCTATACGAAATCATAACTTACTTTTTGTGGCCATGTCGTACTTACGTATACACGATAATGATGACAAAAGGAAAGTGTATCGAAATCACTTTTTCAGTTCTGAGTCCATGAATCGTGAAGATCAGTCAGAAACACTTGTGCTATGCTTCGTATTCAGGGTGAGTAATAACTATTGTTCTACATTAGAAACATGAAGAAATTGACAACAATAAACTGACTCTTGTTGTTCATTCATAAAGCTTATACCGTAACATACGCGTGTAGGATGTATTCAAGGTGTTTAGTAGAGATTTTCTCCAGTCAAGGCCTAAATATTAGAGGTTCTAATACAATAATACCTTCCTTTAGCCAAGGCCTAAGTCCTAGACATCCTCACACAATTAAACCTTCACGCATAAATAGAAAATAAACTTTTATTTTTTACGACCTTTGTGTTGTGGTTTAAGCTATGCTCAGTTGAAATGTAGTGTTGGTGTAAGTTTAAGTTAGCTTATAAAAACAATTTAAATTTATCCTTTGAAATAAATTTGTGAAACATCCCAACTTACCTAAGCTAAATAACGTAAACAGTTATTTCATAGTGTGGTTTTAATAGTATATTTCATCACTAGGACCAAGTGTAATGGCCGAGTGGGAGCCGAGGCCGGAAAATGAGCGAAGATCGAAAAGCTTCTTTTGGTCCTAATGATGAACTATATTTTTCGTTATACTACAAACAATATAAGAAAACAATGCCACAAAAACTAAAATGTTATAACCAATTTGCCTTCAAAAGTTTGGACAAGTTACACAAGTTTGCAGCTATTACAGCTGTTTAGTTTGTGTTAGTGGTACTTATTTATAAAATAGATGCTAACAGCTGTTTTATTTGTTATTTACAATCCAGAGTATCGGTTGATTTTATAGATTCTTTACAATAGTTAATTAATTCGTATAAGCGAAGTAACAGCTGATGACCTCGATCTCAGCTGATGTTTTTAGGTCCTAGGACCAAAAAGAACAACTTTAGCATCTCAATGCATGTATTGAAAATAGCTGTTTTTGAAGTAGTATGACGAAAAATATTTTACTTGTTGACTCGTACTGTTTATTGTGGGGGGGGGGGGTTAATACAGTAGGGTACAGAAATAAAAGTTATATGTAAACTATTATCTTTTGGGAAAAAAATTGTTTTTGTTTCTTTCTCGCATATATAGTATAGTATAGAGAAAATGACATAACTAGATACTTTGTTTATTAATATCATATTAATTATTTGATAGCTCAAAAATTGAAGTCGAGTTTTCTTGCGAAATATCCCTTTGAATGTCTTCTTAGTAAAAAAAGTGATTTTTAGAATAATTATGTCTGCATGTCGTTTGTTTGTGGTTGTCTACATTTCAAATACGATGACCAATTTTAATTAAATTTGGTATCTGTCATATTGGCTATGTCTGGGAATTTTTTTTTCAAAAATATGGCATTTCTAAAAAAATATTTTTCCTAAGTTATTGGTAACAAACAAAAAAATCCCCAAGCCTAGATGAGTTTACACTAGTTCTTAATTATTACAGGATGCGAGTAAGATATTAACGCCGAAACAAATGTATTAAATGTGGTAATAATACAATTTAACCTTAAATGCATTAAATGTATCAGCAGTACGTGTTTTAGATAATTACCTAAAAATTATGATTTTTGTTTTCTATATTTATAACTATGTTATTTCTCAGTTTAGAATTTGGCTTTGGTAATTAATAGTGACAATACGTAATACAAATTTTGTATATTCTTTATCAAGATTGTTTTAAAAATATATACCATGTGTCCGAAAAGTCCCACCCCCTCTTATTTTTTTTTATTAATGGAAATGGACAGATTTGCTTGGGGGAAAGTTTAGATAACCAAAGGAGGAGTTTTTTGAAGTAACAAAATTTTCAACCCTTACCCCCGAAATGGGGTAGTTTGGGGGTAAGTCAAGAATTTTAAATAGCAACCCCTATTGAGTGATACCTCATTTTAAAGGCCTTTTAAAAATAAGAATAATGGCGCAAACTAGAGGTCTTTAAGTTCATCCTACCCAACATAGCGACCAATCAAATTGTGAATTTTACGTTAATAATTACATCGGAAATATTACGAAATGTACAACAAGCTTTTGAGTCCAGAATCTATTTCTGTCAAAAAGGAAATGGTAGCCATTTCAAGAACTAATCCGAGCTAAAAACACAAGGTAAGGCTCTTACCATCATTTTACCAACATAGAGCAGTTTGTAATGTAATAAAAACAACCAGAGTTTGTAATGTAATAAAAACAACCAGAGTTTGTAAGTTAACATTCACAATTTGATTGGTCGCTATGTTGGGTTGGATAAACTTAGGGACCTCTAGTTTGCGCCATTATTCTTATTTTTAAAAGGCCTTTAAAATGAGGTATCACTCAATAGGGGTTGCTATTTAGAATTCTTGACTTACCCCCAAACTACCCCATTTTGGGGGTAAGGGTTGAAAATTTTGATACTTCAATAAACTCCTCTTTTGGTTATCTAAACTTTCCCCAAAGCAAATCTGTCTATTTCCAATAATTAAAAAAATAAGAGGGGGTGGGACTTTTTGGACACATGGTATAATAAATACATATTTAATCTTGTATAGGTACTTAACTTTTGAGGATATTTTCCCCTTGAAATTGCAGGTATAAATCACTGTTCTATTTGTATAATAATTTTCTACAAGTTAAAAAATGAAAGTAGTCCACATTTAACAACCATAAGGTCCAAATTTATTTTACATATATTTATCTGAGCCATAAATTAATTCGATCCACTATAGAGATTCGTCTCTATGAGCACCGATTTTAAGACTAATGACAATATAAAATCTGTGTAGGGGTGCACAAAAAGAAGGATAGGGATTATGAAGATAATCTTTATATAAAAATATAGATATTGTCATGATGATAAAAACAGGCAGTAATTAAGTGGGTCTGATGTGTTCAAAGCAGTAAAGAAGGTTTTTGAAGCTACTCATGTATTAGAAGAGGTAGAGTTTTTGTCTTATTGTTTAAAGACAAAAAAACCTCTTAGTTGTAATCGCTTTATATCAAAAAGAAAGAAAAAAACATAAAATAAAGATTGAATACTGTCGGGGTTGAAAGACAATGAGAGTTGGTCAAGAGAGACACGATACCAAAGATGAAAGGGAGGCATTTAACACAAGACTACATAAAAAAATGTGTAGATCCAGCTAAGGTACAAAAATAGAGGAAGACTGACAAGAAGATGGGAGAATTAATTAAGGATTTGGGATTTAAGAAGGGATGGAGGTGGATGATGACATGTTGTCGTGGAGGCTGGAACTATTCAAGGGCAGTAGCGTCGGAGAATCTTCATGAAATGATAATAATATATATGTTTCAAACTATGAGCTCCAAGACATCTTTCCTAACCCTCTATACCTGTTTGTTTTCTGCTTGTGATTATATTCAGCGAAGGGGTTCTGGGACAAAAGTTTGCCAATGTATTCGATTCTGTTTATTGTGACCCCTGAATTAATTGATTTGAGAATCGACCTATTTGAACTACAACAAAAAAAGAGAATTAGTTTTTGTAAAAAAATATACATAGACTATGTTTTTGTAATTTTATATGGGGATGTTATATTTATGTATTCATAGTGTGATTAAGTGAATGAATTTTATGTGTAGTTATTTGCCTAAAAAATACATTTTAAAACTATATAAGTTACAATTAATTATATCTGTTCCAGAGAAGGACGCGGGGATGTCCATCAATACTCCAACAGCGTCTCTGGTGGGAGTTCTCCTTTTGTTTGGTGAGAAAATAACTCGGATAAAACATGACTTTACAATTACTTACGTAAAATAGAATAGTTAATTTGAAACTCAGCATCATACGAAACCATAAAAATTTCAATTTTTATCAGAATCAGTCAATACAATTTTCAAAAAATAGTAGTTAATTTTTAACTTTTGGGGTAAATTAAAGACAAATTTTTTTAAAAAAATGGTTTTTTATTAAAGCCAAACAGACCAAAACTAGGAAGAAAGTAGTTATTTTTGTCCTTAATAAACATTCGTTGTAATGTCGAAAACAAGAACAAAAATAATAAAATAATAAATGCTAACAAATAAGAACCTCAGTTAAGGTAATTGTTCTAAATTCTCTCACAATGTACACAACACTTTTGGAAGAGGTACAATATTTTTTGTGGCTTTCCATTATATCAGGATCGTTTCGTATGAATTCACAGCATTTTGAATATTAACGAGTAACTCTCCTTTTTTATTAACTTTCTGTTCGTATAGTATACCATCGTTTACATATGGGCTCAATTGATGGCGTTAAGTCAAGTGATTGTGATGGCCAACTGACTAGTCCACCACGTCCAATCCAATTAAAAAATTTCATTCTAGTGATTTCTAGCTACTAAAGAAAAATCTAGAGTTCAACCATTGTACAGGAAAATCATGTATAATGTAGTTTGTAAAACGCACATCCTCTAAAAATAAAGGCAAATTATTTTTCAAAAAATGTACGTACGAATCTCCAAACAAAATGTGCGTATTGAAAACAAATGGCCTCAGGATTTTGTCGATAACGCCACGCCAAACATTAATGTGAAATCCATATTGAAATCTAGTTTCAATGGTACCATGTGGATTTTCTTTACTCCATAAATGGCTATTTATAGAACTAAAGGCCCAGAGTCTCGTTAAAGTGGCTTGATCAGTAAACAATAACTTTACCTTAGAAGCATTGTTTAGAAGCCAATAACAGAAGTTTAACTGCTGGGAGTGATTATCTATCGGCAGCAAATTCTGAACATTCTGTCAGCGGAAAGGATGAAGATTTTCTTTGCGAACAACTCGCACTTTATTTATTGACAAACCAGTGCTTTACGAAATTCAAACGTGAATATGAAATTTGAATAAGCAAAAATTTGACCTGTTGGATTCACCAAAAACTACAATAAACCTTTTCAATAAATTGCTAAACACGTCTAAGACGAGAATATGGTATAAGCAAAATAAATTTAGAATCTGTTTTAAATATTAACAACTACAAGTTTGCTAGAGCCGAGATAAAAACACAGGCAAAGTGAGTGGTAAATTTATTCAGGATCACGACAGAGTTCCTCTCTGTCAAGTCCTTTAAAAACTGCAGAGCTTAAAGGAGCCGAATAGCCGACAACAATTACAAAATTGAGGTTAAGTTTTATTAACTAACTTAAAATTAAATTAAAAGCTAAAATTTTAATACAAATAAATATCTAATAATGTCAAAGGTAAAACTTAAAAACTGATTTTTCAGGAAAACACAATAATATTAAATTTAAATAAATTTTGTAGTTAGTGCTGTTTTACATTATTATAACATTAGCTGATGCTAAAGAATTATTTAAATGATAAAACCTCAAAGTAATTCCAGCTTCAGTGAATAAAATAATGTACAAACTTTGTGTATATGATTAATCATATTTGAACTTGTTGCAGGGTCACTCGGAGCTTGTCTTGCAGAGCCGATTACTATCTCAGTTGGAGGTTACACTCCGGTAATACAAGCTATAATGCCATTTTTGTGATGTTATAAATATAAGAAAATACGGAATTCTCAGTATATGCCTCTAGCCATTAGTAATGGAGATAATTTACATAGTTTTTCATTTAATTTATATTCAAAACTATTGTATATTCCTTAATATCTCTACGATTATAGCTATTAATAAATTTATGGATGTCAACTGCTCATATTTGTATATTTCTTTATTTAAATATTTTTCATTCATAAACTATTTTGAAATTATTTTAAAAATTTTTATATGGCCTGACTGAGCAATTTATTTATAAATATTAATGCTTATAACAAATTTAGCAAAAGGTGCATAAAAGTATAACTGGAAGGGTAAACAATATATGTGAAAATCTGTTTAACACACACACACACACACACACACACACACACACACACACACACACACACACACACACACACACACACACACACACACACACACACACACACACACACACACACACACACACACACACACACACACACACACACACACACACACACACACACACACACACACACACACACACACACACACACACACACACTAACACACACACACACACACACACACACACACACACACACACACACACACACACACACACTGAGATGGTCCAAAAAACCGATCTCAAGGAAGAATTTTGAAAATATCAAAATTCCAAAATTTCAATAGAATCAACCGAAAAAGTAAAAATAAGAATAATAATTTGATTAGGTATAGGGAAAGTTAATGTAACTAGCCAAGGCTAAGACGAGATCAGATTGTCCGTACAGGAATAATCAAGCTTTC